>JAPXFQ010000803.1:0-477320 GCA_028564705.1 Apricaphanius iberus
ATAAGGGACTGCCCATGCAATTGCATGGAGGCAGTGCAATACATTGCTTTGCAATGGATTTGCACTGCCTCCATGCATTGCATTGGGCCGTCCCTTAATAAGAGTCCAGTTTAGGAGTGAAGAATAATAAGGGACTGCCCATGCAATTGCATGGAGGCAGTGCAATACATTGCTTTGCAATGGATTTGCACTGCCTCCATGCATTGCATTGGGCCGTCCCTTAATAAGGGACTGCCCATGCAATTGCATGGAGGCAGTGCAATACATTGCTTTGCAATGGATTTGCACTGCCTCCATGCATTGCATTGGGCCGTCCCTTAATGAGATGGTATAGCATTCAAGAGGTAGTGGGTTCGAATCTCAGGAGGAGCAAAAATGTTTTTTTTCTTGGTTGAAAGCTGGAACCAAAATCCCTATTGTTATACACAGTACTACATTGCACTTGTATGCATTTTAGTTTATTTCAGCTTTTTCAGTATATTTTCATACTAATCCTATTAATAGTAATGCCAACAGGTTAGCTAGCATTAGCATGCTAGTTAGCATTAGCATGCTAGCTGTTGTTAGCATTTTAGCTAATTTTAGCTTTTTGACTATATTTTTGTACTGAATGGGTTTATAGTAATGCCAACATGTTAGCTAGCATTAGCATGCTAGTTAGCATTAGCATGCTAGCTGTTGTTAGCATTTTAGCTAATTTTAGCTTTTTGACTATATTTTTGTACTGAATGGGATTATAGTAATGCCAACATGTTAGCTAGCATTAGCATGCTAGTTAGCATTAGCATGCTAGCTGTTGTTAGCATTTTAGCTAATTTTAGGTTTTTGACTATATTTTGGTACTGAATGGGATGATTGTAAGGCCAACATGTTAGCTAGCATTAGCATGCTAGTTAGCATTAGCATGCTAGCTGTTGTTAGCATTTTAGCAAAATTTTGCTTTTTGACTATATTTTTGTACTGAATGGGATTATAGTAATTCCAACATGTTAGCTAGCATTAGCATGCTAATTAGCATTAGCATGCTAGCTCTTGTTAGCTAATTTTAGCTTTTTCAGTATATTTTGGTCCTGATCAAGTCAATAGTAATGCCAACCCCTTAGCTAGCATTAGCATGCTAGTTAGCATAAGCATGCTAACTGTTCAGCACGCACACCGTGGCAGTCCCTTCTCTAAATTTCCTGAAATTTTCTAGTTTACCATAGTGTTGATTAGTCTCCCTTCTGCCTTTCCCTTCAACCTGCCGCTTTTGCTTCGTGCTACCGGTGTTTTCCTATGAGTATTGTCTTGGTCACTGCAGATGCATTAAGTAAGATGGCGGCGTGTGCTGGTGCAGCGGCTCTTAGCTCTCCGACTTGGTGCGTCGTTTTTCTAGCCCCTTTAAGTGTTTTTTTTAATTTATGTCGTGCAAAAGCAACCATTAGCCGCCAGAACCTAATTGATCTCAGCCTTAGGTACGATTTGGCCGTTACCAGAGAATATCAGCAGTGACATAACATACCAGAGGAAATAGCGAGATTTTCTGGATCTCCATGGACGATCAGTCCGCCCAGCAAGCGGCGGAGATGGCAGAGAAAGAGGAAACAGAAACGGGGATGCCGGTCTGGCTCGGATGCTAGGCTACGTAAACAACCGCACAGGCTATCACTACCGAGCCTTTTCCTCTCAAATTCCAGATCCCATACCTACAAAATAGACGAGTTGGAGCTTCTCTTGGTCACAACAAGCTTTGTAAGGAACTGCAGTGTTATTTTCATCAAGGAGTCGTGGCTTCACCCGCTGATCCCCGATGCTGCAGTCCAGCTAGCTGCTCGCACGCTACATCGGCAGGACAGAAACGTAGATTTGGGTAAGAGCAGAGGAGGGGGGCTCTGTGTTTATGTGGACAATGAATGGTGGTTCAACAGTAGGACAATTGACACACAATGCTCTACAGACATAGAGGTTCTGGCAGTCTTGTGCAGACCTTTTTATCTCCCAAGGGAGTTCACAGTAGTCATAGTAGTAGCTGTTTACTTCCCACCGGATGCTAATGTTAGCGTTTGATTGGTGTCTTCACTAAAATCTTCAATCTGTCCCTGTTGCAGACCATCATTTTACCCTGCCTCAAAGCTTCAACCATAATTCCCATTCCCAAGAAGACAGCAGTGGGCAGCCCCAACAACTACAGGCCTGTTGCACTTACGCCTGTAGTCATGAAGTGCTTCGAGAGGCTGATCTCCTAGCACATCAGGGGGTCTGTCTGCCTCCCACCCTGGACCCACATCAGTTTGCCTACAGAGCAAACCGATCCACCGAGGATGCTATCACCATAGCTCTTCACACCGCAATAAGTCACCAGGAGCACAGAGGGAGCAACGTCAGGATGCTCTTCATGGACTTCAGCTCTGCATTCAAACACATCATCCCGGAGATCCTGGTCCAGAAGCTCTTACATCTGGGTCTCTCTTATCTCAACTGCCCATGGATCAAAAACTTCCTGTCAGACCGTCCAGTCTATCAGGCTTGGTCCACACATCTCCAGCACCACCACATTGAGCACTGGCTCCCCACAAGGATGTGTGTTGAGTCCCCTCATCTTCACTCTCTACTGCTGGAGTGTAAATTCTATATTAAAGTGTTCCTCTATTGTGAATTAACTCCAAAACTGTCAATTAGCTCTGTTCACGGTTGAGGATACAGCGATCCTCAGCAGGGTGGAAAGAGTGATATCTTTCCAGAAATAAAGTAGAAAATACGCAGAAACAACCAGATCTGTTTGTTATGAGACGCACCTGCAGGACGGGGTCACCAAATGTGCGCGCTGACTAACAGCGCTGATCTCTTTTTATTGAACACAAGGGAACAAAGAATCACATGACATGGTCACTCTCAGTACATAAACATTAATTTTGTGCCAAATAATCACATACTTCCCCCACTCTGGTTCTCCCCGAAAATGATTTACAGACACCCGCTTTTATAGGGGTCTTGCCCTAAACTATCTTTCTTCCAGTTTCAACACAATTTGATGCAATTGATCAGTTCCTCCTCTAAACACAGCTTGATATTTATGACTGTTGCAAAAGCCTGGTACAAATTTAGGATTGTTTCTACTTCAAATCCCTGTTTTCATTCGTTCATACACGAATGAATTACCCTCTTCGGACCTCCCCTGCTTTAGTTAATTGGCCTTCTAAGGCTGTATAATTTGGAATGAATGTGCAACATTGGTCACCAAATATGGAACATACACCACCTTTTTCAGCTAATAGCATATTTACTGCAATTCTGTTTTGGAAAGCCATCAGAGAAGTAGATTTGAGTTGCTCATGTACAGCTTCAATTCCACCTCTAGTGATGTTTGCGAGTGTTATTACTTTTAACCAAGTGTTGTAATTTTTTGTTATTTTTGGTGGTTATTGATAAGAAGGGGTGTGTCTATTCTTGATTTTAGGTTCTATTATATTCTAATACTGTGGAGGAGGCCCCAGAGAAAAACAATGCAGATTATTAGCCACACAATGATGAAAAAACACAACTGCCAGTCTGTTAACATTTTGAATTAAATCAAGCTAAAAGGTTATAAGAAACCTGTAGAAAATTTTATATTATAGAATTTTAAAACTTTAAAATCTTTTGAGGATTCTTCCCTTTCTTATACCTGTCTCTGGCTGGTATTACCTTTTTCTGTGGGTCATAAGACACCCTCAGGAGAACTTGGAACCTTCTTTCAGCTCAACTAATCTATTTTTCCTGTTAAAAGACCCTCTTTACACATATACTGTATCAACACACACTCTATTGTAATATTGAAATATAGGTTAAAACTTTTAGTTAAATATAAATAAGAAAAATATTGAGGAAAATATGAAATATAAATGGGTGTTCAGAGACCCTTACTTCACCAGTGTTAGGAAACTGGACCTGTTAATAGAAAATAGTTAGAATTTATTTGTAATCAAAACAAAAAGTCTCTATCTTCTGCCCTCGTTGACGATCCCTCTGAAACTCCTGGCAGCTGCAAGGGCGCTGATTTTGATATATGTATGGAATCCTCTTCTTCCCAGAACAAATATTCCCTCTTTGAAATGGCAATTACTTAATTAATTGACCATTTCCTGTTGCCAATCAGCCATGTCTGCGCAGTTAAGGTAGCCAATTTCTTTTTACCTCAGGTCTAGATCCATACGCATCACACCAATGTGTGAGAGAATGAGTGAATACCACAAGAAATCTGTAACCCCTGACTAGAGTTGCCATGTTGTATGTAATCAATCACCACCTATCCACTTAACCCAGACAGGTCTTAAAAAGTCCCTATCACAGGTTTGACAGTAGGTCTCGGAGTAAAAGTTATCCAAAATGTAATTTATTGAAAATGGTTAAACCTACTTATTATTTTGCATAGTCCTCCTAAATTCCAAATACGTTTAAGTACTGCAACCATACATTACCACTTCACAAAAAATTAAATTGTGTACAGCCCTGTGACAATTTGCTGACTTACTGTGTTTGCTTGTAACAGCGACCCACTATATAAGTCACATTTGTTCCTCCTTTAAATTTTTTATTTAATTAGCCGATCGGTCATTAAGTTAAAAAGAATCATAATCTGAAAAAAAAACAGCATAATACTTTGGTATCATAATGTAATGTTTGTTTTTCTCTTTTCTTAATCTTGCGTATCCCTGCAGAATGTTTTGTCCGATTAGAGATTAGTTTCTGCCAGTTACCTCGGCCTTCTTTTTTATTCAATATGTATGGTGATAAGAGGAGCATATACCAAAATAACCACTTATGTAATTTTAAAGGAGATATATCATGCTTTTAAATCCTTCCTTTTCACATGTAAATAGTTCACTTGTGGTCTATGTAAAGTAGAACCACAGTGGTTTGGTCTGAATTCCATGTTATTGTAGCCCCACAGAGCCTCCTTATACCGTCCTCAGCTAAAAAGTAGCACACATCGCTAACAGAAGCAGAATATACGATGCTACAACTATCAAAACAATCGCCCGTACGACATAACACACAACATTCATGTCTAAAATGAAGTTTACTGTCAATTTAGTGTTATTTGAAGCTTACCGCTTTGCTTTGTCCGTCGTTTCCGTGAAGAGAAAGAACTGACCCCTCAATCAGACAAAGTCTTTTTGGCAAATCCCTCCTGATACAGACCGAGGTTGGTGAAGCACTCGTCCTTGAAGTGCTTTGCGCAAACGAGGAGAACTTTCCCCACGGATGTCGGCATATTTCCACAAAAAATAAAATTTAACCAGCCACTTCTCAGAGGCTCTGATGCTGGGGGTCGATGTAGGGGTTTGTGTGGGTTAATACACCCAATAACTGAACATTTTGACTTGCTTTCTTGTAATTTCGACATGACTGACCTTGGACTACAAAATCGCTGTGGGGGAGAAAAAATGGCGGCTTCACGAAATTGGTTACCCGGAAGTTCATTACCTTATTTGGCAGTTCAACAACAAAGGCTGTGACGTAATAGACAAGAAAACGTAATAGCGAATAGAGAAAACTAAACAGACTGAAAAATATGACCAAAAAAGAATGTAAAGATATAAACACAGCACCAGAAGAGAATAAATGTAAGTTGTCTGCACTCCTAAACACCCAAAATACACATTTACATGCATTTAAGGGCTAAAAAAGTTGATTTTCCATGATATGTCTCCTTTAATATATTATAGTAATGTAAATACACCCTTTAAAATGCAACAATTAAACTGTTTTTTAACATTGGAATGTAAGGTAAAGGTTACTTCCTGATTCATTGTTCTTTTATTGGACGTCCACTCCATTTCAATATATTCTAACTGTACTGTGCTGAGAAATTGTTTAAATATCTGTTGGAACATCCCTAGGGAAAGAGCAAACCCTTGCATTATTTTGGTGCATCACAGTTGTTGTTCCTGATAAGTAAACAAAAACACATCCCAGTCAGTTTGAATTAGGAGTCAAACTAGCCAATGCTTTGTAAGGGTTGGGTGTGGAGCTTAATGCAGGTTTAAGAGCCCCATTTATCATTTTAAGATAATGTAGTATTCTTTATTTTCCCCGTACCTTGTTTCTCTAGATAGAATAGTAGTGTTATAACTAGAATTTAAGGGGTTCTAAACGCCCCTTTGTATTAAGCCTTCAATTTAAGCCCTCAACACATCTACGAAGCTTTCGTACCTGGTTATGGCGCTGGTTATGCTGACGTGCAGCAGCATTGTGTGAGATTCGTGCGTTTGTTTGGTTCTGTCTTAAGCATTTTTTGTTGTTATTTTTTTCCCCACTTTTAACTACTTTAACTACCTGTCAGGTAGACAATGGCAGCAGGGACTGTTCGTAGTTCAGGAGGCAGTCTCTTCGTTTTAATGTTTTTATGCCACCTTTTACTTGGACTATGTGAGAACAGGAAAACTCACCAGTACAGTCGCGACTTTTTACTCCTGCTCCGCGACTCCGGGAAAGGCATCATGGATCCCTCGATAGCTGTTCCCCCAGAGATTGATCGGCAGAATTCCTACGTGGAGCACTAGAGGTCGTCCAGACCGAGGCGTCAGAGGAAAAGGGGAAGACGTGGCGGACTGTGCCAGAGGCTCATGCGGCAGGGCAATGGTCGAATACCCCTACCCACTGTGCTAATGTTCGGTCGCTCCGACATAAAGTGGATGAGCTCCAGGGTAACGTAAAGTTTCTGGCAGAGTACAGAGATGCATGTATCCTGGCCATCACCGAGACCTGGCTTAAAGAGCAAGATCCTCAGTCAGAGTTGGATATAGATGGATTCGGAGTTCCCTTTTGGTTTGACAGAGACCCTGCAGTTACCGGCAAGTCACTCGGCAGGGGTGTGTGTCTTTACGTCAACAAGACCTGGTGCAAAACGAATGATTATCAGGGAGAGACTGTGCATCAAAGACATCGAACTTCTGTCCGTATCCCTGCGACCTCTTTATCTTCCCAGAGAATTCCCTCAGTTATTTGTCTCAGTTGTCTATGTTCACCCGAAGGCTAATGCTGATGTAGCCACTGCAGTCCTGCTTAAAACAGTGCAGCGGCTGCAGAGTTTGGCGCCGGATGCACCGCACCTTATTTTGGGTGATTTTAATCATTGCAAACCGACAAAGTCCTTGGGTAACTTTTACCAATATGTAACTTGTCCCACTCGACATACAAAGTGTCTGGACCTTTGTTTTGGATCCGTGAAGGGGGCTTATATGTCCTTTAGTAGAGCTCCACTCGGCACGTCCGACCATAACATGGTTTATTTGGTTCCGTCCCACAACTCTTTCCTGAAAAGGAACAAACCGGAGAGAAAAATGGTTCCGGTTTGGTCTGAGGAATCTATTCATGGTCTCCAGGACTGTTTTTATTTTACAGATTGGGAGTTATTTAAAAATGTAAGCGAGGATATTGATGAACTTACTGTTGTTGTTTCATCATTTATTTCTTTTTGTGAGGCTTCCATCATTTCACGGAAAGAAATTTCCCTTTATCATAACAACAAGCCATGGGTGACTAAAAGTAATAAAGCTGTGATTAGCCTAAGAAACATTTGTTACACTCAGGGGGACACTGCTAGATGCAGGGAGCTACAAAAACAGCTAAGGAAGGAGCTGAAACTTGCTATATATATGCTATAGGTATAAGGACAGGGTTGAGAGCATGCTAAAGTCAGGCGGCTCTCGTCCTGCATCGGAGGGGGTTAAATCTATGATGGAGATGCAATCCAAGAAGAGCCATGTCTCCCTCAACAGAATGTCTGATTTAGTGCTCTCAAACGAACTGAACATCTTTTATAATCGTTTTAATAATCATGATTTTAGTGAAGAATTGTCAGTTTTTAAAAATGTTTCTTCACAGAATAGTGCTGTTGACAGGAACAAGGTGTACAAAGTTTTCCATGGAGTCAAAGAAAGGAAAAGCCCTGGCCCGGACAGCATTGGAGGGCCTGTTCTCAAGAAGTGTGCTGACCAGTTGGCGGACATTTTTACTTTTATCTTTTCAATGTCCCTCCAGTTTCACAAGGTCCCCGCACGCTGGAAGGATTCCATTATTTTTCCAAATCCCAAGTCTGCTTCCCCTAAATTATTAAATGATTTTAGACCCGTGGCATTAACTTCTCTAGTTATGAAGTCCTTTGAGAATATCGTCAAGGAAACATTTCTGACCTGTGTTAGAGATAAGCTGGACCCACTACAGTTTGCTTACAGGCCAAGCAGAGGTGTTGATGATGCTTTAGCCACCCTTTTAAATTTAGTTTTGAACCATCTTGAGGGAACCAAGTCTTTTGCCCATCTTTTATTCATCAACTTTTCATCTGCTTTTAACAGCATCCAGCCACATATTTTAGCAGGAAGATTACGGGATGTCCACAATGTAGATCCTAGTCTAATAGCCTGGCTAATGTAACCCTGAAGGTGCTAGATGGGGTCAGGATGTTTCAGTTCAAATGTAATAGGCTCAATTTGCATCAGATCAGAGAATCGCAGTGCATGGGGAGTCATCTATATTTTCCTGTTTTCTTTTATTCAATTATGCTGGACATGTATAAATGTTTTTAAGAACAGGCTCAAAACTTTACCTTTTTTGTCTAACTTTTAACTGATTACTATTTATTCAGCTTGTTTACCTACAGTGACCATTTTATTTACTTATTTTAATTATAGTTAAGTTTTAATACACATCCCTTCTCGAATTTCTTCAGTATTAGTTATGGTAAAAATATACTAATTTATAGGTTTGCTCTCTCTGACAGGGATGGTCTATGTGGGATTGACCCTGTTATGTCTGCTTAAACTGTTGTTCTAATTATTCCCTTGCTTTTTTACTTAATGCTTCCTGCATTCTTTCATATCATTTATATTTTATCTCTTCTCTTCCTTCTGCTTCCTTTTCCTCCCTCATCAAACCTCCGTTGCATCTGTCCCGCTCACCTTGTAAAAAAATCTTTCAGGCATAACTGTTCGATTTTTAACCCTCTAGGCGCCAAAGTCGCAAATTCGCAGATTCCGAAAAGAAATATTTACCTCTGATCTGTTCAGTTGTCCCGGGAGAAAGTGAAACTAAAATGTCCCGCAGCAACAGCCAGTCCTGTTTCGCCATGATGCTCCACAAGCAGCACATTCCAGCTCTGCATCACGTTCTCCCGGTGAGAGAAAGATATGTGTTCGGGTAGCAGGGTGGTCATCACAATGCTAATTGTGACCGAGGTGGGAGGGATGTAAAAATCAGTCGAAATAATAGCAGATGCGATCGAAAACAGGAGAGAAAAAAAGACCGCTTATAAGCGAGTAAACAGCAGTAAAGTTCTCTGTCCCACTGTACGTGAGGATGATGATGATTTTGGCAAGGTTTGCTTGACAGATGAGGAAGAGTAGAATCACCAGTGGATCAGACAATTTGATGAGCCTGTTAGTTATTTTTGGGACGGATCTGTAAAATTCTGTGGCCAATATTGTCTTTCTGTTGATTTTCATAGTGAATAGAGTAACGGAGCCACATAAAAAAGGACATAAACAGATATATCCACCTGTTCTTGAAAAAAAGCCAAAAAAATGAAACATATAGATGTAGAAAACACATATATAGAAAAATCTAAATAAAAAAATTAAATTATTGATGAAAAAAAAGTTTTAAACAATGTAAAAAAGCAAAAAATTGTAAAAGTCATGCAATCCAATAGTGCCAACGCCTGATGACGTCATAATATGCAAATTAGATGTATGATTTTGCTCGTTACACAAACTTTGGATCATACTGAAGATTTTTCTAATTTACAGTGTACCTTTATCTATAACCATATTAAAGCTACAACATTTTGAACTAGTGATATCAAAATGGAATATTTTATAGAAAAAAACTTGATATAGAGGTTACATTTAGCTATCTTTTCTAGACACTTACTCTTTCCCTCTATTACTTTCCTGTCACTCGTACAGAAACAGGAATGTACGCATTCCTTTTCTCATCCCTGCATGAAACGGTTTTTCTCTCCTTTTGTCACAAATGTTTTTTCTGAAAACAAATCTAAGTCATGATCATTCTATATTTTAGCAATGCAATACCTTTCTATGTTATTCTTAATTAGCCTTCTTAATCCATTTTAGAAACCCACTATATATATATATATAGCCTAAATAGTTAAAAATACCAAGAATGCAAAAACTTAGATGAACAATAACACTCATTTTTTATCCAAACTGGTGTAAATGTTAAAGAGTATTTATTTAAATATTATTTCTTAATTCCTTTTTTTTCAGTAAATTTTTCTGAAGATAGTTACAAATATTTTAACATAAACTCATTTAAAGTTATTGAGAGAAAATAAACACTTAAAAATTCATTCTTGATACACTATGCTCCCCCTCGTTTTATTTTTTTTAAACAAAACAACCAGAGTTTTAGATCCAATCCAACATTTTCCCCTAAATGAGAGTTATTTAACTGTAGAGGTTCAAAACACTCTCTCTGGAGGGTGTTTCTCTATCAGTTTCTCTCCACATACACACACACACTCCAAAACTATATAACTAATACTAGTCCTCTATTCACACTGACCTTTTCTATCAGTAATCAATTCAAGAAAGCCCGTGATGTTCCCTCACGGGCTATGCAGTCACCCAGGCTAGGTCTAGGAATCCTTGTTCCTATTAGACCTGTCGGGAAACATCTCTCTCCAACGAGAGCCGCCTACACTCAGAAATTGTCTTGCACGTCCCTCTTTTCCTTTAAAGAAACAGAGTTAACATTAAAATGGAGAATTTTCTTGCCAGATTACTGAGAAAATGACCCGGGTCTGTTATCAATGGTCAGTCCTCAGTTCTCCATCATCCTGTTAAATCAATAATTCCCTTCAGTGTTTCCTCAAAATATTTCCTCAACAATCCAATCACTTTTCTACTTTGCTCCTGGAAAACCACTGCCCGCATTCTCCACCAAATTGCTGGATTGTAAATTCTATATTAAAGTGTTCCTCTATTGTGGATTAACTCCAAATCCGTCAATGAGCTCTGTTCACAGTTTGTGGATCGTTAGCAGGGTCAAAATAGTGATATCTGTTCCAGGAGACAAGGAGAAAAGACAACAACAACAGATCTGTTTGTTATGAGACGCACCTGCAAGTCGGGCTCACGAATGTGCGCGCTGACCAACAGGGCTCATCTCTTTTTATTGAACACAAAGAAACAAGAATCACATGATATGGTCACTCCCAGTACATAAACATTCATTGTGTGCCAAAGTATATTATACTCCCCGAGTCTGGTTCTCCCCCAAAATGATTTACAGACACACGCTTTTTTAGGGGTCTTAACCTAAACTATCTTTCTTCCTGTTTAAACACAGTCTGCTGCAATTTCTTCACTTTATCAGTTCCTGGTCTAAACACAGCTCGGTATTTATGACTGTTGTAAAAGTCTGGTACAAATTTAAGATTGTTTTTTACTTCACTTTCCAGATTCAAATTTACTTAATTTATAATTTATACTTAATTTGTAAATATCTCATACAATTGACTCTTTCTTCTCTGTTAAGTGATTACATGAATGCATTGTGTGAATTTTACTTTTGGTATTATAGTTACATGAATTAATGTAATATATTTTAATATACCACACAGTGATTATTATGAGTGTTCATCTCCATCTTTTATCATTACTATTCAATATTTTATTTAATACATTTCTTGTTTATCTCATGTGTAAATTAAATCATTTTAAAAATGTACAACACCAACATCTATCAAAAGGTTTACATTTCCTTTTCAGGAATTTAGCCTTTATTTATTTATTTAAAAAAACATATTTCTGCTTTTCAATTTGTCCAGTTAATTATCTTTATCAATGCATATTTTATATTTTATTCTTTTATTTAGCCTACTTAATTCTATCTTAGAAACCAACTACTTCTCCACGTTTTCATTACTTTATCATTTTGTTTTTCCCCAGATTAAATTTTTTCAGACCAATTTTTTAGATTATTATTAGATTATTTTTTAATCAGAATCAGAATCAGATCAGAATCAGAATCAGAATCAGAATCGGTTTTATTGCCATTGTTTGAGAACAAGTTCACAAACTAGGAATTTTTTCCGGTACAGTTGTGCACATAAAACACATTTCAACATAAGTAAAAATAAAATTAAAATTAAAATAAATATAAAATAAAAAATAAAATAAAAGAATGAGGCCATAAGGCTAAAGTCTTTTTTAAATATATTTATAATCCTGTATGTATATAAAAGTAACTATGAAATGGATAAACATCCTTTTTAACATGAGAGCAGCAGCAGGGTTCCATTCACAGATGTGACAGGTGAATGACAGCAGCAGATGCTAAGTGTGAATCAGACCACACAGTGCAGTAAAATAAAGTTACGTAGTGCAGATGGTTCTATCCTACATGGGTCTTTAACTGAACTATCGGGTCTTGTTATTGCTTCATGAGTCTGATGGCGGAGGGGAAGAAACTGTTTCAGGTGGCGGGAGGTGTGGGTCTGGATGGACCGTAGCCTCTGCGCTGAGGGGGGAGGAGGGTAGAATAGTCGGCTTGTCCAGGGTGCAGAAGAGTCAGCTGTGATTCCGACCCACACGCCTCCGGGTCCATGGAAGAGAAACAGGTCCCGGAGGGATGGGAGCTGCTGCAGCCAATCACCTTCTCAGCAGCACGCACACGATGCGCTGCAGTCGGTGTTTTGTCCCGGTCTGCGGCGCCGCGGGAACACACACGGTGATGGAGGAGGTGAGGATGGACTCGATGATGGCCGTGTAGAACTGTACCAGCATTCTCGGGTCGGCACTTTGAGTTTCCTCACGCATGCCGCAGGAAGTACAATCCTCTGCTGGGCCTTCTTTATGAGGGAGCTGATGGTTGGGCCTCCCACTTGAGGTCTGGAGTGATGGTGGTGGCCAGGAATACGAAAGGACGTACACGATGGGAGATGTGGGCAGAGTCCATCAGGGTGAGGGGGATTACGGTGGAGGCTGTGACTTTCCTGAAAGCGTCCATGTTCATGCTCCACTGTCTTCTGGGCGTTCCAGCTCCGAGGTTTGTTGTGACTGCACCAAGAGCAGCCGGTCCACCCTCTCTCCTGTAGGTGGACTCATCACCGTCTAGATTTAAGTCCTTTGCGATGAGGGGTGGTGTCGTCCGCAAACTTGATCAGCTTTACGGATGGTGGACTGGAGGTGCACGCAGTTTGTATCACAGCGGTAGAAGAGCGCAGGGGGAGAGTACACAGCCCTGAGGAGGTCCCACTGTGGTTTGTAGTCCGATTTAGTCCGAGACAATCTTCAAACCGCACGTGCTGTCTCCGGTCCGACAGGAAGTCAGTGATCCACCCTGCAGAGGGAGTCCGGGCACGCTGAGCTGGGTAGAGCTTGTCACTCTCGTAGCTAGTCCAGGGAGGATGGTGTTGAAGGCAGATCTGAAGTCCACAAACAGGATCCTGGTGTAGGTTCCTGGGGAGTCCAGCAGATGCTCCAGGATGAATATGGAGGGCCAGGTTCACTGCATCATCCACAGACTGTTGGCTCATGTAGGCGAACTGCAGTGGGTCCAGGAGGTGCGGTGATGTCCTTGAGGTGGGGCAGGAACCAAGCGCTTCAAAATGACTTCATGACACAGACGTCAGCGCCACTGACGTCTGTGGTCATTAAGTCACTGTGATCCGTGGCTTTTTGGGGACAGGGACGATGGTTGGAGGTTTTGAAGCAGGACGGCACGCGACAGAGCGCCAGGAGGTGATGAAAAATGTCCGTGGAACACGGGGGCCAGGACTGTGATCCGCGCAGTGTCTCAGGGTGGAGGGGGAGAGAGACACCGTCCGGCCCGGGGGCCTTCCTTCACTGTTCAGCCTCAAAAAAACTGTCGGCGCACATCCTCCTCCTGGATGGAGAGAGACAGAGTCTGGGGAGTCCTTTGATGAAGTACTGGGGTCGTTGATGGTTGGGGGTGATGGTGGGGGGGAGCAGAGGCTGTGAGGAGCAGACGGCTGTTCACAGCGCTAGACGTGTCACAGAGCGGCAGTAGTGTGTATTCAGCCCATGGGTGAGAGCCGCGTGGTCGTTACAGGGCCTGGGGGGGGCTTTGGGCTTGTAGTTTGTGAGAGCCATCAACACACCCTCCACACGGGCTGCAGAGTCATTGGAGCTAAAGTGTTCCTGTATACGGTTGGGAGTACACAGATTTTGCTCTTACTCCACTTCACTGCTGAAGTGGTACTTTGCTCGTCTGTATGTACTCCAGTACTCGCTCCGCCGCGCTACTTCCTTCTCCTCACGTAGGCGCCGGGAAGCTTGGGTGTGAACCAGGGGCTTGTCATTGTTATAAACAAAATCCTGGTGCGCGTTGGGGATTGATGCGCGTCTCATTGAACTGAGAGTATGAGGGTCACAGTGTCCGTACACTCGTCCAGATTGTCCGTGGCTGCTCCAACACGACTCCCCAGTCGTGTCGTCGCTGCCCAACATGAGGCAGCTCCTCCACAGCTTCAGAGGTGTATTTCCTTGTTGTTAGTCACCGCGAGGCTTGGCCAATTTCAGTCTCTGTCGGATATGAGGGAATTAGGTGCACCATCACGTGATACTGATAGTTCCGAGCGGCAGCGCGCGGGAACAGCATGAGTACGCCTCTGCTGACTGTAGTGTGTAGCAGTGATCCAACGTGTTCTCCTCTCTGGCTCGGGCTATTTAATGAACTGTCCTATACTTTGGTAATTCCTGGCTTCAGGTTTCCTTGTTAAAGTCACCAAGCACGATAACAAGAGAGTCCGGAAAAAGGACCGCGGTCCGCTTGTAATATATTGGCTGCAAGCGTGCGCTGAGCCTCGTGCACGTCCGCGCTCGGCTGGAATGTAGGGCCAGCCACCAGAATGAATGAAGCCCGATCTCACGCGGTGAATAAAAAGGCTTACAGTGAATGAAAAAGATATTTCCAGAGAAGGAAGCGCTGTGTTGGAGATCACAGTCACATCCGTGCACCCAGCTGCTGTTGATGCTGTAGAAGGCAAACGCCACCGCCTTTTGTTTTGTTGGACGAGCTCTGCGTGTGCGATCCGCGCGGAGGAGATCGGAAGCCTTCCAGGGGAAGCGCGCTGTCGGGGACACTCGCGCTTATAGACACGTCTCCGTGAAGCACAAAACACAAGACGAGGAAAACGTCCTTGTTACTTCTCATCAGCAGCGCTAGTGTCGTCCCATGTTGTTGGGAAGTGAGCGGATCGTTTGAGAGAAAAGGTGCCAGGTAAAGGCAGTCTGCGCGCGCGCCCCGTCACCTTCGCGCAGCGCGGACGAGTGAACCCGCTCGCTTTTCCACGGCGCCGTTTCCCTCTTTTGGTCAGAAAAAATGGGCACCAGGTGTCCGCAGCTGATGCTAAAAAAAAACTAGGTAAATAAGTCCGTAAGGGGTGTGGTAGTTCTAATGTCCAGAAGCTCATGCGGGCTATAAGAGCACGCAGATACGAACAGTTAACGCCACAATAAACAAACGAAAAACAGGAGCGCACACGGACAAAGCACCCACGGCTGCCATCCTCGGGGCCATCTTAGAAACAGAGGTTCAGAGACTGAACTGTCTAAAATGTGGTATCTAAACTTTTTATAGAGTTTATATTCGGCACTGCAGAAGCCAAACATTAACTTCCAAATGATCCTGACAGTTTTGCCTCAGAAACGTCCCTCCATAACAGATCCTTTTATTATCTTAAAAATATCTATTTATAGGGGCAATATTAGCTCGTTTGTTTCAGCCTCACCTTTCAACTCAAAAGTGTATTTATATTGGACAGACGAGAAGACACATTTAGTTGATTTTTACTTTAAGGGTAAATCAGTTTCATTCTTTTTTACAAGATTTTTATAAATCACGAGGATAAGAAGGTAGGAGAACTTTAGGTGATATTTTTGTACCTACATCAGGTCTGCATCTGCACTGTGCTTTTTAAAAGCACGTCTGCTGCTTTTGTCAGGATCTGTGTCTACTTGAAGCAGTGACTCAAATGCAGACATTGCTGGAGTGATGGATCTTTATTGCCAGGCAGCAGGATGAAACAGGAGACAGAAGGAGTAAACACACCATAGGAAGACTAATGAACTGGCAGGGAAGGTGAGGAAGAGAGGAGTATAAGTAACACAGAGGGAAAGGAGGATCGGGTGAGACAGATAGGACACAGCTGCAGACAATGATTCGACACACATATGGGATGAGGAGAGTGAGGGGATTGTGCAGCATGAGAGGACCCCCCCTTTAAAGGCGGATTCTAGACGCCGTGGAATGGAAAGAAAAGAAAAGAAGCACACCTTCATGTGTGGGTGGAGCGGGCCTACAGCAGGAGGAGTGTCTGTATTGACACCCCTGGAGGTCAGGCATCCGCTCACGGGAAGGGTACCGGGCGGACGGCCCAGATGGGGTCCCCTGGCAGGACAGGTGTCAGGTGGGCGACCCGAATGGTACCCTCTGGCTGGACGGGTGACGGGCAGAAGCTCTGGCGGAGGCAGCGGCAAATCCAGCAGCTCTGGCGGAGGCAGGGGCAAATCCAGCAGCTCTGGCTTTCTTGTTTGTGAACAATCAATAGTGTATTGGTTGTGAACGATACGTTTCTCAGAACCAACTCTATGAGGGACTGTAACCAAGTCCTTTCTAGGACCCAAAATGATCTTAAATGAAACAAGCCTTATGAACCGGATCTTGCTAAAAGATTCATAATTCCCGTCAGACATTTCCCCATTCAAAGCAGTCCGTCCTCCAAATTCTGTAATTTTTCATTATGGGTTACTTTCTTTCTGATATTAATACATTTAAATCAGTTTTGTCTTACTTAGTATTTTTTTAATTTTTTATAATGCTTTTATACTTGAGATTTCAATCACAAACAACTCTTAAACTCAGAACAAAGCGATCTCCATTCATACACACACAATGGAGCCCTTTGTGGTCAGTGATTTTTGTTATGGGTTGAGGTGCATTTCAAAGCGGCTTTGCTCCTATCTTAGATTCGACTGAAATAACTGAACTGAGCACAGACCATGCGGAAAGCTGAATGAGGGTGTGAGGATGGTAAAAGTCCAGGGCTTGTATCCGAGTGAGACCTCAAAAGGAGAGAGACTGTGTCGTGGTCAATAAACCACCCCCAAGTTCAGGAGTACTTAGAGCAGAACATCTTCAGTGGAGAAAAAGTCAGGCTGAGTCTCAGTTCAATTTCACCTCTGCAGAGAGTGGAGAATACCTGTCCCCAGCAGCTGGGTCCAAAAGCATTCTGAAGCTCCGCTGCAGACCGGCTCGTTTTATTCATTCAACAGGGAGTGGCTCATAGCACATACACACCAATACAATTGCTGGTTATTTCCCTACACCCATATTTCAGTTACATCTTGCGAGATAACAGGGAACCTGGTCGTGCCTGGTGGTGCCTGGTTCTGCAGCTTCTGCTCTGAAAAACAACTCCATATATGGTACAGCACATCTCATATCAGATACTACTTCCTCTTAGGCCTTGGTTACTTTCAGCAAGCATAAAACATTTAATCACATTAAAAATCCTCATTAATCCCCCTTTTGAACTCTCTTAAGAGTTCAACATAAGTCAAAGCAGTGCATACCGATAGTAGCTAGAAAGTAAATAAACATATCAAAAATCATAATCATGTTAGAAAAGCACACCTCAAAAATTTTTAAAGTACTTCAAACTCATCCTCTTCATTTTCTTCCACAGGTTCTTTTCCTAAGAGAGCAATCATCATGTGTGCAGAGTCCTGAGGAGCAGGGGAGATGGCCGTGGTGATTAATCTGTTAAGGAGGGCGCGTAGGATCCCTCTTTCAGCTGTTTAGGCCAGTCCCACTGCCCTCAGGAGTCCCCATAAAAATACAGCCATGATTATACACCAAAAAACGATAAGCATGTGGAGCCAAGCGGTTGTCATTTTTTCTTCAAAGTTGATTAGATGTACAAGTGATTATTTAGTCTGCAGAGGTGAAAACAGTAAAATGATAAATAATAATAGTTACAACAAAAGTTTTGCTCTTCTTAACCTGGCACTTCCTTTCCCCCTCTCTGGCTCCTGGCAGCTGGGAAGTGTGGTTTCGCTCTTTGTCTTTGTAGCCGTTGGCTGGCCTTCCGTTCCTCCTTCTGGTCGTCTACTTGTAGTCCTAGTCCTCTTCACCTTTGTGGACTCAGGGGTCGACTACCCTGAACCCTGTGATTTGGCCGGGGATTATTCTACCCCACTATTTGTCCTCCTCACCTAGCTGGAGATCTTTCTTTGTCTCAGAGAGGGATCTCTGAGGTCCCTCCGTGGGGGCGCACTGGCTCCAGTGATACCAGGTGTCTCCTTTCCCCTTTAGGCGGACGGCGTGAGACGTCCTCTCTGTAACCTGATACGGGCCTGTCCACCTGGGTTCTGACCACTTTCTCTTAGTGACATTTAGCAACACCCACTCGATTTCTGGTGAGCTGGTGACCTCCGTTTCGCCTCTTTGGTCCTGGACCTTTTTGGAAAACTGAGATACCACACTTTGCAATATGTTAAAATACACTCTTTTGCACAGTTTCTCATTTTCATCTGCAGACAAAGGTAGTTTAGTACTGGGCCCAGGAAATGGTCTACCCGTTTGTAGTTCATGTGGAGTAAACCCTGTGGAGTTATTCACTGAACTCCTGATGGACATTAATGCCAATGGGAGTGCATCTACCCAATTCAATTTGGTCTGTGCACAGATTTTTGCCAATTTGGTTTTAGAGATTGATTCATTCTCTCCACCTTTCCCTGAGACTGAGGATGATAGACTGTCCCTTGTAAGTCTACTATGGTTTCCTTGCTTATCTTTGTTTTTATCTCCTCTTCTGGTTTTTCAGGGAGTGTTGTACTTACCATGATGTGTTTGATTTGATACCCTGCTTCTCGCTTGGCTGCGGCGTCTGCAGCTTGGTTTCCCAAGGACACAAAATCTGACCCCTGGCTGTGGCCTTTGCACTTTATTACTGCAACTTCTTCCGGTAACAGCAGGGCTGCAGCCAATTCCTGCATTTCTTTCATATGTTTGATGGGTTTGTTACCTGACGTCACAAACCCTGCTCTCAGCCATTGCTTTAGTTATACATGTACTGCTCCTATGCTACCACACTGTGTGTAGTCAATACTTTAAGAGGGTATCCCATGACTATGTGTGCTGTTTTCTGCAGCAATTTCGCCAATCCAGCTGCATGTTGTGTGCACTGTGGGTGTCTTTTTCCATATTGTCTAGCATTACACTAGCATACATTAACACTACTTTTTCTCCCCCTTTTTTCTGGAACAAAACGCCATTCATCCTTTCCTTTGTTCCAGAAACATCCAGATGAAACGGCAGACTGTAATTAGGGGTGACCAGTTCAGTTGCTGTAGACAGACGTTGTTTTGAGTTTGTTGAGCGTAATGAAAGCCTCCTCTACAGCTTGAGTCCATTTCAGAGGAGCAGACAGATTTCTCATGCCTAGCTCCCTGACGAGTTCCCTTAATGGTTGTCTAAGTCCTACATAGTCTGCCACAAAGTTTCTGCTGTATCCCGTTAAGCCCAGGAAAGACAACATTTATTTCACTGTGTGTGGTAGTGGATGATGTAAAATAGAAGATCTATGTTCAGGGGAGAGGGAGACCCCCTTTTGGAACACCATTCTCCCTAAAAATGACACCTGTTGTTGAATCCTGGGGACATAAACTTGTAAACATCTAAAAATGACAGTTTTTGATCCGGTCTAATAATCACTCTTGATGATCATCAAAACAATTTAGAGGGCCTTTCGCCGATAAGCGCCAACTGCGCAGTCATGTTAGCCAAGTTTGATCTTAGATTAAGATGCAGACGTACAAGTGAATACCAAAAGAAATCCGCAACCCTGACTGAAGTCATCACGTATGTAATCAATCATCACCTATCCATTTAACCCAGACAGACCTTAAAAAAGTTCCCATCACAGTACTGACAGTAGGTAAAGATTAACCCTAAACATGGCCTCATAAAAATTAATTCGAACTGCAATTTATTAAAAACCTACTTATTATTTTGCATAATCCCGTTGAATCCCAAATATGTTTAAATCCTGCAACCATACATTATCAATTTGCAAAAAATTAAGTCCTAAGTGGTGTATTGCGCTGAACCAATCTGCTACACAGACTTGGTTTGCCTGTCATAGTCATCCCCTATTTAAATTACATTTATTTTTGATTAAAAGATTTTGCTTTATATCCGGTGGGTCATTAAGTTAAAAAGAGTCATAATCTGAAAAAGAATTAGCCTAGAATGTTGGTAACTGTATTAAATTTCGCTATATCATATTCCCCTATTAATCATACTTTGGTCTCATAATAAAATGTTTGTTTTTCTCTTTTCTGACTCCTGAGTACCCCTGCAGAATGTGTCGTCCAATTAGAGATTAGTTTCTGCCAGTTACCTCAGCCTTATTTAATATCCATGTTGATAGGAGGAGTATATACCAACATTACCAAGTATGTAATTTTAATAACATAACAATACAAATGCACCCTCTAAAATGCAAAAACTAAACTATTATCTAACATTGAAATATAATGTAAAAGTTCCTTCCCGATTCCGTGTTCTTTTATTGGACATCCACTCCTTTTCGAATCTAATCCAACTGTATTGTGCTGAGAAATTATTTCACCCATCTAATTAAAAATAATCCCAGGGGAAAGAGCAAATACATGTTATTTTGGTGCAACAACGTTGTTATTCCTGAAAACTAAACAAAAACACCTCCCTCATTGATGGATTTAAAAGCAAGAGCAGGCTCAAGACTTTACTTTTTGTCTACAGTTCAACTGATTACTATCCATTTGCTTGTTCACTTAAATTGATTCTTTTATTTACTTATTTTATTTATCAAGTTTAAGACATACTTATATGTCTGTTTTACTATGTCTCTTTTTAAATGTTATCAATTATTCTATTATCCATTTCAGCTTTTTAATTACCTTAATCCGTGAAGCACTTTGATTTATTCTTTCTGCTAGAAATCAAATACAATTCTGACTTACTTTTGATTTAGCTGTTCCATTACAATTTATCCTATCTTAAATTTAGTACATCCCTGTGGATGAAACGTAAAAATAAGGATATCATTTAAGTAACCGTTACAGTTGTGTATTAATAAGGAATGTATCCTTTGTATTCCTTAGGTGTTGAATTTGCTATGTAAATAAAACATTTTCTCAACTCACCAGCCAGCAACCCCATGCTATAGGCCCAGTTCTACCTTCCACCCAACTTTCAAATTGTTCCTGGTAAATGGTGGTGTTTTACTTGGAGATAATTCAGGGGAAGGCACGGGGTTTCAGAGTTCAAGCAACCAGGGCCACCTTCGATCAGAAAAACAGAAACTCTTGTGGTTAGTTCAGCAACAGTGACATTGAATCAGCAGTCTTTGATCGTCACTTCTTCAGCAGAAATTGTCCATATTACACCAGCCAAGTGGATTCACACATATTGTCCTTGAAAGTTCAGTTCAGCATGAGGAAATGTGCTCTTATTTGAGGGTGCCCCCTGCTTCACCCCTGAAAATATTCAGTCACTGGTGACCCCCTGGTTTGGGAGCAGAGCACAAGACAGAAGAACTTCTACGCTGGTTGTATCGATTTTTCTTTCTTTGGCAGTTATGGCGGAGACCTGGCACTATCCGTCATCAGCCCAGCACCCCCTCCCGTCACATCTCCCCAGGAACATAAATTACATCTCTAGAATGTTATCTGAGGGGTTCTCTGTTGGCGGAATGGGAAAGAGAAAAAGAGAGAGAAGAAAAAAAATTATTGAGGAAGAAAAAGACAGACAGAGTCGATCCTCTCAGCCTATTCAAATCAACTTTTATTTAAACTTTTTATTTTCATATTCAGTAATCTCCTTCCTCAAATGCTGAATTCAAATATCTTTTCCACTCAGACTGCCTATGTGGGCTCTATTTTACTTGTATTTTACTCAGTTATATTAGAAATAATTTCTTCAGTATTAGTTATGGTAAAAATATACTAATTTATAGGTTTGCTCTCTCCAACAGGGATGTTCATTAATCCTTATATGTCTAATTAAACTGTTGTTATAATTCTTCCCCTGCTTATTTTAATTAATATTTCCTGCATTTTTCATGCAATTTATATGTTATACTTTATCAATGCAATGCCTTTCTCTATTTTGTCAATTTGATATATGTCTCTTTCATCTCAAGTGTAAATTAAATATTTATAAAGATTGACCATCGCAATCTTTTATCAATACACTTAGTTCTTTTTAGTGATTTAACCATTTTATATTTATTTCAATTAAAAATCTACTTGCTTTTCAATCTGTCCTTTATCAATACAGCTTGTATTTTTATTCTTAGTTATCCAATTTAATCCTATTTAGAAACCCACTACATTTTTGACACCATCTAGATCTATGTATTAAGTATTCTCTCGAGCTTCTCTTCTTTTTAATTTAAAATTATTTTTAATCTAAAACTAAAACTTACCTATTTAGTATCGCTTATGAGTAACTGTTTTTACTTGTTTGTTTTTAATTGTCACACGAATTATTGTCTTAATCACTGTAAATGCTCATTTGTATTCTAATCATAAGTAAAGCACCCTGAATTGCACTGTGTTGAAAGTGTGCTATACAAGCAAAACTGCCCTGGCGCGCCTTCTTTTTAATTAAGACTAATTTAAATGTTATCAAGTATTTATCTTAATAGTATTTCTTAATCCCCCCTTTACCAAGCTTGTATTTGTTTCTATAAAATATTAGATCCGAATTAAACAAGCGTAATTATTTAATGTCGTTTTTATGAGGTAGCTTCCTGATTGTTTTCAAGAGGTCCAACCTTAAATCGCTCCTCCGAGCTGTTTTCTCTTTTCTATCTATTTTGTTCGTTCACCATTGATCTTAAGAGTGAATGCCCCAAGCCGAAGCTTAGTAAAGTTAAAAGGATTTATAAACTGATGTTTAGCTTCTTATCAAGTTATTTTTATTCAGAGATTTATAAAAAAAACAAGATTCTTGAACAGAATCCGCTCGCTGCGAGCTCTCCCAGCACTTTACCGTAGCCTACGGTCTGGTGCTAACGTTAGCCCCTTTCGGCTAACGTCGCTTAAAACAGTTAAACTCTACCACGAAACTACTCAACAAAAGAGCAACATACCCTTCGGTAAATAGAGAACTCCACACCTCAATTTCAATTCTTATCAGCGTAATTCACACCACTTTTTCCAGATTTTAATGTGGCATAAAATTAGACGTATCCGTCACAAATTCAGCACGGACTGAAACGCGTACCCAACATCAGTTCCGCTATCTATATATTCTAGAGTGTTTAATTTCTCTTATTCATTCATATATTCTTATATAATAGTTTATACTCGAGTTTTTACTAATGATAGTCCTGTTTTAACACGAACCCAAAAAGTTCAGCTCACCTCTCAACTTCCTGCTTTCACACAAAGTTGAAATTTCACACACACATACCCAGCGCTGAGATCTCTCTCACACACACTTTCTCCGCTCTTTTTCTCTCCTCTCTGTGATTCTATTTTCTTAAAACAACCTTTTACTCACGTTTTTGGGACTTGAACCCTCAACACTGTATTAAAATTCTACTCGTATCACCCACTTCTAGATAATTTATCAACCTCAGTTACTTGGAGTCTAGACACAATAATTCAATTCAATTCAATTCAGTTTATTTATATAGCGCCATTTCACAACAGATGTCATCTCAAGGCACTTTACAAAAAGAGTTATTACAATACAATGTTTAGTGTAGAAATTACAGAACCACAGAAGATTGCGTCGTGGAATTCTCAGCAATCCCTCATACTGAGCAAGCATGCAGCGACAGTGGGAAGGAAAAACTCCCTTTTAACAGGAAGAAACCTCCGGCAGAACCAGGCTCAGCACAAGCAGTTATCTGCCGCGACCGTCTGTGGCTTGGAGAATACATAACAGAGACACAGAAAGAGCAATCGAACTGATGCAGAAGTTTGTTGCAGGACGTGGAGAATTTTCCGTCACTGCAATGCCATCTTAGTCAGGGTCGTCAAGCAGGGCTAATCCGGAGCACCTACTATAATAGAAAACAGGTTAGTGCTTGAATTGACAGCACATCATGCAGTTGGGGAGAAGTAGGAGAGAAAGTAGGAACAGACCCTAATAATGTCCTCCAACAGCCTAGCCTAAAGCAGCATAGCTACTAACATTAACCTGTCTCCTAGCTACTAGGAGACCTGGCTACCAACACTCTGTCTGAGTCCTCCTGACCCGTGGACGGTGTAGGGCCGGTAACGGCCCCCGTCATGCCGGGGTCTTCTCGGAGTCGGGTTGTTTGAGAATGCAGCCCAAAGTGGGTGGTAAACTCCATCTAAGGCTAAATACCGGCACGAGACCGATAGTCGACAACTATCTTAAGGAAAAATAGACAGAACTGAGAGGACAGAGTTGAAGAGGGCGAGAAACGTTTAAGAGATAAACGGGTGGGGTCCGCACAGTCTGCCCGGGGGATTCAACCCGGCAGGTAATGGGCGGCCGCACTGTGCGGGAGGATCCCCTTGAGGGACCTCTCTCCGGCGCTGGCTGGCCCCTGTGGGGCGCATTTCTTCCGCGGCGGTAAGCCGCGACCGGCTCCGGATCTTTACCTGGCTTACATTAATCTATCTCTACCTAGCTACTCTACCTCTTCCTATCTCTTCCTAACTTTTGACACTCTGCCTGACTACTAACATTAACCTGTCTCTTCCTATCTACCTGTCTGACCTGACTCTAACTACCTATAAACATATCTCTAACTGTAAGCTTTGTCAAAGAGGAAAGTTTTTAGCCTAGTTTTAAAGATAGACAAATTGTCTGCTTCACGAACCAACCCTGGGAGCCGGTTCCATAGGAGGGGAGCCTGATAGCTGAAAGATCTGCCACCCATTCTACTTTTAGAAATCCTAGGAACTACCAGTAAACCTGCAGTCTGAGAGCGAAGGTCTCTGTTAGGAACATATGGAACAATCAGGTCTCTTATGTATGATGGAGCTAGATTATTAAGGGCTTTATATGTCAGAAGGAGGATCTTGAATTCTATTCTAGATTTTACTGGGAGCCAGTGAAGAGAAGCTAAAACAGGGGAAATGTGATCTCTTCTTTTAATATTCATCAGAATCCTAGCAGCAGCATTTTGAACTAACTGAAGACTTTTAATTGTATTCTGTGGACTACCTGATAATAGACAGTTACAGTAATCCAGCCTTGAAGTAACAAAGGCATGGACTAGTTTTTCAGCATCATTCCTGGACAGGATGGTTCTAATTTTTGCAATATTCCTAAGGTGAAAAAAGGAAATCCTACAGACTTCTTTAATGTGAGTTCTAAATGACATATCTTGGTCAAAAATGACACCGAGGTTTTTTGCTTTATTACTGGAGGCTAATTTAATGCCGTCCAGGTGAAGGGGCTGACTAAGTAGTTTCTTTTTCAGAGCTTCTGGTCCAAAGACGACAACTTCTGTTTTATCAGAATTTAGAAGCAAGAAGTTTAGAGTCATCCAAGTTTTTATGTCTTCCAGACATGCCTGTAGTCTACCTAACTGATTGGATTCATCAGGATTTATGGATAGATATAGCTGTGTATCATCTGCGTAACTATGGAATTTTATCCCATGCTGCCTAATTATTTTACCAATAGGAAGCATATATATAGTAAAGAGAATCGGCCCAAGCACTGAACCCTGTGGTACTCCGCAAGTAACTATTGAGGTTGAGGAAGATCTATTGTTTACCTGAACAAACTGAAATCTGTTAGACAAATAAGATTTAAACCAACCTAGTGCTGTTCCTATTATACCGACACTTTGAAGCCTTTCTATGAGAATATTGTGATCAACAGTGTCAAAGGCAGCACTGAGATCTAACAGGACCAGAATGGTCACCAGTCCATTGTCTGAGGCTATGAGAATATCATTAGTAACCTTCACCAGAGCTGTTTCAGTGCTATGATGAGCTCTAAAGCCTGACTGAAACGTCTCAAACAGCTCATTATTGTTTAAATGCTCACATATCTGTTGTGCAACTATTTTCTCAAGAATTTTAGATAAGAAGGGAAGATTAGATATCGGTCTATAGTTAATTAAGTCGTTTTGATCAAGAGAGGGTTTCTTAAGTAGAGGTTTAATTACAGCAATCTTAAACTCCTGTGGTACATATCCATTGACTAAGGATAGATTCATTATATTTAAAATTGGAGCAGCGATCAGAGGGAAAACTTCTTTTAAGAGTTTAGTTGGGATTGGGTCTAAAACGCAAGTTGAAGGTTTAGATGAAGCTAATAATTTTAGTACATCACAAAGTTCGGCTGCATTAAAGCAGTTTAAGCATATATTAGGTTCCACCATTTTTGAGGCTGCCTCATTAACTAAGGAGGAAGCAAGCATATTGGGAAGGTTCCCAATTATCTTATTCTTTATGGAGTCTATTTTATTTATAAAGAATTGCATGAAGTCGTCACTGCTTAGAGCTTGGGGAATGGTTGGCTCGATAGAGCTATGATCCTGTGTGAGTTTGGCAACTGTATTAAAAAGAAACCTAGGATTATTTTTATTCTCCTCGATTAAAGATGAATAATATGCTGTTCTAGCTGTGTGAAGGCTCTTTTTATATAGCAATAAACTATTTTTCCATATTAAAAAGGAATCATGTAAATGCGTGGAGCGCCATTTTCTCTCTAGTTTTCTAACATTCTGCTTTAGGGTACGTAGCTCTAAATTAAACCAGGGAGTTAATCTTCTATGGCTAGCCACCTTCCTTTTCAAGGGGGCAACTTTGTCTATTGCCCGACGCAGGGAGGAATTAACGCTATGAACTAAAATGTCAAGTTGTGAGGGGTCACGAGTTAAATCACTGTTTTCTGTTCTGCATTTATAAACTGAGGAAATTAAAGTTGGAAGAGCTTCTTTAAAATTTGCTACAGCGTTGTCTGATAACGTTCTGGTATAATGAAGTTTTCTTTCAGGTTTGATATGATCCATTAGAGTAAGTTTAAAAGTGATAAGGAAATGATCAGACAGGATAGGGTTATGTGGAAAGACTGTTATTTCTTCACAGTCAATGCCATAAGACAGCACAAGATCTAAAGTGTGGTGACAAGAATGTGTTGGACCCTGCACATTTTGAGTAAAGCCTATTGAGTCTAGGATAGTCTTAAAAGCTGTATTTAGACTATCACTTTCATTATCAACATGAATATTGAAGTCTCCGACTATAATGACTTTATCAGTGTTTAAAACTAAGTCAGATAGAAAATCTGAAATCTGATCTAAAAATTGAGAATAAGGTCCTGGTGGACGATATAAGACCACAAACAAAAGTGGCTTTACTGCTTTGTTATGTGTATGAGGAAAGCTAAAAACTAGATGCTCAAAGGAACTGTAACTATTATTTTTTTGGAGATTAATTAGTAAATCGGAATGAAAGATAGTTGCTACTCCACCTCCTCGACCAGTACTTCGAGGGACACTAAAGTTTAAGTAGCTAGGGGGAGTTGACTCATTTATTGTGACATGGTCCTCTTCCTGCAACCATGTCTCTGCAAGACAAAACAAATCAATATTATTTTCACAAATTAAGTCATTTACTAAGAGTGTTTTTGAGGGGAGAGATCTTATGTTTAGTAAACCACATTTAATTGATTTGTTTTTATGTTCAGTCCGAGTTTTATTTATCTTTATGAGATTTTTATACTTTGCTCTAGTAGCATTAACTTTTAATTCATTAGTTTTGGGTAGTGGACGGGAAACTATCTCTATAGGGTAGTGGGTGGGTGGCAGTCCCTGTTCCTTGACCTGGACTCTGGGTTCCCTGATCTGGACTCTGGTTTCCCTGAGCTCGACTCTGGGTTCCCTGAGCTGGACTCTGGGTTGTCACGGCTTTGGGGAACTAGAGATAACCCTATCAATGTTCCTGGAAAGAAGCGAAGCTCCGTCCTCGGTGGGATGGATGCCGTCTCTACGTAACAGTCCAGGTTTTCCCCAGAAGGCCCCCCAGTTATCAATGTAGCCCACATCGTTTTCTGGACACCACCTTGACAACCAAAGGAGCTAATTTTAGTGACCTCCGACTGCCGTCGCCGGGTGTCATTGCCACCAGCATGGATAACGATCCTGCTATACCGCCGTTTGTCCTTGGCCAAACGGCGGTATATCCAATAAGATTTTTGGTAAAATCCAATGAGCAGAAGAAAAGGTCTGCTTACCTTCTTTTGCGTGCACGCCTTTGTGTCAGTCTCCTTTCGCCTTTGTGTCAGTCTCCTTTCGCCTCAGTCAGTTTCAAATCAGCTCCAAAGAATCCTTTTTAGGACAAAAATCCCAGCGGTGCCTTATTTACTTCTTTATGGTGTAATTTGGGTTGCCTTTACAGTCTTGCTTTGCAGATGTCCCAAAAGGAGATCAGCACTTGTTCAGATCTGCTCCGGTCCCAACATTCATACCATGTGTATTTATCTCTTTGTATTCTTTCTTCCCTTCTCTTTTATTTCAAAATAGAATTTTGGAGATCCTACCTCCAGGGCCTCAAAACCCAGCTCTATAACCCGGTTATAGTACTTTTCTCGTCAGAAAAATATTAGGACGCCACTCCAAGATAAAACATTTATCAGACCCCTGGTCTGCCGCAACACGGTTGCTTTTTCTTATATTTATCAGACCCCTGGTCTGCCGTAACCCGGTTACGTTTCTAACATTTATCAGACCCCGGGTCTGCCGCAACCCGGTTGCTTTTTCTTATATTTATCAGACCCCTGGTCTGCCGTTACCCGGTTACGTTTCTAACATTTATCAGACCCCGGGTCTGCTGCGACCCGGGTGCTTTTTCTTAATGCAGTATTCCTCCCGGAGGATTTAGATGTGTAACCCGGTTACCACACAACTCTATGTTCAGTAACCCTGTTACTTTATATCATACCTTGTTTTTCTCCACTCAAGTAAATTTATGAACCTCAGGTACTTGGAGTCTGGACACAATAAGATTTTTGAACAAAGCCAATGAGCAGAACAAAAGGTCTGTTTACCTTATGAAAGTGCCGGCATGATTTGTGTCAGTCTCCGTTCGCTTTGGTCCGGTCCAAATGGTCTCCAAGACTCCTTTTCTGTGACAAAAATCCGGGTCACGGCACCAATTGCCGTGGTCAATAAACCACCCCCAAGTTCAGGAGTACTTAGAGCAGAACATCTTCAGTGGAGAAAAAGTCAGGCTGAGTCTCAGTTCAATTTCACCTCTGCAGAGAGTGGAGAATACCTGTCCCCAGCAGCTGGGTCCAAAAGCATTCTGAAGCTCCGCTGCAGACCGGCTCGTTTTATTCATTCAACAGGGAGTGGCTCATAGCACATACACACCAATACATTTACTGGTTATTTCCCTACACCCATATTTCAGTTACATCTTGCGAGATAACAGGGAACCTGGTCGTGCCTGGTGGTGCCTGGTTCTGCAGCTTCTGCTCTGAAAAACAACTCCATATATGGTACAGCACATATCATATCAGATACTACTTCCTCTTAGGCCTTGGTTACTTTCAGCAAGCATTAAACATTTAATCACATTAAAAATCCTCATTAACTGGTAGCTGAAGAGATTTGATCAATCAGATTTGATCTGAGCACTTTTGGAGACTTCAAAGTGCTTTACAATTCAATTATTTGTTCACTCTCACATTCGCACACTTTTGCTTTATTTAAAAAAAAAATTATCCAGGTAAACTGTTTGACATGGCCAACACTTTGAAAAAAAAATAAGTACAAACATACAATAGATACAGCATAACACATAGCACAAATATTTACTTTAAAAGAAGTAGATATAAAAAGAGAAGTAAAAATGCTTTTATGTGTATTTTCAGGATTGCCAGCAGCATTGTATATGTTGCCTTCATCCAAAATTGGCAGTACTTACAGTCATCTTAACAAGGGTGCATTTGGTGCCATGTGTGAAAGACACTTTATTACGGAATAGAACGGCTAGTCTGGCTTTGACTTTTGCTTGAAGATTATAGATGTGTGTGATGAATGCAAGAGATGAGTCAAAACAGATGCCTAGATATTTATAAATTTTGACATAATCCATAGCCATGCTGTTCATACAAATGATTGTAGGTGGAATTGAGGCAATAGGTTTTCGTCTGAATAGCATGCACTTGGTCGTAGTGGTGTTCATAGAGGCGAATATTCTCAAAAAAACTGCTGCATAGAGGTTAAGCTGAGTTGAAGACTGGAATCCACAGATTGGGGGGATGGACTAACTGTATACAAAATGGTGTCGTCTGTATAAAGGTGAATCCAGGAGGTGCAAGCTGCCTCAGCTACATCATTGATATAGACAAAAAAAAAAGCTTTGGGCCCAAAACTGAGCCTTGAGCCAGACCTTCAGAGACTATCAGTGGATCCAACATGATGTCCCCAGCCTTCAATTGCTGGACACGTTTGGTGAGATAACTGGCAAGCCAGTTACAGCTAGAGGTGGACAGGTCAATACTGGACAAGAATGCTGTGGTCAACAAAGTCAAAGGCCTTGTAAAAGTATATAAAGGTGACCATAAAGACCTGCTTACAATCTAATGATGTAATATCATCAAGTACCTTTGTAGAGGCTGTTATACATTCACGTCCTGTCCGAAAACCATTAACTTTGTTTGAACAAACTTATCTAGAACCTCAGCAAGATATTGTAGGATGGAAACTGGGTGATAGCAGTTTGGGTCAGCTGTAGAACCACCTTTGAAGATTGTAAAATGTTAGCTAAGTTCCAGTCAGAAGGGAACTGACACAGTTGTCAGGACATGTTAAATAGTCTTGAGACAGAAGGGGCAATAATGTGGGCTGCAGCTTTCAAGAACATGGGACCAAGACCATCGAACCCAGCAGATTTATTTGTGTCCATTTTAATGAGTTGATCCTGGACTTCAGAGATGGATAGGGTGTGAAAGAAAAAACACTGGAGCTTGATGGAGAAGGCTCTGATGAGATAATAATAATAATTATATATATATATATAATATATTAATAATAATTATATATATATATATATATATATATATATATATATATATATATATATATATATATATATATATATATGTTGGGTCACACACAGCCATCAGGTGGCGCTAACCTGCCCTATAATTACAGCCCGCTTCCCCCGGCTCGGGCTCTTTCACGACGGGCACCGACCCCCTACACCATCGTCCTTCGCTGGCGAAGGAAGACCCGAGTTTCTGACAGAAACTTGCCCCAAATGAACCCAAAGACCACTCCAGGTGAATCTTAAAAATTGATCAACAAAGACATGGGGCTGCAAGACTGAATGAGTGGGAGCAACGTGTCCCACAGGTCCAGACCCAGCAGAAGTCGCATTTCATTCGCCGCCACAGAGCCGATAAGAATTGCTGCGCTGGAAAGCTGCCAAAAAGGTACTGTAAAAGTGAATGCCGTGGGCCGATCGCCACACAGCTGGACGGAGCCGCAAGCCAGGAGCACTGCAGCTAATCGGATCGGACCCATCAGAATTATGAGACTGATATAGAAGTTTGGCTATTAAAATAGTTCCTGGTAGATCCAGGTGGTGCCCCGAATAATGATAATTTTCTATAAATTATTAACTTTATTGACTGCCATAAGCAGTATTTGATTATAAATAGCCAAATATATTTTTATTTAACATCCCCAACATTATATATATATATATATATATATATATATATATATATATATATATATATATATATATATATAGGTCATTAGGGCCATGTAGTAATATTAGATTATTGTGACTGGGGAAGAAGCTTCTTTGAGGTATTGTATTAAATCACAGGAAAGTATTCCCATTCCCAAAGTGATTCCCATTCTTACTATACAGTGTATTCAATACTCATTAATATGTGTGTGGACGCTTACCACAGAACAATGCTTAGCTTATTAACACTGAAGGCAGATGGTGTGGGAAAGAGAAAAAAGGCAGGAACAAATGTTTAAACAAAGAAGCCTCTGTGGAGAATTCATGGCAAGTCAAGGTCAGTTTAGGAAGGGAGGCTGGGAATATTGGGACTCCTGGTATGCCTGTCAGAGAGAGGTTTTCATATTACATCTGAGAAATATAACTTATCTTGATCTGTGTGTGATAAAAGATGTAGTCTACTTGAGTTTGGTGTGCAAGCTGATGGATTTTTCTCTGGTACTGCACCCGCACTGCAGGTGAGATCGGCCAAAATTGGATCAATGTATTTGTTTCTTATTTGCTCTCTTTTGACAGAAATTGTGAATATGCTCGGAGGGTGGAATTGAGGTTGCAGAAGAAGTAGCGAGTAAAAGCCATGTTTTGCCACCTGTTCCTTTAAAGGCAGACTTTAATGAAGGAGTAAAAATTTTACTTTTCAATTGTATTTTGTGGACTTACTGATAATAAGGAATTTCAGTAGTCCAGCCTTGAAGTAACAAATGCATGGACTACTTTCTCTGCATCACTCCTGGACAGGGTGTTACTAATTTTAGCGATTTTCCGGAGGTGCAAAAAAGAAATCTTAGAAACTTGTTTAATATTGGATTTAAATGTCATGTCTTGGTCAAAAATAACACACAGGTTCTTTACATTATTACCAGAGGCCAAATTAATGCCATCCAGAGGAAGTGATTGATTTTGCATTTTCCTTTTTAAAGGTTCTGGTCCAAAGACAACAACTTCGGTCTTGTCTGAATTTAAAAGTAGAAAATTCATAGTCAGCCAGGTTTTATGTCTTCCAGACATGCTTGTAATCTACCTAACTGATTGATTTCATCAGGTTTTATGGATAACTATAATTGTCTATCATCAGCATAACTGTGGAAATTCATTCCATGTTGTCTAATTATTTTACCAATTGGAAGCATATATATAGTAAAGAGAATCGGTCCAAGCACAGAACCCTGTGGCACTCCACAAGTAACCCTTGAGTGTGAAGATGATATATCAGTGACATGAACAAACTGGAATCTCTCAGACAGATATAATCTAAACCAGCCTAGTGCTGTTCCCTTGATCCCTACAACATGTTCAAGCCTTTCTAAGAGAATATTATGATTGACCGTGTCAAAAGCAGCACTGAGATCTAACAAGACCAGAACAGTCACAAATCCATTATCTGAGGCCATTAGAATACCGTTAGTAAATTTTACCAGTGCTGTTTCAGTGCTATGATGAGCTCTAAAACCTAACTGAAATTCTCCAAACAGGTTGTTTCTGTTTAGATGCTCACATACTTGATTAGCAACTATTTTCTCAAGAATTTTGGATAAGAAAGGAAGGTTAGATATAGGTCTGTAGTTAGCTAAGTCATCTTGATCCAGGGAGGATTTTTTAGGAAAATGTTTAATTACAGCAACCTTAAAGTCCTGAGGCACATATCAATTTAATAAAGATAGATTCATCATGTCTAGAATAGGGCCAGTAACCAGAGGGAACACTTCCTTAAATAATTTGATTGGTATTGGGTCTAACATACAAGTTGAGGGTTTAGATGACGCTAATATTTGTGATAATTCCGAAAGTTCAACAGAATCAAAATAGTACAGACATTAACATGGTTCTACAGTTCTCTCTGATACTGCCTCATTTACTAAACGACAGTTAATCAAGTTTGGGAGAATGCCAATGATTTTATTTTTAATAGAATTGATTTTATTTATAAAGAATCCCATAAAGTCAGCTGATTACCTTATTTTTTAAGGGGCTACACTGTTTAGTGCCAAACGCAGTGAGGAAGTAGAACCAGGCCATCAATTTCTGAAGGGTTAGTGTTGGAATTACTGCCATCCACTAAGGTATACTGAGACGGATAGGGAAGCAAGAATGGAACAGACTCTTTAAAACTTGTTACAGCACTGTCTGATAAAGTTCTACTGGAATGAAATGTTCTTTCGTCGATTGACGCGGGAAGAAAATGCCGACTACAAACGCAAGTGTTTTGCGTGGGGCTAAAGCTCTCCCTGCAGATCCTAGCTAACCACTGCACTCGTAAACAAGCATCTTCACGGACGGAATGAAACCTTATCTCTGTGTTGAAACGTGATGAACAGGCAAATTACCTGCAAGGCAGTGTAACCTCGCTAAACCTAAAGACCTATGACCCACAGTGAAGCTAATCGTGCACAGAGCCACTTTCCACAAACCCAGGCGTTAAAGATACGAATCCTGATACACATTTGTGGATTTCTCTCACAGCAGAAGTGTAACAAAATCCACCTGTGTAAAGAGAGCCAATCGAGAAGAGGCTTGACTTTTAACCAATGATTTGACTGTTTTTCTGGGTCTTCTAGTGAAAGTAGTTTAGACATTCATGTCTATATGTGTATTTAAAGATTGGTATACACATTTTAAGAACTTAACACACATTTAAAAATCTTAACACGCATTTGCAGATTTGTCTACTCATTTAAAGATCTTAACACGCATTTGCAGATTTGTCTACACATTTGCATATTTGAATACAGATTTGGAAATTTTTTACACATTTGCAAACCTGATAACACACACAAGTTGTTTTACACATTTGCAGATTGTAGTAAAGACACACAAATCTCATCACACATTTACAGATTATTTTACACATTTGCAAATCTGACTGTGTACACACAAATTGAGATACAGACACACAACTCTGCACACACATTTGTAGATAATATTGCCTCAATAATACCCCCATAAAGAACTTTCTAATTCATTCCACCCAGGTTGGGAAATAAAAATAAATGAGAACAGTCTTACTTTAAAGGGGAAGCTTCCAGGTGTAGAAGAAAAAGATACGACTGATTGAGACGGTGTTGAATTAAATAATTATCATAAGTAATTCAATGCATGTTCAAGCAGAGACAAAATGGAGCCAATTTACAGTTTAACATTTATTTTGAACAGATTAACAAATTGCAGTTTTACAGAGGAATTTTGCCCCCGTCGTTCCCCTGTGGTCCAGATTTAAAGAAATCTGAACAACTAACTGATCTTCATTTCACAGCTTTATAGACAACCGGGCCTCTAGGCGTCTCTAATCTCGCCAATCAGAACATTTTCATACAGTGTCTTAGCTCTTATTGGCTGTCAGAAAATTATACAGTCATATGGGTGAGACGTTTTTTCTTAAGAGCTCATTCTGAGTTTATGGTTTTATGGCAACACAGACATCCTGTTTTTTACAGCTTGCAATAAAACTCACCCCAGAGTTTTATGACTTAAAAGCTTACCTGCATAAACAATAGTGACAGACCCATTTTTACAACCATGCAAACTATATAAACAGTCTTTTACCTTCTGAATAATAAAAGTTTAAACCTTATGCAGAATTACCACAATTCCCTCTTTTCAATCCATTTTTGAAAATGGATTGATTAAAGATCAAAACCTGTAAAGCTTTTTGAGAATGCAAAAAACTCCAACCCAAGAAATTTCATCAGTTTAAAAACATGAAGTATTTCAGACTAAAATTCAAAACACAAACTATTAAAGTACCTTTTTTAACCTTAACTCCCATTACTCAAAAAATGTAAACCTGTTAATTATAAATTCACCCTCTTTTGGCATTAACCAAAAAATTTATTTTAACAATTCCCACAAACTAAATTCAAAACCCAAAAATATATAAGAATGTCTTACATGTGAAGAGAAAATTAAATCTGACTTGAAAAAAAATCCATGAACAAACACATTCTTACTATGTTATATTCTGAAATAAATCAAACTTAAAGTGTTAAGAAACCTGTGAAATAGAAGGTATTAAGAACCCTTTAAAATGTAATCCTCGAGTCTATTTAGTCTTTCCTCTAGTAGACCCTGTTGTTTATTAATGCAAACCTTAATTCAACCTTTAAAACAACTGGAAATTAAGAAATCCTGAAAATTAACTGATTAAAAATTCTTTAAGAAACCCTCCTAGGCAGTGTTACCACTCTTCACTTGTGAATAAAAATAGTTAAACAACCTGTAAAATGCAAGAAAATGATTAATAAATGTTCAGTCTTTATATTTGTATTCTGATCCTCTTTTCTTCACTCTCATTTTATCCCCCTCAGTGGCTCCTGGCAGCTGGAGAGCGATATACAGAGCTGATCAGTGTGGAGGGCTCCTATTTTTTAGTGTTCCAGTTTTTACTCCCATATATGCAGATAACCACTCTCTGAAATGTAAATTACTTCATTAATTGAGCATTTCCCCCAATATACACAAATGCACAGACAGGCCCCGCTTCCCATAGCTTAGCCCACCGATGTGGGCTGGTCAAAACCTGCTGTGCAGCTGATTGGTGAGTTGTGATCTTCTTCTGTAGATCCCTCTTTTGAGATGGCAATTTCAAATTGCCCATCTCATTCATTGGCACATAGATCACACTGGATGAGTAATATCACCACCCAAACAACCTTCTGGGTGAGCTAGGCCCCGCCGCCTGTGGCCCCAGCTTCCGATGCAGCTTGGTCAAACCTTACTCGACCCTCCTTAGGCAGAATCCTGCCGATCCTCGACCAGGTTCGTCGTTGGCGTGGAGCTGCACTTTGTGTGTGTTCCCAGCTGTCATCTGGAACTTTGCTGAACCACTGGACTCCTCACGCCTTCGACCTGGAGCTGTACCTTGGACCCTTTTCAGCAGCTGCAGTCAGCTGTGACCAGAGGAGATTGTGTGCTCCTCACGTGCTGCTGAATCCTGGAGATAATCCTGGGGGCATAAGCTTGTAAACATCTAAAAAAGACAGTTTTTCGATCCGGTCTTGTGATCACTCCTTTTCAATCTAATTCAACTGTATTGTGCCAAGAAATTATTTCACCCATCTAATTAAAAATAATCCCTGGGGAAAGAGCAAATTCATATTATTTCGATACAACACCGTTGTTTTTTCTAAAAACCAAAAACACCTCCCTCATTAATGAATTTAAAAACAAGAGCAGGCTCAAGAGTTTACTTTTTGTGTACAGTTCAACTGATTACTATCCATTTGCTTGTTCACCCAAATTGATCCTTACATTTACTTATTTTATTTATCCAGTTTAAGACACTTATGTCTGTTCCATTACAATATATCCTTTCTTAAATTCAGTACATCCCTGTGGATGTAAACGTAAAAGAAAAAAATGTTTTTTCTCTCTCACCAGCCAGCAACCCCCTGCTATCGGCCCAATTTTTCCTGCCAAATTTTGTTCCCGGTGAATGGTGGTATTTTACCTGGAGATAATCCTGGGGAAGACATGGGGTTATCAAAGTTCGTAGAACCTCGGCCACCTTCGATCAGACAAACAGAAACTCTTGTGGTTAATTCAGCAACAGTGACATTGAATCAACAGTCTTTGATCATCACTTCTTCAGCAGAAACAATCCATCTCACGCCAGCCAAGTGAATTCACACATATTGTCCTTGAAAGTTCAGCTCAGCATGAGGAAACGTGCTCTTTTGAGGGTGGCCTCCAGTTCACCCCTGAAAATATACAGTCACCTGTGCCCCCCTGTGTTTGGGAGCAGAGCACAAGAGAGTCGTAATTCTGCGCTGGTCGTAAAGATGTTTCTCTCTTTGTGGCAGTTACGGCGGGCGCCTGGCACTATCCGTCATCAGCCCACGCACCCCCACCCATCTTTTCTCCCCAGGATCATAAATTCCATCTAAAGAATGTTTATCTGAGGGGTTTTCTGTTGCAGGGTGAGAAAAAGAGAAAAAATATATAATTAGAGTAAGAAAAAAACAGACAGTCGATCCTCTCAGCTTATTCAAATCAAGTTACATTCAAACATTTTACTTTCATATTCATTAGTCTCCTTCCTCGAATGCTGAATTTAAATATCTTCCACACTCAGACTGCCTATGTGGGCTCTATTTTAATTTTACTTCAATCAGTTATACTAGTAATAATTTCTTCAGTATTAATTCTGGTAAAAATATACCAATCAACAGGTTTGCTCTCTCCACCAGGAATAATAATTAATCCTTATACGTCTAATTAAAATGTTGTTCTAATACTTCCCCTGCTTATTTAAGTTAATGATTCCTTCATTTTTCATCCAATTTATATTCTATATTTTATCAATACAATGCCTTTCTCTATTTTTTCAATTTGATAAATGTCTCTTCCATCTCATGTGTAAATTAAACATTTATAAAGATTGACCATCGCAATATCTCATCAACACACTTAGTTCTTAGAAAAATAAAATTAAATCAAAAAAGAAACAAACAAAAAGGCTGGATTTTTCTGTTAGATATTGCTAAAGCACCACTAAAACATTGCAACAACAAAAATAAAGTCAATAACCATCTGCAAAGATCCAGTCTCCAAACTCCCCCATCTTTTAGTGTACTGGATCTCTATCAAGCTGGGTCAGACAAAAATTATCAAAATTAAAAACATCAAATGTTTAAAACAAAACCAGAGAACAGTACTGACCGATAAACACAACATAGTTTACAAAAACAGTCTTCAGTTTGCTATACCTCAAATTCTATCCATATTTCTAAAGAAAAATCCAAGATTTAAATCACTGACAAAACAGCTTCCCTATAAATATTGCCAAGCCTAAAGTACTGTTTTTTCTTTAACACAATCCAATATCAATTCAAAGTACTTTTGCGTATATGATTCCTCTTTAAACAAACCCAAATGTGCTCACTTGCCCAAATATTCTTGATTGTAAATAATGAAAACATTTCATACTTCAAAAACATCTGTCCGATTCTGTGAAGGGAATTGAACATAGTCAAAGTTATTTCTGCAAGTAAAACTCCTCTTAAATTTTTGTAGGATACATAGTAGTCTAATTCCCCTCAGCAGTCAAACAAAACAAAAAAAATTCAATAAAGGAGGTTCAAGAGATGAGATTTCTCTAAACAAAAACTAGTCGCAATAAAATAAAAAACAAAAAAATAAAAAAATAAAAACCAGCATTTTCTTTTCAGTATCCCCCTTTTCCTCTCAGGCTTCTTTTTTTTCTTTTCTCCAATGATAAACAGCAAATTAAATTGAAGCTTCTAGAGATGTCAAATACATTACCACTGAATCATGTTTTCTTTAATCCAGCTTCCCAAATTAACATTTTTCCAAAGTTCTAATTAATAAACAGACCGCAGTTCAGAAATCTGGGTCATAATCCAAGTCGAACCAAATATATAAATTTTGAGAGAGAAAGAGGAAAATAAAAAATAAAAAGAAAAAGAAAAAATAAAGAAAATAAAATCAAAAAAAAAAAATCTAAATAAATTGTCAGTTACAGAGTCCCCACTAATCAAATGATATATTATGCCATTATTCTAGGATCAGATCTGTTCCAAAATGTTTAGGACCTGTAAATTTACTCTCAGCATCAAATAAACTAGCTAACAATCAATAAAGAACATCTGAAAGATTAATCTTAAATTTTAAAACTAAAACCGATTTTTATTTGTTAAAACAAAATGTGCATTCAAATATATGGTAAAAATTATTTCAATGTAGCTGGTCCAATCACATTTTGCCTCTACACGATCAGAATAAATGAATTTAGAATTTACTTCTTACTTCCAAATTAAACCATCATTTTCGATCACCGTGATATTCATTACTTTCAATCCTTAGACCAATTCAAAGTTATCTCCAGCCTGTTTAAAAACAAACTGATTACTTAAAGATGACTCTGTGTTTTAATATTTTCTTTTTTCAAACTCAAACATTCAAATCCCACTAGTTTATAAACTATCACTATGATAAGTGTTGTTCTGCATGGTAAAAACATTTAATTTGTAACGGAATTGAAATGTACTGGGTTACTTCTTGAGCCCCAGTTGAATTTTGATAACTCCAATAAGCCTTGAGTGTCCACAAAATCATTAAGAATGTTCAATTGTTTAAATAATTTAACAGCAGTCTCCTTTGGATCATTTATTCAGAGATTAAGCTATATTTCTAAAGTCTATAGAGCCATCAGAAATAAGCCAAACATAATTTTAGCATAAATGATACTTATTTAAATCACAGAAAGAGTTCATTCTCTTACTTCTTACAACACGGTGCTTATTAAAAATAATTTAAACCAGTTTGTTGCTTTCCAATTAACACCGTTTGCTTTTCGTTAAATTCTTATAATTACTACTTATAGCTTTATCTTTATTTAGGCCAACTTAATCAAATCCTGCTTAGATCTATCCAAAAAGCAAAAAATCTACCTACTCAAAATTCAAAAAATGCAACTTTTATTTTGACTAAACACTCTCCTCTTTTTAATTTTAAAGATGAAATCAAAAAATAAAACTTCACCAAGTCAGAATCGACTTATGAGTAACTGTTCTCAGCCATTTGCGTTTAATTATAACATGCATAATTGTTCTCCTCATGTAATCAATCTAGCCTTCTCAGGCTAAAGCAGTTAACCAAATACAGTATGTACTTCTTAATCTTTAATCTCCGTACCGTAACAGTTCAGATAAACATGAAACACCTTAAATTGCCCTTCGTAGAAAATGTGCGAAAACCTTGCAGAAAGGGAGTAGCAACCAAAATTTATCTGACCAGTTATGTTAAGGCCGTTTTACATCCTACTCAACCAGAAAAAGTTAACAAAAATCCAAATAAGTCTAAGTCTTAACAAGGCAATCGTCTGCAGGAGTCTGTAATCACTTTCTATCCAAAATCAACTTGTAGCTTGCTACACACAGAACATGCAGTTAGTTTCTACCACAAACACATTGACACACAAAAACCACCACCGCTAGGTTAGCACAACAGCCTATAGCAACGTGCTACCGTTAGCTTTCTTTGTGAAACTAAACGTTATACAGTACAAAACGTACGGCGAAAACACTCCAGAACATCGCAACACACACTTTAGAAGATGACTTACCGCATTACCAGGACTTAATCCGCACAAGTTATACCACGTCACCAAACTTTAATTCGGCATGAACAAAAAATCTCCTGTTCTTCCACGCGGACTGAAACATATGTCCCCAATTTCAGCCGTCCCGCACAGCAAACACCGATTCAACTACGTCCGTTACAGGCCAAAACCATTAACCAAAAACACAACATTATAAGCGGTGACTTTTAGACCGTATTAATTATTTCCTCGCGGAGGTTTAGACCAATCTGTTATAAGTTCCGTAGTCCGCTTTGAGAAATTTCCTGGCGCCGGCCTCCAGAAAACCACTCAAAAGACTCGAACAGATGGCAGAAAACCGCCTACTACCACTAATTTATTTATCAAAACATATAGTCAAAACTGTCGTTTGATAGCCGTGCTATCAAGCAAAAACTCACACAGTATTAGCTCCGCCATAGCACCTAGCTTAGGGCGGCCACCCTGATGGCCTGTCGTAAATGTTCACAACTCATTCTTATAGATGTTTAATTACAGTTATCCATCATATGTAGTTAGATATTCATTTATCTATTTTAATTTATTTATTATACTCGAGTTCATTATTTATACAATAACATTTTAACACAAAACGCAACATCACCAGCACTTCTCGCCAAGCGCCTGCGTAAAAAACATCTCACACACACACATACAGACACAAATTTTTTTTTTACAAGCAGAAATCAAACACTAACCTCATCGGAGCTCACCAAAAAAACAATGCCGGACCATTTCACAACTCAATTCGCGGTGCCCACACACGCGCTTGAGGAAGCGCAAGCCTCGTCAAAGTAATCCGTTCCAGATTCAACAGAGTGCGACCCAGGCACTCCAAAAATCTATTTTCGTTTGCCAGCTTTGACGATCCTCCGACAGCGTCCTGTCCGGAGTTGAGATGGCCAATTCTCACGAGCCCCGATCCGCACTTGTTGCTCCGATTTGAGTCGTTGAAGGGATCGGTCCATCCTTCCACCGTCCGCTCCGGAGAACAAGCAGCCCGCACCGGGCGCGCAGAGTAAAAAACTCCATCTCCCAGCATGCACCGGTGTTCCTCTACGGAGCGAAAAGAAGGACAGCCGATCAGGTCTCAACACTCCGGGCATGCAATAGTCAATCTGCTCAAAACAAAAAAACATATTTAACTTGCATGACAACATTACCCAATGTTAGATTAACCAATCAATAGAATTAAAAACTACGCAACTCTGCGCAAATTGTCAATAGAGCAAATACATGTCCGTTTATTAACTTAAAAAAATAACTGGATTTTGGTCCAAAACTCTGCACACAGTCGAGGTCACCATTTGTTGAAATTAAATAATTATCATAAGTAATTCAATGCATGTTCAAGCAGAGACAAAATGGAGCCAATTTCCAGTTTAACATTTATTTTGAACAGATTAACAAATTGCAGTTTTACAGAGGAATTTTGCCCCCGTCGTTCCTCTGTGGTCCAGATTTAAAGAAATCTGAACAATTAACTGATCTTTATTTCACAGCTTTATAGACAACCGGGCCTCTAGGCGTTTCTAATCTCTCCAATCAGAACATTTTCATACAGTGTCTTAGCTCTTATTGGCTGTCAGAAAATTATACAGTCATATGGGTGAGACGTCTTTTCTTAAGAGCTCATTCTGAGTTTATGGTTTTATGGCAACACAGACATCCTGTTTTTTACAGCTTGCAATAAAACTCACCCCAGAGTTTTATGACTTAAAAGCTTACCTGCATAAACAATAGTGACAGACTCATTTTTACAACCATGCAAACTATATAAACAGTCTTTTACCTTCTGAATAATAAAAGTTTAAACCTTATGCAGAATTACCACAACGGAAAAACGCAAAGGGGAAACGAAGCGCAAAAAGGGATGGAAAAAAATAAAAAGAGAGAGAGAGGCAGCGACTGCGAAAACAGTTTGGGGGCCAGCCAAACTATCGAAGAAGCTTTGTTGCAGAAAGGGGAAAAATCCAAACACATGTTAGGACGAAGAGTCTCGTCTTTAAGTTCGGAGAGAAATTGCCCACTTGTAGAAGCAAACTGAAAGAGATGGAACAATGGTTTCCAGCACCTTTATGCTGGGTGTGGGCGCTTCGCCCCCATTTCCTTGTATCGGTCTCCAATCAGGCTGTGGGCAGCGATGGTAGTCTTGAGGGATGTGCATTCCAGCCAACCAGCTTTACGGATCCTCCACTGCTCAGCTGGTTCAAACGGGAGACAAGTGGACAGTTCTCCCATTGGCTAGAATGGATTCAGCGAGAGGGAAGAGGCGTGTTGCCGGGTTATGGAGTGCTGAGTCATGTTTGTAGAGCTCTTTTGATATAATATTCATGGTTCAGACCCAACAGTGGGATGGATGCCGTCTCTCCGGATCAGACCAGGTTTTCCCCAAAACGTTTTCCAATTATCAATGTAGCCCACGTTGTTTGCTGGACACCAATCAGACAACCATTAATGAAATGACAGCATGCGGCTAGACGTGTTGTCACTGATCCGATCGGGCAGGGGACCAGAAAAGATTACACAGTCCGACATCTTTTTAGCAAACGTACAAACCAAAGCAACACTAATTTTAGTGACCTCTGATTGCCGTAAATGGATGTCATTCCCGCCAGCGTGAATAACAATCTTACTGTGTTTACACTTATCCTTAGCTAGCAGTTTCAGGTGGGATTTTATGTTGCCTGTTCTGGCCCCTGGAAAACATTTGACTATGGTCGATGGTGTCTCTAATGTCATTTTTGAGACTATGGAACTGCCAATTACCAGAGTCTGTTTCTCAGTGGGTGCGTCACTGAGTGGCGAAAATCTGTTAGAAATGCGGACAGGTTGCTGGTGCCCTTTGGGCTGGGAACTATGCTTTCTATGTACCGTCACCCAGTCGGCCTGAGATCCCGGCTGCGTGGGTTCTGTTGGAGGACCACTAGGTGTTTCTATCCTTGTTGGATCAGTGCTGGCTAATGGGCCTCGACTATTTACTGGATTCTCAACAGCACGGAGCCGGGCCTCTAACTCTGAAACCCTCGCCTCCAAAGCTACGAAAATGCTACTTTTATTACACTTACCATTATCACTAAAGGAGGCAGGGGAGTAACTAAACATCTGACACAGAGAGCAGGAGAGATTATCCACAGAGGGAGAAAGAGACAGAAAAGATGTAGCCATAGCTGCTACAAAACTAAGCTTACGAGCTAGTGAGATGTTAGCACACCAAGAACAACCGTGTGAAACACAAAGGGTTCCCAAAACGTAAAGTACACCAACTGGAAATAAGTATAGTAGTGTGATTCTATGTTAGCATAACTTAAAAAGACCTCAACATAGAGAAAAATAGATCCATCGAAGAGAACCTGAGCACCAAGCACTAAGCAGTTCTGAGGAGCTCAACAGTGACAACAGGAAGTGACGCGGCAAATGTTGCAATACTCACAATGTCCACCAGCAGCAGCAGTTGCCTTGTGGCCAGAACAAGATTATGTAATAAGTAGAAAGTCTTATGAAATACTGCAACTTTCTGCTATAATTCAAACATGTATTTTAGGGAAACTGGCACTATTAAAAACCATTTTGATAGGTGTGTTCACATGGTGTCTGTCTCATTTCTTTCGCACAGGATATACACCGCATTTCACCCAATATCTGATATGATTGTATGATGAAAGGACATAAACAACCCATGCTGTGCTTTTTATGTTTGCAATTAACTCAGATTAATTCCAAAGTGGGTTAAAGTAGATTTATAAGAAATATTTTCTAAAGGTGCTTGGTGATCTTTTTTTACCTTCTTCAGCAACACATTCAAAGTCTACAAAAAATATTAATCGCAAAACCTGATAGGATACAGACAGGTAACATTTGTGACATTTAATAACCTTTGTGTCAATGTTGATGTGATGTGACCTCTGACTCTAGCAAACACATGAAAATCATCAGGCCTTACAGGGATCCTGAAAACCAGTCTTTACGTCAGAACAATCTTATAACCAAAACATGACAGAAGCTGCAACACACATGACCAATCAGGTGTGAATGTAAACACTCCCAACAGGCTGTTAGCACATTCTCTGCAGGGGTCTCCCACTGCTGGTAGCTCTGTTGTGAAATGTACAATGGACCACACCGCACTGAATAGTAAAGCTGGCTGACACTGGAGAAATCAGGTCTTAATTAAAGTTGTACTAATTAAGACAGTGCTGAAAAAGAGCAGAGCTTTGATTGCATTAAAGTAATCACAGAGGAGCTTGCAGATTGATTCTGTACAGCAGCTGAACGCTGATAGGATCTCTTAGCAATACACTGAGGTTTTCTCTCTGTCTAATCCAATGCTGGAGAACTGGTTACGCAGTAAAGCTGTTTGTTGTGTGGAGTAGGCGTGTCTGATGACCTCTTTAAATATGTTACAGTTAGTATATTGGAACCAACCTCATTCAAATTATTTAAGGAACTGTTCCCTCTGGTTACCGGCCCTATTTTAGATATGATCTATATGAATCTATATTCATAAACGGATCATACCACAGGGACCTAAGGTTGCTGTAATTAAACCTTTACTTTAGAAATCCTCCCCCAATCAAGATAACTTAATTATAGACCTATATCTAACCTTCCTTTCTTATCTAAAATTCTTGAGAAAATAGTTATTAATCAAGTATGTGAGCATCTAAACAGCAACAACCTGTTTGAGAAATTTAGGTCAGATTTTAGAGCTCATCATAGCACTGAAACAGCACTGGCAAAAGTTACTAATGATATTTAATGGCCTCAAATAATGGATTTGTGACTGTTCTTGTCTTGTTGGATCTCAGTGCTGCTTTTGACACAGCTGATCATAACATTCTCTTAGAAAGGATTGAACATGTTGTAGGGATAAAGGGAACAGCACTAGGCTGGTTTAAATCATATCTGTCCAATAGATTCCAGTTTGTTCATGTCAATGATAAATCTTCTTCACACTCAAGGGTTACTTGTGGAGTATAATGGGAAATACAGCATAAAACATTACTTTGGGATGTATGAAATGTATTGGTGACTTTATTATAACCGCTTTGAAGTGTTGTTACTGCTTAAAGAGATGTTTTGTCATGTGCATACAAGTTAGTTAGATAAAAACAGGAACTTTAGAACAGGATGTTAAACCTTTGCACCCAAACTAGTGGAGAAAAACAGGATATGGAGGATGTCTGGACTGCAAAAGAATAGGGCAATAGATTAGAACATGTACGAAAAACAGTCAGCAAAAATAGAGCTGGTTTGCAAAGTCAGAATTACAGGAAGGTAATTGATTATGCAATTATGGTTGTAAGGAGGCTGGTCTTGGCAAAAGTTTGAATGAACCAATCATGTTTTGTGTCCCATATTTAACGTTAGGGGGGAGGTTCTCTAACTTTGTGTTATTAAATTACTCTCGTCTCCTCTGATAAAAATGAGCACGCATGGAATTTATAGAGTTAAGGTTTAAATTGAATATAGAATAAAATCCTTCAAGTACCAAAGAATTCTGTGCTTGGACAGATTCTCTTTACTATATATATGCTTCCAATTGGTAAAAAAAATAGACAACATGGTGTGAATTTCCACAGTTATGCTGATTATACACAACTATATTTATCCATAAATGCAGATGCATCCAGTCAGTTAGGTAGATTACAAGCATGTCTAAAAGATATACAAAATCTGGATCACTCCAAACTTTCTGCTTTTAAATTCAGACGATACAAAAGTTGTCCTTGGACCAGAAAAAAGAAACTGCTTGGTCAATCACTTCATCTGGTTGGCATTAAATTGGCCTTCGGTACTAACCTCCTGCTCTCCTCCTGCAATCCCCCCCACCCCCCCACCCCCCGCGCGACAAATTTTTTATTTTAATTTATTCACCCTAAGGACACTGGATGACCTGCCTGGGATGGATTTTATCGCCCTTTTTCTTCTTCTTTCACTGTGGACAAAGAACCAAAGACTACAATGCTGATTTCACTCTCCAAAAGATAATGGAAAGAATTTCAATTCAATTCAGTTTATTTATATAGCGCCATTTCACAACAGATGTCATCTCAAGGCACTTTACAAAAAGAGTTATTACAATACAATGTTTAGTGTAGAAATTACAGAACCACAGAAGATTGCGTCGTGGAATTCTCAGCAATCCCTCATACTGAGCAAGCATGCAGCGACAGTGGGAAGGAAAAACTCCCTTTTAACAGGAAGAAACCTCCGGCAGAACCAGGCTCAGCACAAGCGGTTATCTGCCGCGACCGTCTGTGGCTTGGAGAATACACAACAGAGACACAGAAAGAGCAACAGAACCGATGCACAAGTTTGTTGCAGGACGTGGAGAACTTTCCGTCACTGCAATGCCATCTTAGTCAGGGTCGTCAAGCAGGGCTAATCCGGAGCACCTACTATAATAGAAAACAGGTTAGTGCTTGAATTGACAGCACATCATGCAGTTGGGGAGAAGTAGGAGAGAAAGTAGGAACAGACCCTAATAATGTCCTCCAACAGCCTAGCCTAAAGCAGCATAGCTACTAACATTAACCTGTCTCCTAGCTACTAGGAGACCTGGCTACCAACACTCTGTCTGAGTCCTCCTGACCCGTGGACGGTGTAGGGCCGGTAACGGCCCCCGTCATGCCGGGGTCTTCTCGGAGTCGGGTTGTTTGAGAATGCAGCCCAAAGTGGGTGGTAAACTCCATCTAAGGCTAAATACCGGCACGAGACCGATAGTCGACAACTATCTTAAGGAAAAATAGACAGAACTGAGAGGACAGAGTTGAAGAGGGCGAGAAACGTTTAAGAGATAAACGGGTGGGGTCCGCACAGTCTGCCCGGGGGATTCAACCCGGCAGGTAATGGGCGGCCGCACTGTGCGGGAGGATCCCCTTGAGGGACCTCTCTCCGGCGCTGGCTGGCCCCTGTGGGGCACATTTCTTCCGCGGCGGTAAGCCGCGACCGGCTCCGGATCTTTACCTGGCTTACATTAATCTATCTCTACCTAGCTACTCTACCTCTTCCTATCTCTTCCTAACTTTTGACACTCTGCCTGACTACTAACATTAACCTGTCTCTTCCTATCTACCTGTCTGACCTGACTCTAACTACCTATAAACATATCTCTAACTGTAAGCTTTGTCAAAGAGGAAAGTTTTTAGCCTAGTTTTAAAGATAGACAAATTGTCTGCTTCACGAACCAACCCTGGGAGCCGGTTCCATAGGAGGGGAGCCTGATAGCTGAAAGATCTGCCACCCATTCTACTTTTAGAAATCCTAGGAACTACCAGTAAACCTGCAGTCTGAGAGCGAAGGTCTCTGTTAGGAACATATGGAACAATCAGGTCTCTTATGTATGATGGAGCTAGATTATTAAGGGCTTTATATGTCAGAAGGAGGATCTTGAATTCTATTCTAGATTTTACTGGGAGCCAGTGAAGAGAAGCTAAAACAGGGGAAATGTGATCTCTTCTTTTAATATTCATCAGAATCCTAGCAGCAGCATTTTGAACTAACTGAAGACTTTTAATTGTATTCTGTGGACTACCTGATAATAGACAGTTACAGTAATCCAGCCTTGAAGTAACAAAGGCATGGACTAGTTTTTCAGCATCATTCCTGGACAGGATGGTTCTAATTTTTGCAATATTCCTAAGGTGAAAAAAGGAAATCCTACAGACTTCTTTAATGTAAGTTCTAAATGACATATCTTGGTCAAAAATGACACCGAGGTTTTTTGCTTTATTACTGGAGGCTAATTTAATGCCGTCCAGGTGAAGGGGCTGACTAAGTAGTTTCTTTTTCAGAGCTTCTGGTCCAAAGACGACAACTTCTGTTTTATCAGAATTTAGAAGCAAGAAGTTTAGAGTCATCCAAGTTTTTATGTCTTCCAGACATGCCTGTAGTCTACCTAACTGATTGGATTCATCAGGATTTATGGATAGATATAGCTGTGTATCATCTGCGTAACTATGGAATTTTATCCCATGCTGCCTAATTATTTTACCAATAGGAAGCATATATATAGTAAAGAGAATCGGCCCAAGCACTGAACCCTGTGGTACTCCGCAAGTAACTATTGAGGTTGAGGAAGATCTATTGTTTACCTGAACAAACTGAAATCTGTTAGACAAATAAGATTTAAACCAACCTAGTGCTGTTCCTATTATACCGACACTTTGAAGCCTTTCTATGAGAATATTGTGGTCAACAGTGTCAAAGGCAGCACTGAGATCTAACAGGACCAGAATGGTCACCAGTCCATTGTCTGAGGCTATGAGAATATCATTAGTAACCTTCACCAGAGCTGTTTCAGTGCTGTGATGAGCTCTAAAGCCTGACTGAAACTTCTCAAACAGCTCATTATTGTTTAAATGCTCACATATCTGGTGTGCAACTATTTTCTCAAGAATTTTAGATAAGAAGGGAAGATTAGATATCGGTCTATAGTTAATTAAGTCGTTTTGATCAAGAGATGGTTTCTTAAGTAGAGGTTTAATTACAGCAATCTTAAACTCCTGTGGTACATATCCATTGACTAAGGATAGATTCATTATATTTAAAATTGGAGCAGCGATCAGAGGGAAAACTTCTTTTAAGAGTTTAGTTGGGATTGGGTCTAAAACGCAAGTTGAAGGTTTAGATGAAGCTAATAATTTTAGTACATCACAAAGTTCGGCTGCATTAAAGCAGTTTAAGCATATATTAGGTTCCACCATTTTTGAGGCTGCCTCATTAACTAAGGAGGAAGCAAGCATATTGGGAAGGTTCCCAATTATCTTATTCTTTATGGAGTCTATTTTATTTATAAAGAATTGCATGAAGTCGTCACTGCTTAGAGCTTGGGGAATGGTTGGCTCGATAGAGCTATGATCCTGTGTGAGTTTGGCAACTGTATTAAAAAGAAACCTAGGATTATTTTTATTCTCCTCGATTAAAGATGAATAATATGCTGTTCTAGCTGTGTGAAGGCTCTTTTTATATAGCAATAAACTATTTTTCCATATTAAAAAGGAATCATGTAAATGCGTGGAGCGCCATTTTCTCTCTAGTTTTCTAACATTCTGCTTTAGGGTACGTAGCTCTAAATTAAACCAGGGAGTTAATCTTCTATGGCTAGCCACCTTCCTTTTCAAGGGGGCAACTTTGTCTATTGCCCGACGCAGGGAGGAATTAACGCTATGAACTAAAATGTCAAGTTGTGAGGGGTCACGAGTTAAATCACTGTTTTCTGTTCTGCATTTATAAACTGAGGAAATTAAAGTTGGAAGAGCTTCTTTAAAATTTGCTACAGCGTTGTCTGATAACGTTCTGGTATAATGAAGTTTTCTTTCAGGTTTGATATGATCCATTAGAGTAAGTTTAAAAGTGATAAGGAAATGATCAGACAGGATAGGGTTATGTGGAAAGACTGTTATTTCTTCACAGTCAATGCCATAAGTCAGCACAAGATCTAAAGTGTGGTGACAAGAATGTGTTGGTCCCTGCACATTTTGAGTAAAGCCTATTGAGTCTAGGATAGTGTTAAAAGCTGTATTTAGACTATCACTTTCATTATCAACATGAATATTGAAGTCTCCGACTATAATGACTTTATCAGTGTTTAAAACTAAGTCAGATAGAAAATCTGAAATCTGATCTAAAAATTGAGAATAAGGTCCTGGTGGACGATATAAGACCACAAACAAAAGTGGCTTTACTGCTTTGTTATGTGTATGAGGAAAGCTAAAAACTAGATGCTCAAAGGAACTGTAACTATTATTTTTTTGGAGATTAATTAGTAAATCGGAATGAAAGATAGTTGCTACTCCACCTCCTCGACCAGTACTTCGAGGGACACTAAAGTTTAAGTAGCTAGGGGGAGTTGACTCATTTATTGTGACATGGTCCTCTTCCTGCAACCATGTCTCTGCAAGACAAAACAAATCAATATTATTTTCACAAATTAAGTCATTTACCAAGAGTGTTTTTGAGGGGAGAGATCTTATGTTTAGTAAACCACATTTAATTGATTTGTTTTTATGTTCAGTCCGAGTTTTATTTATCTTTATGAGATTTTTATACTTTGCTCTAGTAGCATTAACTTTTAATTCATTAGTTTTGGGTAGTGGACGGGAAACTATCTCTATAGGGTAGTGGGTGGGTGGCAGTCCCTGTTCCTTGACCTGGACTCTGGGTTCCCTGAGCTGGACTCTGGGTTGTCACGGCTTTGGGGAACTAGAGATAACCCTATCAATGTTCCTGGAAAGAAGCGAAGCTCCGTCCTCGGTGGGATGGATGCCGTCTCTACGTAACAGTCCAGGTTTTCCCCAGAAGGCCCCCCAGTTATCAATGTAGCCCACATCGTTTTCTGGACACCACCTTGACAACCAAAGGTGGAACGAAAGCATACGGCTGTACATGTCATCGCTAGTACGATCAGGCAGGGGACCAGAAAAAATTACAGAGTCAGACATCTTTTTGGCAGCCCTACACACCGAAGCTACGCTAATTTTAGTGACCTCCGACTGCCGTCGCCGGGTGTCGTTGCCACCAGCATGGATAACGATCCTGCTATACCGCCGTTTGTCCTTGGCCAAAAGCTTCAGATGGGACCTAATGTCCGCAGCCCTGGCCCCTGGAAGGCATTTGACGGTGGTCTTTCGTGTCTCTGGAGCCACATTCCTAACTATGGAGCTGCCAATTACAAGAATCGGCCTCTCCTGCTCGGCGGGTGCGTCGCTGAGCGGGGCGAACCTATTGTTCAGAGAAAGGGGCTGGAGGTTGGCCGCGGACTGGGGTCTGGCGCTAATCTTCCTACGAACAGTCACCCAGCTCGCCTGAGGTCCCGGCTGCACGGGAGCTGTTGGAGGACGGCTAGGTCCTGTCCTAGTTGACTCCGCGCTAGCTACTGCTGGGCCTGGCTGTTCTACAGCGCGGAGCCGGGCCTCTAGCTCAGAAACCCTCGCCTCCAAAGCTACAAAAATGCTGCACTTATTACACCTACCAACTTCACTAAATGAGGCGGAGGAGTAACTAAACATCTGACAGAGAGAGCAGGAAAGAGGAGGAGGTGTAGAGAGAGATGGAGGGACAAGAGAGAAAGCTGCCGAAGCCATGCTAGCCGTAAAGCTAAGCTAACCAAGCGGTACCTTACCTTACCTAAAAACAAAGTAATTAACCCAGTAAAACGCTTAAAGAGTCCTAAACCGTGAAGAAACTTAACGTTTTAATGTGTTTGTGTGTTAAGCAACTCAGAAAAAACTTATTGACAGAGAAAGTTAGATCAGTTCAAGAGAGAGAGAAACACCGACTTGCTACAAACGAGTTAGTCACAAAACAGGAAATGACGCGATACGTCTTACCAACGCGATACGTCTCCACGCCACCATGATCTGCACCTGTTCGGTCTGAATGAAGGGCTTGGAATTAAAGATCAGAGGCCTTGAAGAAAATGCCAGAAACAATACTATTCTGAGTACCCTTCCGAACAGACAATGTCTATTGGGAAGAACCCCACACTCATCAGAAGAGTGGCCAGCACTCAGACAACAGACACCCTAAAAGAAAAACAAGGAACGTCAAAAGAAACTCCAACAACCAACAACTTTGATTATCCCTTTAAAGAACAGATTCACAGCACTGTCCTCTCCCGGCTCTCTGGGTCTAACAGACGCACAAGAAAGCCAGCGAAACACAAACAATTCCCTGGACCTAACAGACCTTTGCCAAAGCCACCTAAACCCAAACAAAGATAATCCGAACAATAACAAAAAACAGCAGCAAGAAGCCAGCACTGACAGAAAGGAAAAGAGAAAAAAACACAGCGAGAAAAGGAAAACGCTTGCTATTATTTATGACAGAGCGTTCAAAGGTATTGAACAACTATGCATCAATACAAGTGTCTTTAATTGCCCACAAATGACAGTCAAACAACTTTCTGAGAGGATTCCATCAATTATTGAGAGCAACCCAGAACTACAAAAAATTGTTGCCCATTAAGAAACAGTCGACATCTCCCACAAGAAATCGGACATTTTAAAGAAGGACTTCTTGGATTTAGTCCAGATCTTTAACACCAACAAGATAGAACTTCACATATCTGGACCAATTCCAGCAATGCCCTCAGACGAAGAATTTACCCGGATCAAAGGATTTACCAGATTTATTAAAACTGTCTGTGCTGAAAGGTCTATTCTATTCCTGAATAATTTTACGATCTTCTGTGAATGAAGGCACCTATTCACAAAAGATGGACGTCACATCAATAAGAAAGGTCAGAAGATCTATCTCTGGAATGTGTTATCTAAAGTAAACTGTCCTCGAACGGAGATACATAGTGAAAGCCAACCTTCTTTAATACACAGAGAAGATGACATTCTTGCACCAGTCAGTGATAAGCCTGCCACAGTAGAGCAGAGGACGCTCGTTGAGTGCAGATCCAATCAACACACCGGCTGGCACAGCAACCAGCCGCAGATCCAACTCATTGTCAACTCCTGTTTTTTTTACCTTAGATTACGATCCATACGTATAACTGAATACCAAAAGGAATCTGCAACCCCTGTCCAAAGTCATCACATTGTATGTAATCAATCACCACCTATCCACTTAACCCAGACAGATCTTAAAAAAGTCCCCATCACAGTTCTGACAGTAGGTAAAAAGTGTCCCCAAACCTGGCCTCATAAAATTTAATTCAAACTGCAATTTATTAAAAATTGTTAAAACTACTTATTATTTTGCATAATCCCCATGAATCCCAAAATATGTTTAAGTCCTGCAACTATACATTACTATTTTTCAAAAAATTAAGTCCTATATTATGTACAGCCCTAAACCAATCTGCTAGACAGACTTGGTTTGCCTACCACAATCATCCCCTATATATGTCACATTTATTTTTGATTAAAAGATTTTGTTTTATATGCGGTGGGTCATTAAGTTAAAAGAGTCATAATCTGAAAAGAATTAGCCTAGACTGTTGGTAACTATATTAAATCTTTGCTATATCATTTTCCCCTATTAATAAATGGTAAATGGACTGAACTGATATAGCGTTTTTCTAGTCATACTGACCACTCAAAGCGCTTTACATTGAAGCCTCATTCACCCATTCATACTCACATTCATACACAGATAGCCAACATGGCTCGGTAGGACGATTTAGAAGTTTTGGGGTTAAGTGCCTTGCCCAGGGGCACATCAACATGTGAGGTAGCTGGAATCGAACCTACGATCCTCCTATTGCAAGCCAACTACTCTACCATTGAGCCACAGTCGCCCACACCAACCATACTGTGGTATTGTAATATAATATAAGTTTGTTTTTCCCTTTTCCGAGTCCTGAGTACCCAAGCAGAATGTGTTGTCCGATTAGAAATTAGTTTCTGCCTGTTACCTCAGCCTTCTTTCTTATTAAGTATCCATGGTGATAGGAGGAGTATATACCAAAATGAGCACCTATGTAATTTTAATATATCATAGTAATACAAATGTACCCTTTAAAATAAAACAACTAAAGTTAACATTGAAATGTAAGGTAAAAGTTACTTCCTGACTTATTGTTCTTTTATTGGACATCCACTCCTTTTCAATCTAATCCAACTGTATTGTGCTGAGAAATTATTTTACCCATCTAATTGAAAAGATCCCTGGAGAAAGAGCAAATCCTTGCTATTTTGGTTTATACTATCTGTAAATCATTTCTTTTATTAAATTAGGAGTGAAACTAGACAATACTTGGTAAGGGTTGGGTGTCAAGCGTGATGTAGGTTTAAGAGCCTTATTTATCGCTTTAAGATAATTTATTATTCTTTATTTTCCCCATACCTTGTTTTGTTTTTTAGATATAGTAGTAATGTTATAACTACAATTTGAGGGTTCTAACCGCCTATTTGTTTCAAGCCTTTAATTACATCAGCTATAAATGCCTTAGTCATATAATCCTTAAGGTGTTAAATGGGGTCAGGATGTTTTAGTTTAAAAGCAATAGACTTATTTGCACAAAACCAACCTCGATTGGATCAGAGGATCTTAGTGCATGAGGAGTCCTCTATATTTTCCTGTTTCCTTATATTCAATTATGTTGGACAGGTCTAAATGTTTTAAGAGAAGGCTCAAGAGTTTACCTATTTGTCTAGATTTTAACTGATTTCTATCCATTTGCGTGTTTACCTACATTGATTGTTTGATTTACTTATTTTAATTATTAAGTTTTAAGATACACTTATATTTTACTGTTTTACTATATCCCCTTTTTTTTTTAAATGTTACCAATCATTTTATTATCCATTTCAGCTTCAGTCATCTTAATCCGTTAAGCACTTTGATTTATTATTTCTGCTGTAAAGGTGCCATATAAATACATTTCTGCTTTGCTTTTGATTTAACTGTTACATTACAATTTATCCTAGACTAAATTTATTACATCTCTGTGGATGAAAAGTAAAACAAAGATATTATTTAAGTACCTGTCTGTTACAGGTGTGTATTAGTAAGGAATGTATCCTTTGGATCCCTTAGGTGTTGAATTTGCTATTAAAACAATGCTTCACCCAACTCACCAGCCAGAAACCTCATGCTATAGGTCCAGTTCTTCCTTCCACCCAACTTTCAACTTGTTCCTGGTAAATGGTGGAGTTTTACTTGGAGATAATCTGGGGAAGTCACAGGGGGGTCAGAGTTCAAGCAACCAGGGCCACCTTCGATCAGAAAAACAGAAACCCTTGTGATTAGTTCAGCAACAGTGGTATTGTATCAGCAGCCTTTGATCGTAATTTCTCAGCAGAAACTGTCCATATTTCACCACCCAAGTGGGTTCACACATTTATCTTTGAAAGTTCAGTTCAGTATGAGGAATTGTGCTCTTTTTTTAGTAGTCTGTACCCATCAGTCATTCACTGATTCTCCCCCTGTGTTGGGGGCAGAGCACAAGGCGGATGGACTCCTGTGCTGGCCGTGTCGTTTTTTCTTATTTTGGCAGTGAGGCCTGCACCTGGCGCTATCCATCATCAGCCCATGCATCCCCTCCCATCTCATCTCTCCAGGAACACAAACTACATTTGAAGAATGTCATCTGAATGGCCCTGTTGGCGGGCTGGGAGAGAGAGAGAGAGAGAGAGAGAGAGAGAGAGAGACAGAGAGAGAGAGAGACAGAGAGAGAGAGAGACAGAGAGAGAGACAGAGAGAGAGAGAGAGCTCCTCTCAGCTTTTAAATTATGTGGATCAATTTATTTAAACTTTTCCTTTTCTTCTTCATTAATTTCCTTGGTCAAATGCTGAATTACATTTTTCTACTTTTATTTAATTAGTTATTTTTGTAAATCCTGCACCATAATTTATTCAGTATCAGTTATGGTAAGAATATGCTAATTTATAGGTTTGCTCTTTCTGACAGGGAGGGTCTAGGTGGCATAGATCCTGTTATGTCTGCTTAAATTGTTCTAATTATTCCCTTGCTTATTTTAATTAATGCTTCCTGCATTTTGTCATCTAATTTATATTCTATCTGTGCTCTTCCTTCTGCTTCCTTTTGTTAAACCTCTGTTGCACTTTTCTAAACACTTACTCGGTTCCTTCTTGAAGGCCCCCCTTTTTTTTCTTTCAAAATTTTTTTTTCTGAAAACACATCTGAGTCATTATCATTTTATACTTTATCAATGCCATGCCTTTCTCTATTTTTGTCAATTTGATAAATGTCTCTTTCAACTCATTTGTAAATTAAACATTTATCAAGATTGACCATGGCAATATTTTATCAACACATCTTAGTTTTTTTGTTTTTTTTGTGATTTAAACATTTAATATTTATTTCAATTAAAAATCTGTTTGCTTTATTATCCATTAAAGAACCCTTCTTCTTTTTACTCAAATCAATGAAAAACAACAGTAAATTGAGATTGTTAAAAACACAAAGAATGACCTATAAATCCAAATTTACTTACATTTATAAGGTATTTGTATGGATCTAATTTCTTAATCCTCTCTCTCTTTTTTTATGAGTTAACTCCTGGTGTTTTTCAAGACGTAGAACTTTTCAGTTTAAGTCGCTCCTCCGAGCTGTTTTTTAAAAAGTTTTATTTATAAATTTTTTCATTCACCATTGATCTTTAGAGCGAATGCCCCAAGCCGAAGCATAGTAAAGTTAAAAAGGTTTATAAACTGATGTTTAGATTGTCAATAAGTTATTTTTATTCAGAGATTTATACCGTTCTGTCAAAAAACCAAGAATCTCGAACAGAGTCTGATCCCTCTGGGCCGGCACTCCAAACAAACGCTCTGTAGATTCCAACAGACAGTAAAAAATCCCGAATAGGCTACTCGATAATCAGTGGCCACAGAAAACCTTTTCTTTATATATATCTGGTTTTGTTTCAAACTTGTTTTTCAGCTCAAAATTGTAAATACCTTGGTCAGAACAACTGCCGTTTCTCGCACACCAAGCTGGGTTAAAAATATGAATACCCCTTCTTACACCAGACTGTGCTACTCTAAGCAGCTTCCCCTCTGCCAACCGACTCTTCTCCGTGAATTGCTCTGAACGAACACCGTCCGACCCAACTACAAGCAAACACAAGCAAACAGTAGCACATCCCAACAATAAGACCGAACCTCTCACCCGACAGTCGACTCTCCTCTTTGACTGTCTTAAACGAACACTGTTCGCAGGCAGAATTACCACGAGCCAACCGTGACAGATCCTGACTGAACTTCTCACCTGTGCTTCTGCTCCGTCACGACTACAACAAACATGTTTATATCTATATCTTTGAGTGTATTTAATTTCCCTTTTTCCCTTTATATACTTAGATATCCATTTATTTTATAAATAATAGTTTATACTCGAGTTTTTAATAGTAATAGTCCTGTTTTAACACAGAACTGAGATGTTAATACATACACACCCACTTCCTGCTTTCACTCAAAGCTGAAATCTCACACACACACTTTCTCCGCTCTTTTTTTTTATTCTACTCCCCTCACAGTCTCTCACAATCACTTGTCAACTATATATTCTGCAGTTAAATATCTTTATCCTAGTCATCCACTCACGTGATCTGGGAATCCTTTTCTTCCCACCAGATCTGTTTCTCATTTATATTTTTTTAATACTTCTATTCTAGGCCGCTCTCATTCACACTGTATGACAATCTACCACTCCAAAAAATAGCTGCTGCACTTTTCAATATTATTTCACATTAATTAACATTCTGTCATACACACTGACCTCTTTTGGAGTCATCAGAGACGGACCAGTCACCAAGTTCTGTTTAATGGAGCTCACCCACGAGTCAGAATAACTAAGCCTAGATCCAGAAATCCTTTGTTCTCAACAGCAGGTTTCCCAGAACCTTACTGCAAATCCATTTGTTCTCACTGGATCTGTCAGCTCAGAACGTCTCCTCCAGCTGATGGGTCAGCCACACCCCAGAGCTTCTGCACCGGTCTCTGCTCCGTTCCTTAATCCAAAAAAACAACAAAACAACATTAGTTGGAGAACCTCAGATCAATCAATACCTATTAATTTGAGTTAGGCCTGGTCAGATTGATACAAAATCACCCGGGTGCTATCAAGGATCGATCCTGTCCGCTCTCCACTCTCTGTTGAACTTAGAACAAAATAATACTGTTTTCTCACAACCATATATATTTTCTTATTCCATTAATCATTACTCACACGCTATCTCTCTGTGCCGGAGAAAAGCTCTGCTCGCATTCCTCCGCCATTTTTATTGGGATTAATTCTCTTTTTATATCATTTATTTCAGGATAAACCTTGCTTTCCAATTTGGACGGCTGACTGCTAATCTTTAAAGGACCCCAACTCTCCTCAGCGAGATCTTTGAAGAGCCTTTACCCAGAACAGAGAAAATGGGTTAGGGAGAGAATGGTCAGCAGAAGAATGATGGTTTTCAATTCAATTCAATTTCAATTCGTTTCACAACAGATGTCATCTCAAGGCACTTTACAAGAAGAGTTATTACCATACAATGTTTAATGTAGGAATTAGAGAACCACAGAAGATTGCGTCGTGTAATTCTCAGCAATCCCTCACACCGAGCAAGCATGGAGCGACAGTGGAAAGGAAAAAACTCCCTTTTAACAGGCAGAAACCTCCGGGAGAACCAGGCTCAGCCCAAGCGGTTATGTGCCGAGACCGTATGTGGTTTGGAGAATACAGAACAGAGACACAGAACAGAGATACAGAAAGAACAACAGAACTGATGCAGAAGTTTGTTGCAGGACGTGGAGAACTTCCGTCACTGCAATGCCATCTTAGTCAGGGTGGTCAAGCAGGACAGGTCAGGAGCACCAACTGTAGGAAGAGACTAAGAGAAAACAGGTTAGCGCTTGAACTGACAGTACATCATGCAGTTGGAGAGAAGTAGGAGAGAAAGTAAGAACAGACTCTAATAATGTCCTCCAACAGCCTAAAGCAGCATAGCTACTAACATTAACCTGTCTCCTAGCTACTAGGAGACCTAGCTACTAACACTCTCTACCTGGCTTACATTAATCTATCTCTACCTAGCTACTCTACCTCTTCCTATCTCTTCCTAGCTTTTGACACTCTACCTGGCTACTAACATTAACCTATCTCTTCCTAGCTACCTGTCTAACTTGTCTCTAACTGCCTATTAACATATCTCTAACTTTTCCCATACCTTTTCCTTCCCCGAGACCTTGAACACTCCGCTTCATCTTTGAGTTATCTTTCTCCTCCTTTCACTCCCTCTTCTGCTTCGAAACCAAGTTTTATAGGCTCAGCTTTTTTCTCCTAGATAACCACCTGCCAGGCCAACTTACAGACACTGAGGTTTCCCACGATCACAGATTCACAAAATTCTAATTGAGTATATGACCCTTACATATGTATATGTTCTTACTAGTTCACTACACACAAAAATGTTTACCCAAATATATGTAAAGCATATAAAAGTATTAATATTCTTCAGAATCCAGTAAATAGTCGATGCCCATTAGCCAGCGCGGAGCCAACAAGGATACAACCACCTTGTGGTCCTTCAACAGAACCCAAACAGCTGGTATCTCAGCCCGACTGGGTGACGGTTCATAGAAAGCACAGTTCCCAGCTAGGGATGGGTACAGATGGTTCCGACATGAACGGTAGTAACCAGACCGAAAACACATTTCGGTGCTTATTTCGGTCCTCACCCAACCCCCCCCCCCCCCCCCCAAGATGTCAAACACTATGGATTCTGGACGTGCCATTAGTCATGAGCAATAAGGTAAACATGGCTATCTCTGTGCAAAAAATAGGCTAAAAATAAGGGCGTACCAACGCGGGTGGATTAATTCCTTGAATTTACTTTTTTTTGTGTGTGTTTGTTTTACGCATTGAAGGCATACAAAGAACAGCACTCTGTTTATAATTCAGCCCGCACCACATCAACTCTCCCTCCTAACCAGCCAAACTATGGCTTGTTGTGCAGCAGCATGTGTTTGTGGTTCTAAATGACATGGGAGTAAATTATTATTGGTGTATTGTCTTTGTGTTGATAGAAGTTTATAAGTTGTCTGTGGGAATTATCCGTCCACTTCAGATGTCCGCTTCGGTGTGTGCGTTTCAGTGTTCGCTGTGTGTGTCAGAGTTTGGGGTGTGCGGTGCCTAAAATTTAAATGCTTGGTATTTTTGTATATTTATGCATGTTGGCTCACTGTATAGTTTCAGTACATTACATAGTGAAATACCGCTGCGTTAATAATACGAAATTATTCAGTTAAGGTGATGTTTTCGGATTTAAATTAGTGCTAAAATATTAGCGGAAGTAGCTGTGTCCATCTTCACAATAGAAGCGTTTATTTCTTGTTGTGTTGAACTGGAGAATCTGCTGTTTACTTTTGGAAAATGATCAAATGTGACATTTGATTACTAATTCTATATTACATTTTATTTATATATTTATCACAGACTTCTGATATCCAAATGTTATGTTTATTCATATATTTGGGTTAGTTCTCCCTCTATTTGCTATTTTTCATATGAGACCACAAATAAATTATGAATGTGACTGTGGAGTAAAAAGAAAAAGTTAACTTATTTCTCCTATATTTTTTTTTTTAAAGAGCAACTGCATCTAGATTTGTCCCTTTATTTACACAGAAAGTTCTAGTTAGTATTTTTTTTGTGGTCATATTTAGCAATGGTGATTTATTCACAGCTACGATTTTTATTGTTTGACAGACCTACTAAAAATAAAAACAAGAGGGTATTTGGACCATGTTTGTATGTTTAACATTCTTTAGGCACCATTGCAAGCACCGTTTGAGCACCGGCACCGTTTCAAAAGTACCGGTTTGGCACCGGTATCGGATAAAACAATATCCATTTCTATTCCCAGCCCAAAGGGCACAACCAACCTGTCATTTCTAACAGATTTTCTTCACTCAGTGACACATCCACTGAGAAACAGACTCTGGTAATTGTCTGTTACTTAATCCGAAACGTGGCATTAGTGACCCCATTGACCATAGTCAAATGTCTTCCAGGGGCCAGAACAGGCGACATAAAATTCCACCTGAAACTGCTGGCTAAGGATAAGTGTAAATACAGTAAGATTGTTATTCATGCTGGCGGTAATGAAACCCGGTTACTCCAATTGGAGGTCACTAAAATTAGTGTTGCTTCGGTGTGTAAGTTTGCTAAAAAGATGTCGGACTGTGTAATCTTTTCTGGCCCCCCTCCCGATCGGACCAGTGAAGACATGTTTAGCCGCATGCTGTCATTTCATTGACTGTTGTCTGAGTGGTGTCCAGCAAACAACATGGGCTACATTGATAATTGGAAAACTTTTTGGGGGAAACCTGGTCTGATACAGAGAGACTGCATCCATCCCACTTTTGATAGAGCAGCTCTTCTTTCTAGGAATCTGGATACATTTATTGGTCCTTCAAAATACTGACAAACCAGGGTCCAGACCAGGAAGCAGAGTCGTAGTTTAACCCACCTCTCTGCAGCTTTGGTACTGTAACCCACTCAAAAGCCCATTGAGACAGTGTCTTGCCCACTGCCAAAATCAAATAGACTAAAAGTTAACCTGCCAAAAGCAAACTATGAAAATCTCATTAAAATAAATACAACTCGGACCAAACAAGGAAATAGGGCAATTAAATATGGTTTACTAAACTTAAGATCCCTCTCCTCAAATACTTTTTTAGTAAATGACTTGATATGTGACGATAAAATTTTCTATCAGAAACCTGGTTGCAGCAGTAGGATTTTGTAATTATAAATGAGTATACTCCTTCCAATTATCAACATTTTTACATTCCTAAAAGTACTGGGCGAGGAGGAGGAGTTGCAACCATCTTTCATTCAGATTTCCAAATTCGCCCTAGACTAATTATTAACCACAGCTCTTTTAAACATCTAATCCTTAGTTTTCCTCATCCAAACTGCAAAACATTAAAACCACTTTTGTTTGTGGCTTTGTATCGCCCACCAGGCCCTTACTCTCAATTCTTGGACCAGATCTCAGAATTTATATCTGATTTAGTTTTAAACACTGATCAGGTAATTATAATAGGGGGGTTCAATATTCACATGGGCTTTGAAAGTAATAACCTAACTGCAGCCTTTTTTATTATCTTAGACTCAATTGGCCTTACTCAGAACGTGAAGGGACCCACACACTCCGGTCAACACACTTTAGACATTGTACAGACATATGACATTTAGTGTGATGAACTAATAGTCCTCCCACATAACCCGTTGTCGTTTCACCTTTGGTTGTCAAGGTGGTGTCCAGAAAACGATGTGGGCTACATTGATAACTGGGGGGCCTTCTGGGGAAAACCTGGACTGTTACGTAGAGACGGCATCCATCCCACCGCTGACGGAGCTTCGCTTCTTTCCAGGAACATTGATAGGGTTATCTCTAGTTCCCCAAAGCCGTGACAACCCAGAGTCCAGCTCAGGGATCAGGGACTGCAACCCACCCACTACCCTATAGTTTCCCGTCCCTTGCCCAAAACTAATGAATTAAAAGTTAATGCTAATAGAGCAAAGAAGCTCTTCCAACTTTAATTTCCTCAGTATATAAAAGTACTATAGAAAATAGTGATTTAACTCCTGACCCCTCACAACTTGACGTTCTAGTTCATAGCGTTAATTCCTCCCTGCGTCTGGCAATAGACACAGTTGCCCCACTGAAAAAGAAAGTGGCCAGCCTTAGAAGATTAGCTCCCTGGTTTAATTCAGAGCTACGTACCCTGAAGAAGAACGTTAGAAAACTAGAGAGAAAATGGCGCTCCACGCATTTACAGGATTCCTATTTAGTGTGGAAAAATAGTCTATTGCTATATAAAAAGAGCCTTCGAACAGCTAGAACAGCATATTATTCATCTTTAATCGAGGAGAATAAAAATAATCCTAGGTTTCTTTTTGATACAATTGCAAAACTCACACAGGATCATAGCTCTATCGAGCCAACCATTCCCCCAGCTCTTAGTAGTGACGCCTAGATGCAATTCTTTATAAATAAAATAGACTCTATAAAAAATTAAATTATTTGGGAACCTTCAAATAAGCTTGCTTTCTCCCTAGTTAATGAGGCAACATCAAAAATGGTTGAACCTAATACACGCTTAAACTGCTTTAATGCAGCCGAACCTTCTGATGTACTAAAATTATTAGCTTCATCTAAACCTTCAACTTGCATTTTAGACCCAATCTCAACTAAACTCTTAAAAGAAGTTTTCCCTCTGATCGCTGCTCCAATTTTAGATATAATGAATCTATCCTTGGTCAATGGATATGTACCACAGGAGTTTAAGATTGCTGTAATTAAACCTCTACTTAAGAAACCATCTCTTGATCAAAACGACTTAATTAACTATAGACCGATATCTAATCTTCCCTTCTTATCTAAAATTCTTGAGAAAATAGTTGCACACCAGATATGTGAGCATTTAAACAATAATGAGCTGTTTGAGAAGTTTCAGTCAGGCTTTAGAGCTCATCATAGCACTGAAACAGCTCTGGTGAAGGTTACTAATGATATTCTCATAGCCTCAGACAATGGACTGGTGACCATTCTGGTCCTGTTAGATCTCAGTGCTGCCTTTGACACTGTTGATCACAATATTCTCGTAGAAAGGCTTCAAAATGTCGGTATAAAAGGAACAGCACTAGATTAGTCAATCCATCCATTTTCTTAACCGCTTAATCCTTAATGGGTTGCGGGGGTGCTGGTGCCTATCTCCAGCTGTCAGCGGGCGAGAGGCAGGGTACACCCTGGACAGGTCGCCAGTCCATCACAGGGCAGGACAAACAGGACAAACAACCATGCACACACTTACACTTAAGGACAATTTACAGTGATCAATTAACCTGACAGTCATGTTTTTGGAATGTGGGAGGAAGCCACATTCCAAGGAAAACAGGGAGAACATGCAAACTCCATGCAGAAAGACCCTGGGCTGGGATACGAACCCACAACCTTCTTGCTGCATGACAACAGTGCTAACCACTGCGCCACCGTGCAGCCGAGCACTAGGTCAGTTTACATCTTATTTGTCTAACAGATTTGAGTTTGTTCAGGTAAATTATAAATCTTCCTCAACCTCAATGGTTACTTGCGAATACCACAGGGTTCGGTGCTTGGGCCGATTCTTTTTACTATATATATGCTTCCTATTGGTAAAATAATTAGGCAGCATGGGATAAATTTCCATAGTTACGCAGATGATACACAGCTATATCTATCCATAAATCCTGATGAATCCAATCAGTTAGGTAGACTACAGGCATGTCTGGAAGACATAAAAACTTGGATGACTCTAAACTTCTTGCTTCTGAATTCTGATAAAACAGAAGTTGTTAGGAAGGGATATGAGGAGGTAGAGTAGCTAGTTAGAGATAGGTTAATGTAAGCCAGGTAGAAAGTGTTAGTAGCTAGGTCGCATGGTAGCTAGGAGACAGGTTAATGTTAGTAGCTATGCTGCTTTAGGCTAAACTGTTGGAGGATATTATTAGAGTTAGTTCCTACTTTCTCTCCTACTTCTCCCCAACTGCATGATGTGCTGTCAATTCAAGCACTAACCTGTTTTCTATTATAGTAGGTGCTCCTGACCCACCCTGCTTGACGACCCTGACTAAGATGGCATTGCAGTGACGGAAAGTTCTCCACGTCCTGCAACAAACTTCTGCATCAGTTCTGTTGCTCTTTCTGTCTCTCTGCTGCACTTCTCCAAACCCCAGACAGTCTCGGCAGATGACCGCTTGTGCTGAGCCTGGTTCTGCCGGAGGTTTCTTCCTGTTAAAAGGGAGTTTTTCCTTTCCACTGTCGCTTCATGCTTGCTCAGTGTGAGGGATTGCTGAGAATTACACGACACAATCTTCTGTGGTTCTCTAATTTCTACATTAAACATTGTATTGTAATAACTCTTCTTGTAAAGTGCCTTGAGATGACATCTGTTGTGAAACGGCGCTATATAAATAAACTGAATTGAATTGAATATAAAAGAACTGCAAACTATGGAGCAACAACTTCTTGATTTATTTAGAAGACAGAACATTACTCTCAAGGAAGAAAATATCTATCTCCTACTCAATTCCTAAGAAGGACATCAAAATGAAACCAACTTTTGTGATACAGTTTGCCAACCTCAAACACAAGATAGAACTATTGAGACAGTCCAACAAAGTGAGGGGTACAGGAATCTATCTAAATGAACACTTAACAAAGAAAAATGGTGACATAGCAAGACAAGAATGTCTTCTCAGAAAGCAACACAAAATCCAATCTACGTGGACAAGAAATGGAAAAGTTTACATAAAAATGAATGGATATGGTCAAGTCAAACCCATCAAGAATTTAAAAGAACGGGATCAATATGAATGACATGCTGCTTGGAACCATATGGTATGTTAACAACATCTTTAACATGCACAATTATTATCGGTCTACAGTAATTATGGGGGAAATAACACCGATCAAACAAATAAGGATTTGTTTATTATTTGTTTTATTGATTTTGAATTATCACAAACAGACAGTAAAGATTTTGATTTTGATATTGATCATGAAACGCACTTATTCAGTGCATATAATATAAATGCTGTATATTATTCAGAGGAGCAATTTAAAAATCTTAATTTAAATGGTTGTTTAATCATTCATTTTAATAGTAGGAGTCTCAAGGCAAATGTTGAACAAATTAAAGAATGTTTAAGATCTACGTGCTCATTTCAAGTGATTGCCATTTCAGAGACTTGGCTAACACAAGAAACAAGTGATGTATTTATGTTAGAAGGTTATGATTTTTATAACATCAACAGACAAAATGAGAAGGGTGGTGGAGTTGCATTCTATGTTCAAAATAATTACTATTGTAAGATTATGGATTTTTTAGTTATAGATGATGTAATGGAGAGTCTAACTATACAGATCAAAATTGAGAAAAATCAAAGTATAGTCTTATGTTCTATTTATAGAGCCCCTGGTGAACACATAGAACAATTCCTGACTAGCTTACCAAAATTATTAGGAAATTTAAGCAATAAGAAATCTGTCCTTGTGTGCGGTGATTTCAATATTGATTTATTAAAATGGAAAACACATAAATTAACTTTTGATTTTATGAATGAAATGTTTTATGTATTAAGACCTACAATTGACAAACCAACTAGGATAAATCAAAACTGTGCAACTCTTATAGATAATATCTTTACCAATACACATAATACAACATCAAGTGGTCTTCTGTTGTGTGATATTACAGATCATTTCCCAGTGTTTATGTGTATTCAAAATATCAATCCAAAAAAGGTGCAAAATCCTCTAACCACTTTGTCAAGAAGTAGAACACCTGAAGGGATTGCAGCATTTAAGATTGAGCTTTTACATTGTTAATGGGATGGTGTTTATGTGGATGATCCAAATGAGGCCTATATGTCATTTTTGTCTAAATGGTTGGAACTTTATGATCGCCACTGTCCATTGAAAATGTCCCATCAGGAAGACAAAAGAAAGAGAAATCCATGGATGACAACTGGCTTGCTGAAAGCTTGCCAAAAAAAACTGTATTATATATGAAATTCATAAAAAATAGAATAACAACAATATATAAGGGAATATAAGATGTACAAAAACAAACTAACGTCACTCTTAAGGACACAAAAAAAACTCTATTACGATAGAATAATTGAAAACAGTAAAAACAATATCAAACAAACATGGAATGTAATAAATCAGGTTTTAAATAGATGCAATAATAAAGAAGTTCTACATTATCTTTTGAAGAATACAGATACTAAAGTAGAAAATACACATAATATAGTGGAGGAATTTAATCATTACTTTGTTGACATGGGACCATCACTTGCACGAAATATATCTGACCAGAATAAAAACAAGGATCTCTTTAGAAACACAATAAATACCAATATGAAGTCACTGTTCTTAAGTGGTGTGTCAGAAATGGATGTTATTAACACATTGAAAGCTCTTAAAAATAAAAAACAACTGATATAAATCAAATAGATAGAGGGATTGTCACAGATGTTATTGATTTAATTGCACAGCCACTGTCTCACATTTGTAATCAGTCATTTCTGTATGGAATTGTACCGGACAACATGAAGATAGCAAAGGTTATTCTGTTTTTAAGAGTTGTAACAAAGATCGTATGGAAAATTACAGGCCAATATCAATTGTGAAACAGTTAGATACTTTTTTGGAAAAAAATCAATTATGTCAACAACAATATGGTTTTAGAGAAAAACGGACAACAACATATGCCGTTATGAATATGTATGAAGAGGTCAGCTCTGCTTTAGACAACAATGAATTTTCAATAGGTATATTTATTGATTTAAAGCAAGCTTTCGATACTATTGACCACAAACAATTATTAAAAAAGCTTGAAAAGTATGGGATTTGAGGAGTTCTCTCCTGGATTAAAAGTTATTTGAAAAATCGTCAACAATGTGTTCAAGTAAAATCTGCAATGTCTGAACTGAAGAACATAACATGTGGCATACCACAAGGTTCTGTGAATCGTCCAAAACTCTTTATTATTTTTATTAATGATATTTGTTATTGGTCTCACCTTTTTAAATTTATTATGTTTGCAGATGATACAACCATAGTATGTTCAGGTAAAAGATTAAATAAACTTTTGATGTTGATAGAAAGGGAACTAAACCTGCTTAAAATCTGGTTTGACACAAACAAGCTGTCACTAAACATATCTAAAACAAAGTTTTAGGTTTTCGTAAGTAAAACAGAGACTCAGGAGATAAAACTTAAAATTGATGGCATTGAAATTGAAAGAGTCTTAGATGTAACATTTCTCGGGGTTGTGATTGATTCCAAATTCACATGTAAACATCATGTACTATATACTATACTTGGTATACTGTATAAAATAAAATATTTTCTCAGTAATAAAGCCTTGTTGATAATTTACTGTTCCTTAATACTTCCATATTTGACCTACTGTGTGGAACTATGGGGTAATACCTTTGAGACCACACTTAATGATATAGTTCAATTACAGAAAAGTGCCATCCGTCTGATTAATAATGCTGGGTATTATGACCATACGCATCCATTATTTATTAAATCCAACCTCATGAAATTTTATGATATAGTTTATTACAAAACAATTCAAATTATGTTTAAAGCAAAACAGATAAATCTTCCAGAAGGTGTTCAAAAACACTTTCAGCTTCAACAAACTAAATATAATTTAAGAGATGATTGCAAATTTGTTTTGCCAAAAGCTACTAAAGGGTATAAACAAGGATGTTTTTTACTCTTTTTTTGGGGCTCAGTTATGGAATATAGAGAGTGAATAGGTGAAGAACTGTCACGCCTTCTTTACATTTAAAAATATGATTTCCCAGTGTATTTTTGAGAGATATGTAAAATAATAAATTTGTTTTCCTTATGTAAAATATATATTGTATATTTTCTGCTTGTTCCATTTGCATAATGTAAGGTAACTTATATTGAGTTAAAAGGTTAAATAAGGCAAACAAGCTTTTGCTTCTGCCTGTTTTGGTCTCACATTGATTGTCGATTGATTGTATGAAATATGTAAAACATATTTTGTGTGACTGAAACAAAATAAACTGAAACTGAACTCTCACTTACATGAAACAACACAAGCATAGTCTCACTTGGGACTGATAGCATCTATGTAAAAATGTATACCGTAACTTGGCTTCCTTCATATATTATCCAGTTAAGGTATTCCAAAGTAACATTTTCATTACCCTCTTTAAATTTGGAAGTCGCATGATTTCTAATCTGTAAGTATTTCCAATATTCGTCTCTCTATTCCGGACTGAATTTTAGAATAAGAACTGAATATGGTATAAATTTACCAACTTCATACAAATCCTCAGTAGTATGTATGTAATGGTAATGCCACTGCCTCTAAAATACTGATGTTTTTCCAATGTAGAGAACTGAATTGGTCCAAACATTATTCAGCGTCTTTAATGCAGTTTGAAGAGGATTTCCTTTCTTTTCTAGACCTTATTTTTAGCAATTTTTATGTTTTCTTACACACCCTGACAATTGTGGATCCAGTCTGAGCCATTCAGAAGTATTTATATACACTTCTTCCATCAGTGGACATCCCTAGAACAGGAGAAGTAGGGGCAGTCCACATTCTGCTTGTAATAATCAATCTGCCCCAACTATTGTAATATTATCATGTTTACATTTTCCTTGGACTTACGAATGCCTCCGAAGTGCTTCTGTATTTTCTTCCCTGCCGATTTGGATGTAATAAACAATTACAACAATCGGCACATTGGTCAGCGACATGCTGTTTTAAATGTGCTATACAAATGAATGTGTTATGGTATGGCATATTTTGTGGTGTTAGAGCTGTGTTGGCAAACAAATTGCTTCCTCAATACCTAACCATTCTCTTCCATGTTTAGCCTTCTCTCACTATTTAACCAGTCTAGCCATTTCGATCAAAAATTTAATTTTGCATCCGTAATTCTAAAATTCATTTTAGAAAAATAAACCATTTTGCTCAGTTTTATTCTTGGACTGTTCTGTTCCACTACAACTGTTTGATTAAGTTTTCATTTTGCTTAAAGATGGTAGGACGTATTACAGGATCATAATTACACAATAAAACCATGGCGCTGTAGTCATTTTATAATGTTGATGATATTCTTAGCATTTACCATTTTCCCAAAAAATTTTTTAATCTTTAACAAGACTGTATTAAAATTTAGTTCCACTGTCTCCTCCATTCCTTGACAGAGTTTAATCCCAAAGTACTTCATTCTTTTTTGTACCCATTTAAATATAAATGTTCTACCATATATGAATAATACTGAAAAAATAGAGCATGGCTTCAGATTTTTGACAGTTAACCTTATATCCTGTGGAGTTTTATTTTTTATTTTTATTTTTCAAAATAACCATATCATTCCCATAAAATGCAAATTATTAATAGTGACCAGACTATCATCTGCATTGAGAGTCATCTTGTTTTCCTGTTGACCACCTAGCACCCTCTTAATTCACATATTTGCTTGGATGCTCACTGCTTAGGTTGCTATAGAAATTAACCATAACATAGGCCTCAGAGGGTAACTTGCAGCCTTTGGTTCTTTGTACAGTATTCTTACCCACTTTGTGAAATGTGGATCGAAGCAAAACTGAAAAAAACTGATAAAAGAGAATGCAATTCAACTTTATCGAACATCTCTGCATCTAGGGAGAGGGCTGCAACTGGGACATCCTTATCTTGGCTTAATCACACAAAGCATCAGATGTTATCAGAGAGAGAGCGAGGTTCCATAAAGCCCCATTGGGATGGGTGAAACAAGTCAAAATTCACTATAAACGCAAGATTAATACTTTCAAAAATATTTTGCATTTCAAATTCATTAGGATAATTTCCCTTTACTTTGATGGGTCTTCATTATATTTGTCCTTTTTTGATATCAGTGGTCTCAACGGTTCGTTAAAAGTTGGACGGCTCAGTACCCTTTCAAAAGTATTATGATATTCCTACTGCAGGACAGGAACAAGAATATCAATGTAGGTTTTATAATATTCTGTAGGGAAACTGTCAAATCCAGGGGTATTGCCAGCTTTCATCAAATTACTTTCCTAATGCCCTCAATTCAATTCAATTCAGTTTATTTATGTAGCGCCATTTCACAACAGATGTCATCTCAAGGCACTTTACAAAAACAGTTATTACAATACAATGTTTAGTGTAGAAATTACAGAACCACAGAATTGCGTCGTGGAATTCTCAGCAATCCCTCATACTGAGCAAGCATGAAGCGACAGTGGGAAGGAAAAACTCCCTTTTAACAGGAAGAAACCTCCGGCAGAACCAGGCTCAGCACAAGCGGTTATCTGCCGCGACCGTCTGTGGCTTGGAGAATACATAACAGAGACACAGAAAGAGCAATAGAACTGATGCAGAAGTTTGTTGCAGGACGTGGAGAATTTTCCGTCACTGCAATGCCATCTTAGTCAGGGTCGTCAAGCAGGGCTAATCCGGAGCACCTACTATAATAGAAAACAGGTTAGTGCTTGAATTGACAGCACATCATGCAGTTGGGGAGAAGTAGGAGAGAAAGTAGGAACAGACCCTAATAATGTCCTCCAACAGCCTAGCCTAAAGCAGCATAGCTACTAACATTAACCTGTCTCCTAGCTACTAGGAGACCTGGCTACCAACACTCTGTCTGAGTCCTCCTGATCGAGGCTCAGCCCGTGGACGGTGTAGGGCCGGTAACGGCCCCCGTCATGCCGGGGTCTTCTCGGAGTCGGGTTGTTTGAGAATGCAGCCCAAAGTGGGTGGTAAACTCCATCTAAGGCTAAATACCGGCACGAGACCGATAGTCGACAACTATCTTAAGGAAAAATAGACAGAACTGAGAGGACAGAGTTGAAGAGGGCGAGAAACGTTTAAGAGATAAACGGGTGGGGTCCGCACAGTCTGCCCGGGGGATTCAACCCGGCAGGTAATGGGCGGCCGCACTGTGCGGGAGGATCCCCTTGAGGGACCTCTCTCCGGCGCTGGCTGGCCCCCGTGGGGCGCATTTCTTCCGCGGCGGTAAGCCGCGACCGGCTCCGGATCTTTACCTGGCTTACATTAATCTATCTCTACCTAGCTACTCTACCTCTTCCTATCTCTTCCTAACTTTTGACACTCTGCCTGACTACTAACATTAACCTGTCTCTTCCTATCTACCTGTCTGACCTGACTCTAACTACCTATAAACATATCTCTAACTGTAAGCTTTGTCAAAGAGGAAAGTTTTTAGCCTAGTTTTAAAGATAGACAAATTGTCTGCTTCACGAACCAACCCTGGGAGCCGGTTCCATAGGAGGGGAGCCTGATAGCTGAAAGATCTGCCACCCATTCTACTTTTAGAAATCCTAGGAACTACCAGTAAACCTGCAGTCTGAGAGCGAAGGTCTCTGTTGGGAACATATGGAACAATCAGGTCTCTTATGTATGATGGAGCTAGATTATTAAGGGCTTTATATGTCAGAAGGAGGATCTTGAATTCTATTCTAGATTTTACTGGGAGCCAGTGAAGAGAAGCTAAAACAGGGGAAATGTGATCTCTTCTTTTAATATTCATCAGAATCCTAGCAGCAGCATTTTGAACTAACTGAAGACTTTTAATTGTATTCTGTGGACTACCTGATAATAGACAGTTACAGTAATCCAGCCTTGAAGTAACAAAGGCATGGACTAGTTTTTCAGCATCACTCCTGGACAGGATGGTTCTAATTTTTGTAATATTCCTAAGGTGAAAAAAGGAAATCCTACAGACTTCTTTAATGTGAGATCTAAATGACATATCTTGGTCAAAAATGACACCGAGGTTTTTTGCTTTATTACTGGAGGCTAATTTAATGCCGTCCAGGTGAAGGGGCTGACTAAGTAGTTTCTTTTTCAGAGCTTCTGGTCCAAAGACGACAACTTCTGTTTTATCAGAATTTAGAAGCAAGAAGTTTAGAGTCATCCAAGTTTTTATGTCTTCCAGACATGCTTGTAGTCTACCTAACTGATTGGATTCATCAGGATTTATGGATAGATATAGCTGTGTATCATCTGCGTAACTATGGAAATTTATCCCATGCTGCCTAATTATTTTACCAATAGGAAGCATCCATCCATCCATTTTCTTTACCGCTTAATCCTTAATGGGTCATGGGGGTGCTGGTGCCTATCTCCAGCTGTCAACGGGCGAGAGGCCGGGTACACCCTGGACAGGTCGCCAGTCCATCACAAACAGGACAAACAACCATGCACACACTCACACCTAAGGACAATTTGGTGACATCAATTAACCTGACATTCATGTTTGGAGGAAGCCGGAGTACCCGGAGGGAACCCACGCATGCACGGGGAGAACATGCAAACTCCATGCAGAAAGGCCCTGGGCCGGGATATGAACCCACAACCTTCTTGCTGCAAGGCAACAGTGCTAACCACTGCACCACCGTGCAGCCCAATAGGAAGCATATATATAGTAAAAAGAATCGGCCCAAGGACTGAACCCTGTTGTACTCCGCAAGTAACTTTTGAGGTTGAGTAGGGTTTATCATTTACTTGAACAAACTGAAATCTGTTAGACAAATAAGATTTAAACCAGCCTAGTGCTGTTCCTATTATACCGACACTTTGAAGCCTTTCTATGAGAATATTGTGATCAACAGTGTCAAAGGCAGCACTGAGATCTAACAGGACCAGAATGGTCACCAGTCCATTGTCTGAGGCTATGAGAATATCATTAGTAACCTTCACCAGAGCTGTTTCAGTGCTGTGATGAGCTCTAAAGCCTGACTGAAACTTCTCAAACAGCTCATTATTGTTTAAATGATCACATATCTGGTGTGCAACTATTTTCTCAAGAATTTTAGATAAGAAGGGAAGATTAGATATCGGTCTATAGTTAATTAAGTCATTTTGATCAAGAGAGGGTTTCTTAAGTAGAGGTTTAATTACAGCAATCTTAAACTCCTGTGGTACATATACATTGACTAAGGATAGATTCATTATATTTAAAATTGGAGCAGCGATCAGAGGGAAAACTTATTTTAAGAGTTTAGTTGGGATTGGGTCTAAAACGCAAGTTGAAGGTTTAGATGAAGCTAATAATTTTAATACATCACAAAGTTCGGCTGCATTAAAGCAGTTTAAGCATATATTAGGTTCAACCATTTTTGAGGCTGCCTCCTTGGTTATTAGAGATTTTAGCAAATTAACATATTCCAGAGGCATTTTTGGTAACTAGAGTTTAGGGAAAAGTGCCTCACTTTCTTTTTGGGAATAGTTTAAGTGTAGAAGTGTATACGGTTTTATAATAATGTTTGAATACCTCATTTATGCTCTTATTAGAAGTTACCTGATTATTTCCTTGTTTAATGGCAGGGATGATATATATAAAAAAATCTTTATTTTAAGCTGTCTTGCTAGTCCTTTGCCAGTTTTCTCCCCTCCCTCATAAATAGCGGATGTTAATCAAAACAGCATTCAGGCAACTTTTCTATCATACATTTAATTCAGTTGGGATTTTAACCTGCACAGGGTTCCCACGCTTTTCCTGAAATGATTTTCCAGGACTTTTTCAGTACATTTAAAAAACAAAATTCAGCTGCTACAGTACGAGTCAAGTTATCAAAACTAAGGCTGGGCAATATACCAAAATTATTATCATAATGGCATATATTTTGAAACAGATATATTTTACCTATACCACTATAACACATATTTGAAAATCTGATAGTGCTTATTTTGACTGTTTACTCAATAAATTAGGCCTACTTTTCATACGATAGCTTTTCCATATTTTCTATACTCTATGTAGCCTACTTACTGTATCACCACATTACACTTTACCGCTTATTTCCCGTACTGAGTGAATATACTAATCCTAGCACCACAATCATGTTGAACATGAAAAATATTGATTTCTGACTCTCGGAGATAAGTATTACTTATTGTTTGCTAGCTACCTTTTTAGTCTGTATTTTATGTAGCATTGCCCTCCTCTCCAGAACCCCCGAATAGACCTTACCAGGGAGGCTCATAAGTGTGATCCCCCTATAGTTGGAACACACTCTGTTGCCCCCCTTTTTAAAGAAGGGGACCACCACCCCGGTCTGCCAATCCAAGGGAACTGCCCCCGATGTCCACGCAACACAGTCCTACAACATCCAGAGCCTTGAGGAACTCCGGCCGAATCTCATCCACCCCCGGTGCCTTGCCACCGAGAAGCTTTTTAACAACCTCGGTGACGCTCCCAGCAGCCCCTTACAACACGTTTGGGCCTGCCAGGTCTGTCCGGGATCCTCCCCCACCACCGGAGCCGACTCACCACCAGGTAGTGGTCGGTGGATAGCTCCGCCCCTCTCTTCACCCGAGTGTCCAAAACATGTGGCCGCAGGTCCGATGAAACGACAACCAGGTCGATCATCGAGCTGCGGCCTAGGGTGTCCTGGTGTCAAGTGCACACATGAACACCCTTATGCTTGAACATGGTGTTCGTTATGGACAATCCATAACGAGCACAGAAGTCCAACAACAAAACACCACTCGGGTTCAGATCGGGGGGGGGCATACCGCCCAACCACGCCTCTCCAGATCTCACTGTCATTGCCCACGTGAGCGTTGAAATCCCCCTGCAGAATGAGGGAGTCCCCAGAAGGAGCACTCTCCAGGACTCCAAGAAGGGTGGGTAATCTGAGCTACTGTTCGGTGCATAAGCACAAACAATAGTCAGAACCCGTCCCCCCACCCGTAGGCGGAGGAAGGCAACCCTCTCATTCACCAGGATAAACACCAACGACAGCAATACAGAAAAACTATTTTATAAGGTTTGGACTAAAATATATGAGGCTTTAGGGGGAGCAGGATCATAAGATCAACCAGCTATCAAGGATAAATAAAATGTGTATATTAATAAATGTGATGACCAATGAATGCTTTGTAGGTATGTATGGGAGGGGAGTAGGGGAGGGGGGTATGAGAGTGTGTGAGGTTACTTAGGTAGTTTGAGTGTGGTTAAAGGGTAGGAGAGAAGTGGTTGGGGTATAGTGGAAGAGGAGAGTATGTGAGTGGCTGAGAATAGAGGTAAATGAATCAAAAAGAAAGAAAAAAAAAGAACAAACTCATAATATTAAATATTTCTAAGGAAGACTTGGCAATGTATTATTAAAATTATCTGATTGAATACAAGACCTGTCAAATACCCTATGAGTTTGTACTGTAAAAAAAAAAGATTAATAAAAAATAACATAAAAAAACCTTAAAACAAACAAACAACAACTCTTAAAGCAATAACAAAGAATTTTACATTTACACCCCCACCCCTTCAAAACAAAACAGAATCATCTCCCTGCTCTCCTTTCCTCTGCAGCCTGGTCCTGGAGTGTCCTCATTGATGGAGGCAATAGTGAGAAGGGACTCTGTCCTAACACCTCATCAATGGATTATGTCTCCCAGCTGGCCTGGGAACGCCTCGGGATTCCGCCCGAGGAGCTGGCCCAAGTAGCCGGGGAGAGGGAGGTCTTGGTCTCTTTGCTTAGGCTACTGCCCCCGCGACCCGACCCCGGATAAGCGGAAGATGATGGATGGATGGATGGATATTGCTGTCCTGTGACATTGTCCTTTCAATATTTAAATATTTCATTAACCTTTTCCAGTTTTCAACGGATGGTGCTTCTATGTTTTTCCAATTTTGCAGTATTCATTTTTTTATCTAAACTTTTCTGTTTCTTTTAGTCCATATTTCTCTTTTAGTTCCTTGTATGTACATATTGTTCCTTGAGTTACAGTATAATATCCGCTAATGTTTGGATTCCTAATGTCTTCCATGTTCCCCAATTAATTTTTGTATTTTGAATCTTTATAGAGGGGTTGTTCCATATTTGTATATGTCTTGGAAATTTTATTTTACGTCCTATATGCTCTTCTATTTTTTCCAAGCATTTAATGTACTATTGATTATGAAGTTTACAGTAATACCTTTTTGATCACAAAACATAGTGGACAGATAATTTTTAGGCATTAACTGATAGTTTTTGATTTGAGGTTCTGTTTGGGTTACTTATTATATGGTCATTATAAAACATTTCAGCTGCATGGTGATAATACTCTGGGTTAGGTAAATTCAGACCTCCCTCCTCCCATGGGTAAAACAACAGCTTTTGCTTAACTCTATGAGCTTTATTTGACCAAATGAAAGATGATATAATTGAATTAACCTATTTTTGTGGAGTGATTGAGATTGTTTGGAATATGTACAAAACCTTTGGCAGCCATTTCATCTTATATAAATGTATTCTACCAATTATATTTATTTTTAGGTCCGACCACTTCTCTATGTCTTTTTAAACCCTTTTATAAGTGGAATGTTGTTGTCTTTATAGAGTTGGGTTTTATCTGTACTAATGTAGCAACGCAGATATTTAATATTCTGTGTTTGGATTTTAAATTGTTCACAGTTTTCCAAAGTATGTATGCTTTTGTCTACCACTAATAGTTCCGTTTTTTGATGATTATTTTATATCCTGATAAAGTAGAGAAATGTGTCAATATTTTAATTACATTTGGTATTGATGTATTTGCTTTATTCAAATATAGTAATAGATCATCTGCAAATAGACTTAGTTGGTACTCAGACCTTCCAATGGCAATACCTTTTATCTCATCCGTCTCAATTTTTTTGGGCTGATGGCTCTATTGCTAAAGAAAAAAATGATGGCGACAGGGGGTCTCCCTGGGCCGTCCCTCTATTTAATGGAAAGGAATTTGAGAGAATTCCATTTGTTTTAAGAGTTGTTCTGAATGAATTGAATGAAATAAATACTTTTTGTAATTCATTGTTGTTAGTTTTTCTAATCTGTTTTTATTAAGATGACATTTAACAACAAAATCAACCTTATTGATGTTTAATGATTTGTAGGATCCTTTTAAGAACATATGAAAATTAGACAAAAAGAACATACAACTAATTACAGAACATAGTACATTTTAATGGGTATTTGCCAGATTAACCTGAATGACAGGGTAGAAAACCATTTAATTATTTTTTTAAATACACAGCAATCGCTGGCAGTGTTGCTAGAGACATGGATGGAGTGCTGCAGCAGGGATCCTGTGCTGGTCGTCTCTGGTTGGGCAGTGAAACATCAGGATGGTCTGCAGAGAGCTTCAGGATGTCTCCTCCTGCTGTCCACTACATCGTCCATCAGGGTTTGTAGAGTTGCTCAGTCAACGGCTGTCTCATCTATAAAATGTGTTCATAAATATGTAAACGGGAAACTGAATCTAATACTTTAATATAAAACTCATGATAAACCAGGTTTTAAATATTAAACCTATTGTTTAATTGCCTTTCAAATAATCCTGCGGTACAAGAGTCTGGTCTGGTTAAGGAAAAATAGAGAACAAAATAACAAGTGTTAAGGTATGATTTTGCTCATAACAGATGCAAGCATTATTGTATTAAGAAAAAATTTAAATATCCAAACTCCACCTATGTATGGAGTGCTTAGCACCGTCACGGTTGCTAGGCGACAGGAAATGCGCAAAGTGTACAGGCGAGAATAGAAAGAAGGGTAGGCTGTCCAAATTCACAGACACTTATTTCCGGCTTTTGCGGTGGATGGAGGACCTGTCCTCCTTCTACCGGGTAGGAAGGGTCCTCAGGAGGATGCAGACCCTAAATTTGGAAACAACCAAGGTCTAGCATGCTACTAGGCATGCTAATTACCTTTATATTCGGTTTGTCCGAATTCAGGGGATGGTATCCTTCGAAGGACCTGGTCTACTCGTCTACGTGGGCTGGGTCCTTTGTCGACCGGGTAGACCAGATGTTAATGGCTTTGAATTTGGACGGTCTAGCCTTCAGTTAAATTCCCGCCCCCACGTCGTTGAACGTCCTGTCGCCTAACAAACTCAATGAGGCTAAACCAACTGGTAAAGCAAGAAAAATTCCCCAGTATTTTATTCACTTTTTTTACTCTAGAGGAGCAACAAGTTTTACTGTTGGCGCCATTTTATATCTCTGGCTGAGTTACGTCTTAATGATGTGGAAGCTGTCAACTTAAGTAGCCTGCAAACCCTGATGATGGATGCAGTGGAAAGCATGACGAAGCTGCCCGAAGTTCTCTCTGCAGACCAACCTACATGATGTTCCCCTCGTCAATCAGAAAATATGAAAATAAATTTTGATTCAGCTGATCCACCAACACTGCCTATTTGTTCTAATTAAGCTTAAAGAGGTCATTTATACACATATACATAACTGCAAAATAGCTTATCCTAAAGCCAATGCATATATGTTATGTTATTTTAAATTGTTCAACGTAAGCTTCTTTAAAAACACTAATACAACTTTTAATGAAATGACTTCATGATATTTAACATTTTAAGAAATGAATTTATTCACAACCATCGAACACCTAAATAAAAAATGTGACAAAAACATGAATAAAAAAAAAAACACAGTCCATCCATCCGGTCCCTGCTCTTCTCTCCAGTCTCCCTTTGCTGCTTCATGTCCTAAACAAGAAATCAATAAACAAAGTTTACAAAGAAGAGCAACACAACAAATAGGAGAGGAAGGTGACACCTTTATTGATTTAAGAATGCAGAACTGTGGTTTTCACAGCAGAACAACAGATCACAGGTTCTGTGTTGTATGAGGCTCAATAAGAGTCTTCTATCATAAGCTGTGTTACTGGATTTAATCTGCAACCTCGAAGCCACCGTGCCCCGATTTTCACTCGGTAAAGAGGTAATAATTTCTCCTAAGAGGAGTCGACTTTTTACTTTATTTCCCAAAGCTGAATTGGCTGCGTATACTACCATACGAGCACGTTTACAAGCGATGCTTTACAAAAAAATATTACAATACATGTCTAAGCCAACAATGAACGGCAAACAACACAACCGCTTTAAGTTTTAAATTTTTGAACCACCAGATTTTAATATACTTACATCTAAAACTGTGCTCCTCTCTCTCTTTGCCTGCCGCTTCATCCGCCATGTTGCTGGACGAAAATTATCCCGTTCAGCCCGCAATGAATCTTGGAATATTTAGACCAGCGAAGGATACACCGCAACTGTCCTTCAAATTGGGGAAAGGTCGACCTGATTCTTCGGCCGCATTTGAAGCAGTCTTCGAATTTGGACAGGCCTAGTCGCGGCGCTGTGACGTAACCGGCCGACAAATCCGGCCTTTGAAGGATCCAGCCACTGGATTCGGACACAGCCATTTTGTAAGGGGTGTGAAGTGCTCCGAATAAATCATTCCCATTCGAAAACCGTACAAGGTATCGCAAAAATTCTTGAAGTGGGAGTAAAAGTTATCTTTCATCTTTGATAATCTTACCGCACAACTCTCTACCTTATTCACAGTCAGAGAACGAATGAGAGAGAGATGACTAAGAACACCTCTCGGTTTCAGAAATCCTGAGCAGTCTCAATGTTAAAGTACAGGATAATTCCTTTCAGAATGGCTTCCACTCTTAGCGCTTTTTAGCTTGCTGAGAGAAAACCTTGACACATAGGGAAACATCGTGAGAATCAGAAATGTTCAGTCTATTCCATGAACAAAAATCATGTCACTAGTGCTAAAGATGTGACCATGACGGCGAGTTAAAAAATTACTATCAGGTTCCAAAATGACATCGTTGCACACGCTGCTTAACGAGCTGCTCCACTCTTGAAATGTCGATTTGGGGCAAACTTTGGGTCAAACAAAGTCAAATTGTGGAAAAGCCGTAGTAGCTATTGAGATCTACTCTTCACTGCTGAACACAGCAGGGATATAGCTACAACCTGAATTTTTAGTGGGTTTGCTAGGTTATTGTATGGAGACAGTATTTTTGACTCCTGGCTCCATTCATTTCCATGGGATTTTTGGGCGTGCTTTTTGGCTAATTACATCACCATGGTAACTCCATTCGCCAATAAACGTAATAGCACAGATCGCACGCTCGATCCGGAGAATTTGATATATGTATTAGTGAAAAGTGAATAGTAATTGGTGCCTGCCCATGCAATGGTCGTATCCAGGAGGTTAATAAAGAGGGGTTAAAAGTGGATCTCTCTCTCTGAAAATGGATGGATTTATAGCGTTTTGAAAACAATAGAGGGATTTACAGCATTTTGAGGAAAAAATTAAATGGACTTTGAATTTATCATCAACAATATTGTTGTTTATTTAATAATTATTGTTCAACATATTCTAACTGAGGCAAAAAAATTACCAGGATTTGAATATTCACAAAATATGTTGGTCTTGATAAAATTTTTTAATTTTCCTGAAAAGGATTTAAATAGATTTATAGCGTTTTGGAAAAGAGCTCTTCATATGATTAGGCCTGCAGACAGGGCCTTGCAGGCCCTGACGAACCAACACTGTCTAAATCATAGCCTGAGCACATTATGATTTATTTTAAATTAATTATTAACCATTATTTAACCAGGTAGAGAGGAAACCCATTGAGATCGATATTTCTTTCACAAGGGTGACCTGGCCAAGAGGTCAGCAGCAACATCTGTTATATTATTATTCCATCTGTATCTTTGAATTCTTTCTTTAACACAAAATTAAAATTTCTTTTCACCAGAATCATTAAACCATTGTGGGCATCGAGAAAGTGCGATAAAATGTATCACCTTCCCATCCTGCTCTGAAACTTGACCACTCTCCCTGTTTCAAGTGAGTCTCAGGATAAAGTCTTCTATGGGCCTGATTTATCAAAAAGTGAGATAAAGATTTGCGGGTGATCTACTAACATTTGCGGGTGATCTACTAACATAGCATATGCTTCCATGACTGGAGGGACATGTTTCCCTTACTGGACAGACAGACAGACAGACAGACAGAGAGACTGACAGATAGACAGACAGACACAGTAGATAGATAGATAGATAGATAGATAGATAGATAGATAGATAGATAGATAGATAGATAGATAGATAGATAGATAGATAGATAGATAGATAGCTGTTGGGGGTGGTTGTACGCTGGAAAGACTTATGAGTAATTTGATTGTGTTAATTGTTCAATCAGTTAGGTAGACTACAGGCATGTCTGGAAGACATAAAAACTTGGATGACTCTAAACTTCTTGCTTCTAAATTCTGATAAAACAGAAGTTGTCGTCTTTGGACCAGAAGCTCTGAAAAAGAAACTACTTAGTCAGCCCCTTCACCTGGACGGCATTAAATTAGCCTCCAGTAATAAAGCAAAAAACCTCGGTGTCATTTTTGACCAAGATATGTCATTTAGAACTCACATTAAAGAAGTCTGTAGGATTTCCTTTTTTCACCTTAGGAATATTGCAAAAATTAGAACCATCCTGTCCAGGACTGATGCTGAAAAACTAGTCCATGCATTTGTTACTTCAAGGCTGGATTACTGTAACTGTCTATTATCAGGTAGTCCACAGAATACAATTAAAAGTCTACAGTTAGTTCAAAATGCTGCTGCTAGGATTCTGATGAATATTAAAAGAAGAGATCACATTTCCCCTGTTTTAGCTTCTCTTCACTGGCTCCCAGTAAAATCTAGAATAGAATTCAAGATCCTCCTTCTGACATATAAAGCCCTTAATAATCTAGCTCCATCATACATAAGAGACCTGATTGTTCCATATGTTCCTAACAGAGACCTTCGCTCTCAGACTGCAGGTTTACTGGTAGTTCCTAGGATTTCTAAAAGTAGAATGGGTGGCAGATCTTTCAGCTATCAGGCTCCCCTCCTATGGAACCGGCTCCCAGGGTTGGTTCGTGAAGCAGACAATTTGTCTATCTTTAAAACTAGGCTAAAAACTTTCCTCTTTGACAAAGCTTACAGTTAGAGATATGTTTATAGGTAGTTAGAGTCAGGTCAGACAGGTAGATAGGAAGAGACAGGTTAATGTTAGTAGTCAGGCAGAGTGTCAAAAGTTAGGAAGAGATAGGAAGAGGTAGAGTAGCTAGGTAGAGATAGATTAATGTAAGCCAGGTAAAGATCCGGAGCCGGTCGCGGCTTACCGCCGCGGAAGAAATGTGCCCCACAGGGGCCAGCCAGCGCCGGAGAGAGGTCCCTCAAGGGGATCCTCCCGCACAGTGCGGCCGCCCATTACCTGCCGGGTTGAATCCCCCGGGCAGACTGTGCGGACCCCACCCGTTTATCTCTTAAACGTTTCTCGCCCTCTTCAACTCTGTCCTCTCAGTTCTGTCTATTTTTCCTTAAGATAGTTGTCGACTATCGGTCTCGTGCCGGTATTTAGCCTTAGATGGAGTTTACCACCCACTTTGGGCTGCATTCTCAAACAACCCGACTCCGAGAAGACCCCGGCATGACGGGGGCCGTTACCGGCCCTACACCGTCCACGGGTCAGGAGGACTCAGACAGAGTGTTGGTAGCCAGGTCTCCTAGTAGCTAGGAGACAGGTTAATGTTAGTAGCTATGCTGCTTTAGGCTAGGCTGTTGGAGGACATTATTAGGGTCTGTTCCTACTTTCTCTCCTACTTCTCCCCAACTGCATGATGTGCTGTCAATTCAAGCACTAACCTGTTTTCTATTATAGTAGGTGCTCCGGATTAGCCCTGCTTGACGACCCTGACTAAGATGGCATTGCAGTGACGGAAAATTCTCCACGTCCTGCAACAAACTTCTGCATCAGTTCTATTGCTCTTTCTGTGTCTCTGTTATGTATTCTCCAAGCCACAGACGGTCGCGGCAGATAACCGCTTGTGCTGAGCCTGGTTCTGCCGGAGGTTTCTTCCTGTTAAAAGGGAGTTTTTCCTTCCCACTGTCGCTGCATGCTTGCTCAGTATGAGGGATTGCTGAGAATTCCACGACGCAATCTTCTGTGGTTCTGTAATTTCTACACTTAACATTGTATTGTAATAACTCTTCTTGTAAAGTGCCTTGAGATGACATCTGTTGTGAAATGGCGCTATATAAATAAACTGAATTGAATTGAATTAATTGTAGAAGGTCTCCCTTGTACATTATAGTTTGTGTTCCAAATGTAGCCATGCTCCTTAGATATCCTTTCACTTATGTTGTTGTCAGTGTTTGCTGGTTTTTTTTATCTGTGCATCATCATAAAGACTGCAGTCCATGTGTGTTTTTCTCTGCCTTGACCCTCATGATTGTGCAGTGCGAGATTGCAGGAAGTGCAGGTGATTCTTTCGTGCTAGTGGCTGAGTTCCTAGGTGGCAACACAGTAGAAATGTGTCTTGCTCCCAAATAAATATTTTTCCATAGATAGATAAAAAGATCTTTTCAATCTTAGATACATTGTTTATTCCTCAAAAAGGGAAAATTCACTTTGTCAATTGCTCACATATTTACATATAAATATTAAATTAAAACATTAACAAATAAGTCATTAAAGAGACAATTTGGATGTCTTTGTTGAACTATCTAGTGGTTGCCGGGAAAAACCATGTCCTGAACGTCTCAGTCCTTCATCTCAGAGATCAACCTTTCACTGTAGCTGTTTCTGCTTCACGGAGGGGGTGTTGACCAGAATGCCCTGCAGCTTCATCCTAAAACACATACCGATAAAAGCAACGGCTATTTCAAGATAACCCAGCCCACTTCCTGGTTAAACTCTGCCCACTTCCGGATTACACCCTGCCCAGTCCGAGTACAGATACAGGTAATTCATATGGGTTAACAGATATTGACACAGATAATGCTGTACTTGTTCATCCCTACTGCTGAGCCGGGTTCTGGAGCGGAGGGTCTGATGGGTAGTCAAACCACATATTCAGGAGGAACAATGCGTTTTTTGTCCTGGTTGTAGAACACTGGACCAGATCTACACCGTTAACAGGGTCCTGGAGGGTGTGTGAGAGCTCACCCAACCGGTCTACTTGTGTTTTGTGGACTTGGAGAAGGAGTTAGACCGTGTCCCTCTTTGAGTCCCATGAGAGGTACTCTGGGAGTATACCGTTCAAGGCCCTGTGATATAGGAGGTTTATGTATGACAGGTGTCAGAGCTTGGTTTGCATTGCCGGCAGTAAGACGGGCTCGTGTCTGGTGAGAGTTGGAGGTTGCCCTTTGTCACCAATCCTGTTGATAATGTTTATGGACAGAAATTCTAGACGAAGCCAAGGTGTTGAGGGGATTAGTTTTGGTGGCCTCAAGATTGGGTCTCTGCTTTTCGCAGTGGACGTGGTCCTATTTGCTTCATCGGAACGTGATCTATAGCTTTCCATTGAGCAGTTCGCAGCCAAGTGTGAAGCGGCTGGGATGAGGATCAGCACCTCCAAGTCAGAGACCATGGTCTTGAGCCACAAACCGGTAGAATGCCTTCTCCGGCTCGGGGATGGGGTCCTTCCTCAATTCGAGGAGTTCAAGTATCTAGGGGTCTTGTTCCCGAATGAGGTAAACATGGAGGGGGAGAATTGATAGACGGATTTGTAAGGCGTCTGCAGTTATGCGAGCACTGTACCGGTCTGTCGTGGTGACGAGTGAGCTGAGCTGATAGGCAAAGCTCTCGATTTACTGGTTGATCTACACTACTACCCTCATCTAAGGTCAGAAACTCAGGGTTGGAAATTAGTTTCCTCTGTAGGGTGGCTGGGCTCTACCTTAGAGATAGGGTGAGAAGCTTAGTCATACAGAGGGGGCTCAGAGTTGAGCTGCTGCTCCTCCGCATCGAGTGGAGCCAGTTGATGTCGCTCGGGCATCTGGTCAGGATGCCTCCTGAACACCTTCCTGGTGAGGTATTTTGGGCACGTCCCAGCGGGAGGAGACCCAGGGTAAGATCCATGATTCGCTGGAGGGACTATGTCTCTTGGCTGGCCTGGGAAAGCCTCGGGATTCCTCCTGAGGAGCTGGCTTAAGTGACTGGGGAGAGGAAGTCTGGTATCGCTGTTGGAAGAGCTAGTATGAAAACATTGAGTCAGATCAGAAAGACAGCGTTCGACTTCCTGTAGATAATCCTGGATGTTTGATTCAGGATCAAATAGGTCAAACAGCTGTACTTACCTAGATAAAGATTCAAGCTGGCGGGTAAGCATCAAATACCAAGGTGGGCTGGGCCCATCTGGAAGATCTCTATGGTTCTATTTAATGGATGGTCGAGACACTTGAACTAACCTTTGAGGAAGATACGTTGCTCATGGTGTGATCCAGAGCTGTTCAGTGGGTGGAAATTTGCATGTGGTAGTAATGGGTAAGTTGGGCGACAGTTTATCACCTGGAAAAAAAATGGTTTATTCTCTAGTTGTGATTTAGTCTGGTATAATAATGTGAGGTGGCAAACAATGTCTGAAATCCTGGCATTTCTGGTAGGATTCTCAAAGTTAAGCCACTTTTAAATCTGTTCATTACATTCAACGAGGGGAGATATTATTTTAATCCTTACTGTCATTTAGACAACCCAACCCGACCAACAACCACCTTCTGCCTCTCTATCACTGCTGGATATGCAGTGTTACGGTGTGTCCACACCAAACGCGATAGGAGCGACTAAAAGGCACGACACACACCTAGCTGTTAGCGTGCACATTCGCACCTTGAAGCGTGTCCAAAGCAAATCGTCTGCGCTTCAAAACATCGTGCCTGAAGCGGATATATGTAACTTGTGGGAGGAAACAGCGCCAGATGGTAGTTTGCAAGATGACAGCTGTTGATCTAGCGTTTGAAGAGAGAGTCTCCCTTCTCATTTACTGTGGAGAGCAGAGCAGCGGCATAGGGAACGTCCTCGCTGCCTTTCTATGAGAATATTGTGATCAACAGTGTCAAAGGCAGCACTGAGATTTAACAGGACCAGAATGGTCACCAGTCCATTGTCTTTTTTTTTTTTTTTTTAACGTGTCCTGTCCAGCAGTATGCTACTCAGAATTGGTGTCTGAGTACCAAGTACAAGCCCAACAGTTTTACTTTCCCAAGCAGAGTATTACAGCTTCGCTGTAGTACGCCACTTGATGTATATGTATGAAAAATCTTTATTAGTGATTACTGTGGGTTCAATTTCCTGACGTCATGGACATCTGTCTCTTGAAGGAAGAAATAAGAGTTGAAGAAAAGAAACCGGACCACAGAGGCGCGAACCCACGACACAAGACAGGGAGGCAACAAAAAGAACACAAGAAAACATCCAGTCCTCCAACACCTGCCCGACGGCAGAGAAACAGTAATACAAAACAAAAACGCTACAAATCCTGTACAAGGAACCAACCATTAGTTTGGATCTAGTAGAATTAAACTAAGAATTACACATTCACTACACACAATCATTGATTAATGAACATAATACAAATGTTTCAGGAAGGAACAACAACAACTACTAATGATGATAACCCTCAGCTTAAGAATAATGTCCGTCCTCTACCAATGTCCCCACACACACATGTGTGCGCGAGCATGCAGGTCGGAATAAGGTTTCCCCACGCAAGTGATTGATAGCTGGTGTAAGGAACCGTCAATCCGTCCTACAGGAATCGGCACAGACATGGAGGAGGCAAGAGATGTATGCATCAAGGGTCCCATAGAGTACAGAGGCCACAGGCGGATCAGCGCAAGGTCGATCACCTACCACTAGGGGAACAGATGGAAGCCCCAGGGGAACACCCACCAGCCGCAATGCTGGGGCCCGAGAGATCGCAGTGACGAGCCAACGGGCTCCGCCGGTAACCGGCTACGCCAGGGCGGGCCCGGATCAGGAACCGGAGGCCACGGGGACCAGGGGCACCCCGCCCCCCAGCGGGGCCCCAACCAGGGACCAGCCGACAAGGGCCCCCCGCCGCCGCCGCAGGCAAGGAGGACCCGCAGCCAACCGACGGACAACACACGCCGCCGCCACCCTGGACCAATACCCACCGCCAACAACCCGGCCCGCCTCCACACACCCACACACCAGGGAGCCACAGCAAGAGCCACAGCGGGTGTACGCCCTCCCCAGGCCGCGCCCAGCCGACACCTGGACATCCAGATCTTCCAGCTCCCGGGTCCAGATCCCGCCCCACGTAGGGCGCCAAGATCAGGGGCCCAGCCAATGCCGGACAGCCCCACCAGGCGAACAGACCAGCCAGCAGAAGTCCTGGAATCGGCAGGAGGACTGGGCGCCAGGCACGGTCCCCACCGATCCACCGGACGGCACCAATCTGTTCTACAACCTCGGCACCCCCAGAAGAGGTGCCCCAGTCAATCCAAGGAGGACGTCGGCCCGAAACAGCGGCCGCCCGACACACCGGACCACCCACGACCCGCCCGACATGCACCTGGACCGAGCCGAGACGCAACCGGGACCCCCGGCCCCAGGCATCGAGAGCCATCATCAACCAGCGGGCAGGAGCAACCATCACCGACGGGGAGTGACGGGGAGGGAAGAAGATGCATCAGGCCAGAGAGCAGCCAAACACCCAACCTGACAGGTAGACAAAGACAGACAGAGACACTCATACGTACCCTCCCTCTCATGCGTACACATTCTTACAAATACAGGACATACGAAAAAAGGACGCTATACACTCATTCATACCCCCCATACATACACTATACTCCATACTCCCAGGCCCAGGGACAGACGCCCCAATAGAGAACCCTGCCCCTGCACCCAGGAGACAGACCCCTTTGCCCACCAGGACGGGGACAAGCAGACCGCCAAGGCCCCCACACCGGCAAGAGCAGTCCACCAGCCCAGGACCCCGATCAGACGGCGTGATGTTCTATCCGGGCTCCGACCCCTGATGGTCCAACGAACAGGGGTGTGGAAAGACCCCCCAGCCTCTCTCCCCCAGCTCAATGTGGTGTTGTTGCGTGTTGTTCTAATGTGCACTTAAAACAGAGGGGGGGACATGGGAATACTGCCGGGTACCCCCATCTCCCCCCCCGGGCCCTCAGTGTCTAGATGCGTTTAACCAGTGGGTGCCGGCACCACAGGCGAGGCCCCCACAACGGGCCCCTATAGGGGGCCCCCCATGAGGGGTCCCGCCCCCAGCGCCAATGCGCCACACCACCAGGTCCCTACATGTGCGTTCCATGTAAATGTTGCAAGTGTAAGTGTCTAAGTTGCTCAATAAAATCGGGACTCAGGCCGCCACCGGGTAGCGAAGACGGAAGCTCCATCCCGCACCCCAGTGACGTGCCCACGTCCCAAGGCCTTGTGAATGGTAGAATGAAGGAGCAGGTGGACAGAGGCATGGGGGTGGGGAGAAAATAACTGGGGTGACCATTGCCAACCCCAGGGAGCCAGCTCCCCTGCTGACTCCAAAAGGCACCCCCGTTCCACCAGGGGTGGGAGGCCCCAGCACGTCAAGTCGGGGCCCACGGCAGCGGTACCCCCGAGCCCCATGGGGGCCCCGGCAATCCACCAGCCCCCATGCCAGGGGCATACCTAAATCCATCCCAACATTCACACTGCTAACTGCTAACAACACATGTCACTAGACACCCAGGTTGAGTTTAGCCCCCCCTCCCCCTCAACGCCCTCCCCCCTCCCGTCCCAAGCGCACCCCGTTGAAAAGAGCGCCTGTGCTAGATGGTAAAAGCCTCCCCACCAATAAGAGACGCCCCAGGCACCGCCAGCGTCCAAGGGCCCCCGCGCCGAGGCCGGAACCCGGCGCACCACCGACTCGGGTACCCCGGACATGCCGCGCCAGGCCCGTGAGCAGACCGAAGTCCCGGGCGGCCAATCCCCAGGCCGACATCCTCCAGCCTTGCTATTACCGCCCGATGGCCGGGTGGCAACAGAACCCAGCACGTCCACCCACCAGCCCACACCCCACCAACTGGTCAGTCACCGTGGAGGCCGACCAACACCGGCCAGAGGCCCCCACCTCAGCACCCCCGCGAGGGCTAAGACCAAGACCCAGGAGCCATGTCCAGTGTCAATATAGCCGATCGGGCCCGGAGACGCCGGCCACCCGCCGCGCATTCTCGCCGACGCCACCGGGGAGCAAGCGACAAGAACCAGCCCGGGGAGATGGAAAGGGCAGCAGCGCCCGCCAACCATCGGCCGACCACAGCCCTCCCCCAGCCGGCATCGACGCCGCCCCAGAACCCCGAGCCCCAGGCCCAGCCCAGATCCCCCCAGAGCAGCACAGCACCAGGCCAGTAACCCGTGTCCGCCAGCACGACCCCTCTAAGGCGCCGCATGCAGCCACTAGGAGTCACCACACAAAGTCCCACCCCAGGCGAGGGTCACGGCATCTACCGCCGAACCGCAAGCGGACCCACCCCCAAGGACCTCCCCGCAGTCACCACCAACCCTTAAGCTCCACATCGGCAACCGTGTCCCACAGAACGGAATCAAGGGCCCGACCCCACTAGGTGATGGAACTGATCAAGGGTGACCAGAAAGATTGATCAGATGTGGAGGCAGATTCCGTTTCTAGACCAATGTAATCCAGAAGGAGATCTCTATATTGATTAATATTCAGAGTATTTTTATTTTTCCAGTTCAAGAGGATATTTTTCTTAGCGATGCATAAGGCGATGTAAAATAATTGCATAGACTTTGTATCCATGGTAACTTCGTCTACATTTCCCAGCAAGCAACCTGTGGGAGCAGGTGTGATATTACATTTCAGACACTTTGATAGATCTTCACATATCTGGTACCAATATTTCTTAACAGGTGGGCAGAACCAGAGAGCATGAATATAATTGTCTGGTAGATTGCTTGTACATTGTAAACAGGTATCAGACGGCGTATAACCCATCTTGAACATCCGTTGCCCTGCATAATGCACTCTATGAAGTATTTTATATTGTATTAATCGTAGATTAGGATTTTTAAGAAATTTAAAGGTTCCTAATGAAATTTGAGACCAGAGGTTTTGGTCTATTGAGATGGACAAGTCCATCTCCCATTTTGAAATAGGAAGGGCTATTGATTCATCTATTCTATTTAATGTTTTGTATATTTTAGATAGCAGTTTGGGAGGGTTAAGATTAAGGAGGTCTAAAACTTTTCCTGGAATTTGTAAATCAACTGTATTGAGCCTAAATTTATTTTTTATAATTGATTTAATTTGTTGGTATTCTAAGAATTTATTCTTGTTAATTCCGAATTGTGTAACCAATGTATTAAATTGGATAAAATCTGTTCCATCAAATATATGCTCCAGGTATTCCATTCCTTTACAACTCCAGCCTGGAAAGTTGATCATGAATTTTTTTTGTAAGATATCCGGGTTATTCCAGATGGGTGTACGCCTGCATGGGACTAGTGAGGTCTTTGTCATTTTAAGAAATTCCCACCAAGCTGTCAGAGAGGAGCTGATATTAATACTTTTAAAACATTCATTTTGTTTTATATTTGAGCTAACAAAAGGTAGATCTGAAAGTTTTTATCTTATTGCATAGTGTCTGTTCTACATCTACCCAGCACTCATCGATATAACTGTGTTTTACCCATCTTGATGTGTATTGGAGTCTGTTGGCTAAGAAATAATGACGAAAGTTTGGTAGGTCTAGACCTCCTTTATCTTTGGACTTCTGTAGTGTTTTTAAACTGATACGTGGGGGTTTATCTTTCCAAAGAAATTTAGAAACAGAAGAGTCCAGAGATCTAAACCAATCAGGTGATGGTTTGCTTGGGATCATTGAGAATAAATAATTGATTCTAGGCAAAACCATCATTTTTATTGTAGCTACCCTTCCAATAAGTGATATTGAAGGGATTTCCATCTTGCCAGATCATCTTCCACTTTTTTTAAAAGTGGGACGTAATTTAGCTTAGATAAGTCTGACAGTCTTGGTGAGATATGGATACCTAGATATGTAAAATTTCCCGACCGGAGCTGTAAAGCAACAGGACTCTGGTAAGAACAGTTGATTGGAAGGACTGTCGATTTTAACCAATTTATGGAATAGTCTGAAACTCTTGAGTAAGATTTTATTAACTCAATTACCTGATACAAGGAAGTTTGTGAATGCTGTAGAAATAGTAGTACATCATCTGCGTATAAACTGATTGTATGTTCTATTTTGTTGCATTATATACCTTTAACATTATTATTTTGCCTGATTGCTGCTGCTAATGGTTCAATAAAAATAGCAAAGAGGGAGGGAGAAAGTGGACATCCCTGCCTGGTACCTCTCTGAAGAAAGAACCTTGATGATGTTTGATTATTGGTCCTAATACATGCTGTTGGTGAGCTGTATAATATTTTTAACCAGTTTACAAAAGAATTACTGAATCCGAATTTATTTAAGGCTGCAAATAAAAATTTCCAGTTAACTCTATCAAATGCTTTTTCTGCATCAAAAGATAATATATTAGTTTGGACGTTTTTACAGTGGGAATAATCTATTAAATCTATTAATCTACGTGAATTTGTTGAAGAGAGCCTACCTTTTATAAAACCTGTTTGATCAGGGTGGATTATTAGAGGTGTTATTTTCTCTATCCTTCTTGCAAAAGCTTTGCAAATTATTTTCAGATCCACATTGATAAGAGAAATGGGACGATAACTGGTAGGAGACATAGGGTCTTTTCCTGGTTTTAATAGAAGATTGATGTAGGCAGAATTCATGTTTGGTGGTATTCGACCATTTTTCTTTGTTTCCTGCAACAATTTGTAAAATGTTGGTGCCAGAATATTCCAGAATTCTTTATAGAACTCTACTGGAAATTCATCTGGACCTGGAGCTTTATTATTAGGCATGGATTGGAGGGCCTCCTGGAGTTCAGACACTGTTAGCGGTGAATCCAGGGCCTTTGCTTGACTGTCTGAAAGTTTAGGAAGAGTTATTTTATCCAGAAATTGTACAATATCATTATTTGAAGGGTTTATCTCTGGTGTGTATAACGTCTCATAAAATTCTTTGAAAGTGTTGTTTATTTTTTCAGGGTCATATATTATATTCCCAATTTTGTCTTTGATTGCAGATATAGTTCTTTTTTCTTTATTTATTTTTAATTGATTAGCTAAGAAGCTACCTAATTTATTACTATGTTCAAAGTTTTCTATTCTAAGTCTTTGGATTAAAAACTGCGTCGTTTTATTAATAATTTCATTTAATTCTAATTTTGCTTTCCTTATTTTACTTAAGCTCTCTTTATCCAGGGAAGGTTCTAATGATTTAATAGTTTCTTCTAATTCCTGAACATGTTTATTTTATGTTCTCTTTTTATTTGATGAGAATGAAATTATTTTACCTCTAATCACAGCTTTCCCTGCTTCCCATAGAGTGGATGGCGACATACCAGGGAGATCATTAAATTCCATGTATGAAGCCCATTCTTTTTCAATATATTTAATAAATTATTTATCCTGAAGTAATGATGTATTAAATCTCCAATTTTTATATTGAAGGGTTGCAATTTTATTTGCTAAATTTAAAGAAACAGGAGCGTGATCGCTGATCACTATAGGATGTATCTCAGTGTCTGAAATGTCATTCAACAGTCAGCTGCTGACTAACAAATAGTCCAATCTAGAATAAGAATGATGTACGTTTGAGTAAAAAGTGTATTTTCTGTCTATGGGATGAAGCGATCGCCATGCATCGCAGAGTCCATAATCGCTCATGTACTGTTTAACTATATCTATGGATTGCCATCTGCGCTGAGTCCCTGCTGTACTGAGCCTGTCTATTTCTTCATTTAGTCCAAAGTTGAAATCTCCCCCAAGAACAAGTGAGCAATCCATGTGATTAGCCAGAACCGAGAAGAAAGTATGAAAGAATGAGGGGTCGTCAACATTTGGACCATATATACTAACTATACATAACTTTTTGTTATTTATAAATAGTTTTAATATTATAAATCTACCTTCTGGATCTGTAGCTGTGTCTATTACTTTAAAATGAGTATTTCTATTTATTAATATTGCTACTCCTCGTTGTCTAGAGTTATAGCATGAAGAAAATATATTAGGATACTCTGGTGTTTTTAAATCATTAGCTGTTGAACTTGATTTATGAGTCTCCTGTAGTAAGACGACATCTGCCTTCAATCTTGTAAGATGGTTGAAAATCTTAATGGTTTTATCTCTGGAGCTAGCGCCGCGCATATTCCATGTTATTAATTTTACAGGATTCATAGAGCTAAGATAAACCTTAGACATGTACTATCGCCAAGGATGAATATAGGTGTAATTTTGGTTTGTCCATGGGGTTGCCAGATTGAAAAAAACCAGAAGCGAGGCAAATAATGCACCATACAAGTGTGTACAGAATGAAAGTATGATGGAAAAAAAAAACATGAATATGCCATGATAAAAGTCTGTGTGTGTGTGAGAGAGAAAAAGGAAAAAAGGTGATAAAGAGATTTGGTGGTACAAATGTGAGAAAGAAAACAGAGAAAAAGAAAAAAAGAAAAAAAAAAGAAAAAGCAATCTAGTGCACAGCCCTACCCACATTAACAAACAAAAACAGCCTGCTGAGCTGTGCTTTTTTTTTTAAACTATAGTTGTCTGATAAGGCTAATTCTGTCTTGGTTCTGTTAAATATGACTAATAAAGCCAAGGAGTAACCTGAGGGTCCCTAAACAGCTGACCGTTAACATACAGTTTATCCACACTAACCGTAGCCCTACTGCCCTCACTAATATGTTTTTTTCTAATTGGAAATAACACGCGTCTTCTGTCCAGGATTTCTTTCGGAACCTGATCATTAACGCTGTAATTCGTCCCCCGTAGCTCTCTCCCGCGTCCTTTGACGTGTTCTTTTTGTTTAAAATGTTCAAATTTTGCAACAATTGGTCGCGGGCGGGTGTTGTTGGGCTTCTTACCTCCGAGTCGGTGTACCCGATGGAAGGTTATGTTTTTAACCGTGTCGTCTGGCAGTTTCAGCTGGTGTTGAATGAACTTTCGCATGGCTACTTCAGCATCTTCCTCAGCCTGCTCTGGTATCCCCGAAAAACAAGATTGTCCCTCATTGATCGGGCCTGGATGTCTAGAATAGACTCCTTGAAGCTTTTGTTTTCTCCCGACAGCTGCTTCATCCCCTCGGTGAGTTTCTTAACATCTTCTTTTAGTGTTTGATTTTCTGTAAGTAGTGAAGCTACCTGTTGTTGGCTGAACTCCAGCGATTCCCTCAGAGCCTGAAATTCTTTATGCAGAACCTCCACTAGCGCGAGACGGGCGTCCAGGCTGGTTAGCTTCTTGTCTATTGAGTCCAGGATGTCGCCGTAGCTTCTATCTGGCGAGTCGGTTGATGTGCTAGCCTCGGAACGAGTGCGCTTCTGCGACGGTGTGCTCGTTGTTGTATCCGAAGCAGGTTTTCGTGACTTACCCATAACGATGTTATCAAAGCACTCGTCTAGGTAGCACTCCAGCGAATCCAATGTTTCCTCGTCCAGGTTGTTTAGAGGGAAAAAAAAAAAAAGTTGATGGTTAGTTTAGAAGCTGCGTTTGGTTCAAAATGATTTTCTTATTTTACCTGACTGATTGTATATTTTACCACATAACCGCCATGTTCACCTATGCACAGCTCTCGCGAGAACTCAGCAGCTCATCCTGCACCCCCAAACTTCAACTCTGGTCTACTGATCATCCCTAGAAACAGAAAGCTTGTGTAGAGAGAGCTGGCAAGGGTTTTCTGCCTTTTGCTGAAACTGGATCGGTTGTTGAACATGTTGCTCTCCATTGTCCAGTCCATTGTCTGAGGCTATGAGAATATCATTAGTAACCTTCACCTGAGCTGTTTCAGTGCTGTGATGAGCTCTAAAGCCTGACTGAAACGTCTCAAACAGCTCATTATTGTTTAAATGCTCACATATCTGGTGTGCCACTATTTTCTCAAGAATTTTAGATAACAAGGGAAGATTAGATATCGGTCTATAGTTAATTAAGTCGTTTTGATCAAGAGAGGGTTTCTTTAATTACAGGTTTAATTACAGCAATCTTAAACTCCTGTGGTACATATCCATTGATTAAGGATAGATTCATTATATCTAAAATTGGAGCAGCAATCAGAGGGAAAACTTCTTTTAAGAGTTTAGTTGGGATTGGGTCTAAAACGCAAGTTGAAGGTTTAGATGAAGCTAATAATTTTAGTACATCACAAAGTTCGGCTGCATTAAAGCAGTTTAAGCATATATTAGGTTCAACCATTTTTGATGTTGCCTCATTAAATAGGGAGGAAGGAAGCATATTGGGAAGGTTCCCAATTATCTTATTTTTTATAGAGTCTATTTTATTTATAAAGAATTGCATGAAGTCGTCACTACTAAGACCTTGGGGAATGGTTGGCTCGATAGAGCTATGATCCTGTGTGAGTTTTGCAACTGTATTAAAAAGAAACCTAGGATTATATTTATTCTCCTCGATTAAAGATGAATAATATGCTGTTCTAGCGGTTCCAATGCTCTTTTTATATAGCAATAGACTATTTTTCCACACTAAATAGGAATCCTATAAATGCCATTTTCTCTCTAGTTTTCTAACGTTCTTCTTCAGGGTACGTAGCTCTGAATTAAACCAGGCTGGCCACCTTCTTTTTCAGTGGGGCAACTGTGTCTATTGCCAGACGCAGGGAGGAATTACCGCTATGAACTAGAACGTCAAGTTATGAGGGGTCAGGAGTTAAATCACTATTTTCTATTATACTTTTATATACTGAGGAAATTAAAGTTGTAAGAGCTTGTTTGTTCTATTAGCATTAACTTTTAATTCATTAGTTTTGTGCAAGGGACGGGAAACTATAGGGCAGTGGGTGGGTGGCAGTCCCTGATCCCTGAGCTGGACTCTGGGTTGTCACGGCTTTGGGGAACTAGAGATAACCCTATCAATGTTCCTGGAAAGAAGCGAAGCTCCGTCCGCGGTGAGATGGATGCCGTCTCTATGTAACAGTCCAGGTTTTTACCCAGAAGGCCCCAAAGTTATCCAAGCCCACATCGTTTTCTGGACACCACCTTGACAACCAAAGGTGAAACGACAGCACACGGCTGTACATGTCATTGCTAGTACGATCAGGCAGGGGACCAGAAAAAATGACAGTCAGACATCTTTTTGGCAGCCCTACACACCAAAGCTACACTAATTTTAGTGACCTCCGATTGCCGTTGCCGGGTGTCATTGCCACCAGCATGGATAACGATCCTGCTATACCGCCGTTTGTCCTTGGCCAAAAGCTTCAGATGGGACCTAATGTCCGCAGCTCTGGCCCCTGGAAGGCATTTGACGGCGGTCTTTCGTGTCTCTGGAGCCACGTTCCTAACTATGGAGCTGCCAATTACAAGAATCGGCCTCTCCTGCTCGGCGGGTGGGTCGCTGAGTGGGGCGAACCTATTGTTCACAGAAAGGGGCTGGAGGTTGGCCGTGGGCTGGGGCCTGGCGCTAAGCTTCCTACGAACAGTCACCCAGTTCGCCTGAGGTCCCGGCTGCACGGGAGCTGTTGGAGGACGGCTAAGGAGTCCTGTCCTAACTGGCGGAGCCGGGCCTCTAGCTCAGAAACCCTTACCTCCAAGGCTACACAAATGCTGCACTTATTACACCTACCATCTTCGCTAAAGGAGGCAGAGTAGTAGCTAAACATCTGACACAGAGAGCAGGAGAGAGGAGATTCAGAGAGAGATGGAGGAACAGGAGACAAAGCTAACCTACCGATACCTAACCTAGCCCAGAAAACAAGTGTAACACTTAACGAATTCCCAAAACGTAAAGAACACCAACAGAAAATAAGTGTTTCAACATGTCTGTGTGTTAGAATAACTCAGAAAAGCTTCTGGACAGAGAAAATTAGATAAATTAAAGATGGCAAGAGCACTGAGATGCTTCAGCCAAGTGAGTCACCAAACAGGAAATGTATGCAGTGTCCATCGTCCATCAAGCCAGATGGCTCCTATGTTTTTGAGGCCGGTAGTTTTTTTATTTTTTATTCCTGCAAAATCAAACATAACATCTCGTTGCGATTCAATACACAGAAAAAGCACAACAAGGGACTTCAAAAGGAACACAAACATTTTAAGACAAGCAAAAACAAAAAAAGGAGTAACGATTCAAATAACAAGAAACTTGGTTAGATTTAAGGAAACTTTTTTGATCACGTTCAGATTTAAGAAGTCTCAATGAGGAGTAGAAAAGTTTAAATTCATTCAAAAAATGATCAAAACACAGGGCAAAGTATCTCCATTTTTAGCAATTTATGTAATATTTAGCAATCAAAAAAACAATATTCACTAAATCTGATATTTTGCTATCCAGATCATCAATGCAATACTGGACATGGTTAATATTAAATTCAGGAATGCTAGCTATTTTAAAGACAACCATTCTTTGATGTCACACCAGAATTTACAGACGTGGACAAAATTGTTGGTACCCTTCATTAAATAAAAGAAAAACTCATAATGGTCACAGAAATAACTTTAATCTGACAAAAGTAATAATAAATAAAAATTATATAAATGTTGACCAATGAAAGTCAGACATTGCTTTTCATCCATGCTTCAACAGAATTATTTAAAAAATAAATGCATGAAACAGGCCTGGACAAAAATGATGGTACCCCTAGAAAAGAATGAAAATAATGTGACCAAAGGGACATGTTAATCCAAGGTATGTCCACTAATCAGCATCCTAGGTGTCTACAATCCTGTAATCACTCAGTGGGCCTATATATAGGACTCCAGGTAGTCACTGTGTTGTTTGGTGACGTGGTGTGTACCACACTCAATATAAACCAGAGGAAGCAAAGCAAAGAGTTGTCTCAGGAGATGAGAAAGAAAATCATAGACAAGCATGTTAACTGTAAAGGCTATAAGACCATCTCCAAGCAGCTAGATGTTTCTGTGACTACAGCTGCACATGTCATTCAGTAATGTACGATCCATGGGACTGTAGCCAACCTCCCTGGACGTGGCTGCAGGGGGAAAATTGATGACAGATCAAAGAGACGGATAATCCAAATGGTAACAAAAGAGCCTAGAAAGACTTCAAAATAGATCCAAGCTGAACTTTATGCTCAAGGAACATCAGTGTCAGATCGGAACATCCTTCGCTGTTTGAGCCAGAGGACAAATCATTAAAAAAAACAGACTGGAGTTTGCCAAACTACATGCTGACGAGCCACAAAGCTTCTGGGAGAATGTCCTGTGGACAGATGAGACAAAAATGTAACTTTTTGCCAAGGCACATCAGCTCTATTTTCACAGACGGAAAAAGGAAGCATATCTAGAAAAGAACACGGTCCCTACTGTGAAACATGGGGGAGGCTCGGTTATGTTCTGGGGCTGATTTGCTGCATCTGACACAGGGTGTCTTGAATCTGTGCAGGATACAATGAAATCTCAAGACAATCAGGGGATTCTAGAGAGAAATGTGCTGGCCAGTGTCAGAAAGCATGGTCTCAGTCGCAGGTCAAGGGTCTTAAAACAGGAAAATGACCCAAAACACACAGCTAAAAACACCCAAGAAGGGCTAAGAGGAAAACACTGGCCTTCTATGAGCCCTGATCTCAATCCTATTGAGCATCTTTGGAAGGAGCTGAAACATGCTGTCTGGAAAAGGCGCCCTTCAAACCGGAAACAACTAGAACAGTTTGCTCATGAGGAGTGGGCCAAAATACCTGCTGAGAGGTGCAGAAGTCTCATTGACAGTTACAGGAATCATTTGATTGCAGTGATTGCCTCAAAAGGTTGTGCAACCAAATATTAAGTTGTGGGTACCATCATTTTTGTCCAGGCCTGTTTCATGCATTTATTTTTTAAATAATTCCGTTGAAGCATGGATGAAAAGCAATGTCTGACTTTCATTGGTCAACATTTATATAATTTTTATTTATTATTACTTTTGTCAGATTAAAGTTATTTCTGTGACCATTATGAGTTTTTCTTTGATTTAATGAAGGGTACCAACAATTTTGTCCACGTCTGTAGATGAAACAAGAAAAGTAAAAAAAAGGTGTTCCGAGGATTCTGCAGGCCAGTCACAAAAGGAACATCCTGAAAAGCAAATTTAAATGACTTGTGTAGAAAATATGTTCCTTCTTCACTAAAACATGCTACCGTAACAGGATAAACTCATAGTCCCAAACAACACATGTTTAGATGTCACTCTGTCTCTTCTCTGCCTGATATCCAATTTGATCCAAAATTAGCTGAATGGCAGAACTGATCTAAACTACTTACTTTATAAAAAGTTTTAAATAATTAGGCGGAAAACATGAGTGAAGAGGTTTGATATGGGAATCATTTGTTTTTCACTGGGTAACCTAATGATTCAGCATTTCATTTTTTGTTTTGCCTCTGATCTGAGAAAATCTATCTGTAACCCAGTTGATTGTGCTTCTAGCCAGAAACTTGTAAAATAGATAATTGATTAAAAACTATAATCAAATCAAACTATTTCAAACAGTGTTTGTATGTTTAAGTATATATTAAGGGGTACGGAAGTGTAATCTAATTATGCAAAAACAAGAAACTACCAAACATTTTATCTTATCATACAATATCATGTAAAATGTAAAACAAGCCTCAGTGAAGAAGTCATTTTACAACCATTCTACTTTATGATAAAATGTGGAAATTTGCTAAAGTCTTAATGACAGTTCATCCTTGGTATCAGCAGCTCCCTTTGATCGTATCTTAAACCCTGCTGGGAGACGTTGGATTCATTCTGGGGCGTCTTCACACAGCCTGAACCTGGGATGCTGCCTGGTGTGGTGGATCTCTGGTGCTGCAGGTTTGGTCCTATGCAGACATGTCCACTACTTCACTGCTGTCCTTCAGCCTGGCATGGAGAGCAGACAGGTCTGATCTGAGGAGGAAAGAGACCAGGGAGAGAAGGCTAAGGTTGCCAGCTAAAGGAATGAAAATCTGGATAATTTTTTTGGTTGATCTTAGTTAGAGGTCCAGAAGCAGCACTGCAGACTGAGTCCAGGAAACAAAGCAGAAATAAACCTTGGAAAAGAGCATAATGAGTTCTCTGGCTGGAATAATCTGGAAATAACCTCCATGACAGTCAAACATTTTCTATCAGGGCCCAGCATGCCTCACTGTTCCCCCAATGAAATTGTAAATGTACGGATAGTTTACAAAAGACAATTATTATTATTATTGTGTAAATAATTCATTTTTATGCTAACAGTGTGATCATATTTTTTAGAGATTGAGAAAGGGAGAAACACAACACGGTTATGTTATTATGAATACTTCTTAATTTATTGTACTCTCTACTCAATCACATGATTGCAAATGATAATTTTATAAAACAAGTGCAAATGAAATGTTCTACAGTACATATCAACGTTGCAAAGGTTATGCTGCTCAAGTATCAAAAATCTTTATTCAGCTGTTATTAATTTTGGAGGACATAATAAGAAACCAACATAGTTTGTTAATCCTGTTTGTCATGCTTCAGCAGGTCGTTGTAGTCAGACTTATGTGACAAATCAGAAAATAATTACTAATCTTCATTATCACATTTTTCTTTACTCAGTATATCCATTTGTGCTTCAATATCTGATTCAATAGTTAAAGACTAATGATACAGCGACCAGCAACACACGATCAAATAAAATCAGTAAACTATATTAAATTTATAGCCTATTTTAAACAGTGTTGAATATTCATAATAAAAAGCGAAATTAGACAGACTGAAATAAAACAGTCTCCAGCTTGTTAAGCTTGTCTGGACCCCTCCTGCTTACAATTGCTAGCTGCGGCTAAACTACAAAGAGCTCATTAACACACTTAATTAACTAAAACTGGCTACATTAAATATCTCTGTTGACTTATTTTGGCACAGAACAGTCAGTTAACGCTTCACAAGGCTGGAAATATTGTAATATCAACTTTACAGAGAAAATTATTAAAAAACACCGAAAATGAACTGCGTTCAATGACGGCATTGTTAAAACCTATATGTTTATATAGATACTTTCCATGTGGGTTGTTAATATGTTGACATTCTCTATGTTTACCTACGATAAACGAAAGGCCATGTTATACTTGACCATGGCTCTGTGCCTCACACACAGTATTCCAGAAACACATACTAACAGAAGGCAGAAACAGAAAATAATGGAAGATTTTGTGTTTGACACAACCGTAGGTCCACGTACTAAGTTAGTCAGTTCAGAGGTCTTGAAAACCGAGTTGCTTTTTCCTTGAGTGGAAAGGATGGTTGTGAGCTTGAAAATAGATTTTGTAGTGTTGATGCAGGACTCCTAAACGGCATCCAGGCATGTAGCCTGAAGTCCTCGTTGCCAGAGACGTTCTTGCTGGTAGAGTGGATGCTGGACATCCACCCCAAGATATGTTAGCTGTGCACAACCTCATAAACAAACACACGTTTCCCTGTCTGAAAGAAGTCCTCCAAGTTGCTCTGACTGTGCCTGTAAGTAGCTGCTCTTGTGAAAGATCGTTCAGTGCACTGCGTCGGCTGCACACCTGGCTGCTTCAAACAATGGGGCAGAGAAGACTTCATAACCTTGCAGTCATGTCAATTGAAAAGTATGTCAGCTGAGTGAGAATAAGGTGATCGACCGCTTTGCCACTATGAAAAACAGAAGGCATTCTTTGATGCTTCCACCCTCAAAGTAGAAAGAAAGTTTGGGTGAAGTTGTTCTGCATACTAATCCATGTCACAACAGAGATGGGAATGGATAGTGGATTTTCTGTATTATAAGTTCTACTTTTTTGCTGGACATTTTTTATTTGCTGTTATTTTATCTTGTAATTGTTGATTTAAAGACACATTCTATGTTCTATATAAAGACACCACCTCTGTTCAGTATCAAATCTCTGATAATTATTATTATAAGTGTCTCAACTGTATACTCCTTTGGCAGAATAAATGTTTGACAAATATTCATTTGTTCTTTATTGTCAGAATTCAGTAGGATTTTGAACTAAACTAATTAGATAAATGAACTTACCATTTCCCCAGTTCAGTGCAGTAGACTGAAATAAAAAGCTTTATCTAGATATAAAACATATCTAATTTTTATTGAATATAACATCTTTTGTCAACGTAGACCCCTGTAATGAACTCATTTAAGCTTTTTTTTTAAAAGAAGAGAGAAAATGCAAGAAGGCAGGTGAGGAAAAGAAAATTATCATATAACAGGTTCTGATAAATGTTCTACAAATAATCAATTCATTGATTAAGTCTTTGCAAAATGTGACAAACAAATTTCAATGTCAAGCTTCTGGGGCTAAGCCCCCCCTATTTCTCAATCCTAGTGACGTCCCTGCCTTAATACTTTATTGTTTTTTTTGCTAATATATGCTAAGCTATTAATTTATACACCGATAACATGGATGTGCTATGCTATCATTGAATGCTGTTGGTGTTTGATAGTCAGCTATCATATGTAAACGACTGTTTAGAATATTTCTAGTCATACTCAAAAGGTCTATCTCATCAAGTCCTGAATAAATGGGATTTATGCTATGTTATCAGAGTTTGCAATGATAGCATAGCTGTGGTGTCATCAATGTATGCTTCCTGTGTTTGCTGATATCAAAATGTGGTTTGAGCACCACTGTTGGTTTTCGTAACAGTGATCTGTGGATACTGCAAACTTTCCTCTTATAATTTCACTTTTGCTGTCATGTGTTTGTTAATAATTTATTTTCTTTCTAATTCACCATAATTTGTTGTAACAACCAGAAAAAGAAAAAAAGTCATCCAAATTAGTAAACTTTTATGCGATAGAAGTATCGCCATTGGTACTCAATACCGGCAAGTACTCAGAAAGTATTTTTTTCGTATCAGATTGAAAAAATGCAGTATTGTTGCATCCCTAGTGCCTTTTTCTCAAGTTTACGGTATGGATTGGTATTGGTTGAGTATCAGCAGATTATGAACTTCAGATATCTGTATTGGTATCGGTAATAAAATACATGGATCTGTGCATCCCTAGTTAAAACAAAACAGAACTGACTGTTTTATTTCTAATATATATTATGTATTTTTCGTAAAAAATACAAAATGGTCTATGTAAAATGTATGTGGGTTAATTTAAATCTGACATCACGGAAGAATTTTGGAATTTCAAAAATTTATTTTTTAACTGCATTACACATAATACAGGTATCTTGCCACTGGTGACTCCTTTAGGACCATCACATCCAGCTTCAGAGTTGGTGCCTCCACAGTGTGCCAGATCGTCCCTCAGGTAGCGACAGCCATCTGGGACAGTCTAGTGGACAACTTTATGGCTGTACCTTCCACAGAAGACTGGCAGTCCATCGCAGAGGGATTCCAGGAGCGGTGGAACTTCCCTCTCTGTTGTGGAGCTCTGGATGGGAAGCATGTCAAGCTGAAGGCACCCCCCAACTCAGGATCCCTGTTCCAGAACTACAAGGGAACTTTTTCCATTGTTCTCCTTGCGGTTGTGGATTCAAGATATTGTTTCCGTGTCATTGATGTTGGGGGTACGGGAGGACCACCGACGGTGGTATTCTGGCCAACTCCACCTTTGGTCAGGCTTTTCGGGCTGGGACGCTCCATCTGTCTCCTGACCAGCCTCTACCTGGTGGAGAAGACCATGGAGCCCAGCCCATGTCTTCGTGGTTGACGAGGCGTTCCCACTGCGGCGGGAGCTCAAGAGGCCTTTCCCTGGACGCCTCCTACCATTAGAAAAGAGGATCTACAACTATCGCCTCTCCAGGGCTCGGCTGGTAGTCGAGTGTGCTTTTGGCATCCTCTCTTCACAGTGGAGGTTGTATCGGCGCTCCATGGAGCTTTGTACTGAAGTAGCGGAGAGGTGTGTGAAGGCGACGTGTGTTCTCCACAATTTTCTCCACCATTCAGATGAGAGAGGGCCACCTGCTATGAGGGACGTGGCACCTGCTGTGGTACAGCCGTTGCAAGGCCTGGGTCTTGTAGCAGCCAACAACTCATCCAGAGAGGCTGTCCTGGTGAGGGAGAAGTTCATGGACCACTTCTCAGCAGAGGGAGCAGTTCCTTGGAAGACAAAATAGCCTTTTTGAAGTCCCAGTGACTTCCCCAAAACGGCTCTTTTAAGAGCCACCCACAAACCTCTAAAGAGCTTTCCTTCCTTTTTAAAAATTTCTTAATAAATGGAGCTTGCCTCAAAAATAAACTAACTTCTCATGATTATTTTAAATTGTTCATCACTATGTTCTTATGTAGTAGAATATTTTTTCATTAGTAGAATATGTAACAAATTCTGTCAAGTTGTGTACCAATATTTGCTGTATAACAGAACTGAGACATTACTTATTACAAAAATGTATTTAAAATAAAATAATCAAACAGAAACACATATGTGTGAAACTATATATGTGTGTAACATATAACTATTTACAAAAGAGACAGGAATAAAAAGGACCCAGCTTTAGGTGGAAGAGAATTTGACGAGCTCTCTCGTCTGATGTGGCATGCTCTCCAGAGCAGGAGCAAGGCTGAGGATGAAATGATCTGTCGGAGACTGCCGTGGCCTCTTCAGGGACTCCAGGATGGCCAGCTTCACCGTCGATGGACCATCCTGGGACCCGTCCCTCATCCGCTTCTGAGCTCTCCTCCTCTGTGGGCCTGTAAAACAAAGCACAAAACAACAGAAAGTAATGAGATGGCTGCTGCAATATCATAATTTTCAACATTGAAAAAAACAGGCTATAATCAGATTGGTTGTAGATATTTAGTAAAGGTAATCACAAGGGAATTCAAGAGCATAAAAAGCTATAAGTCGTTGCTGTACATTTGTCGCTATACCTGTGGGTGCAGCAGCAGGAGCAGAGGGACCAGGGAATGGGGAGCCAGGAGATGCACCAAGGGATGACTCTGCTGCAGAATCAGTTGGCTCTGTTAAGACGATATTAAATGTTAGCAGGTTGAAAACATTATTCATAGAGAAATTATAGACAGTGGTCCCTCATTTATTGCACCAGGGGTTCTCAGAATAACTAGCCCCTCGCCACACACTTTATACACTTTTTTTCCCCAGACATATATTAACATTACTCAGTTGTCAAGTTTTAAGATTGCCAAAGTGCAAACCTTTGCAGGCTTTGAAAGGTAGAGGTATTATTATGCCGCGTTTTTTCTTCATCACCGCGCCACTTTAGTGCGCCTTTTCCTTCCTGGTGCAGGTGTCTTTTTCCGAATGTGGTAGCTATATTTTGTGAGTTTTTTTTCTATTGGACGTGAAGGTTATCTAAACCAACAATGATAAATTTGGCAAGTGCAGGAGAAACGACATGGAGGAGATTTATTGCCTCCAATCAATCAGGAGGCCTAATGCAATGTGCATTGTTGAAAGTTGTACTGTGCAATAAAAAAAGCAAAAAAGCGAGGCAGTGAAGGATGAATAGCGGGACCACTGTATAAGGTTTATTAATAAACATATACTTATATAAAAACATGCATAAATTAACTGCCGATATTAATTCATAATAAACATACCTTCTGAGTGGGACTCCCCTGCTGCCTCTTCGGGCTGTCCCTGGTCCTCGGGGAGGATGTTCTCTGCAGTCCACACCATGTTGCTGGTGGTCTCCCTCAGTTAGGAAGTGAGGAAGGGGTCCAGAAACCCCAGGACCGCAGAGAACTTCCATTTCCTCCCCGATCTGGCAATAACAGAGACCTTCGCTCTCAGACTGCAGGTTTACTTGTAGTTCCTAGGATTTCTAAAAGTAGAATGGGTGGCAGATCTTTCAGCTATCAGGCTCCCCTCCTATGGAACCGGCTCCCAGGGTTGGTTCGTGAAGCAGACAATTTGTCTATCTTTAAAACTAGGCTAAAAACTTTCCTCTTTGACAAAGCTTACAGTTAGAGATATGTTTATAGGTAGTTAGAGTCAGGTCAGACAGGTAGATAGGAAGAGACAGGTTAATGTTAGTAGTCAGGCAGAGTGTCAAAAGTTAGGAAGAGATAGGAAGAGGTAGAGTAGCTAGGTAGAGATAGATTAATGTAAGCCAGGTAAAGGTCCGGAGCCGGTCGCGGCTTACCGCCGCGGAAGAAATGTGCCCCACAGGGGCCAGCCAGCGCCGGAGAGAGGTCCCTCAAGGGGATCCTCCCGCACAGTGCGGCCGCCCATTACCTGCCAGGTTGAATCCCCCGGGCAGACTGTGCGGACCCCACCCGTTTATCTCTTAAACGTTTCTCGCCCTCTTCAACTCTGTCCTCTCAGTTCTGTCTATTTTTCCTTAAGATAGTTGTCGACTATCGGTCTCGTGCCGGTATTTAGCCTTAGATGGAGTTTACCACCCACTTTGGGCTGCATTCTCAAACAACCCGACTCCGAGAAGACCCCGGCATGACGGGGGCCGTTACCGGCCCTACACCGTCCACGGGTCAGGAGGACTCAGACAGAGTGTTGGTAGCCAGGTCTCCTAGTAGCTAGGAGACAGGTTAATGTTAGTAGCTATGCTGCTTTAGGCTAGGCTGTTGGAGGACATTATTAGGGTCTGTTCCTACTTTCTCTCCTACTTCTCCCCAACTGCATGATGTGCTGTCAATTCAAGCACTAACCTGTTTTCTATTATAGTAGGTGCTCCGGATTAGCCCTGCTTGACGACCCTGACTAAGATGGCATTGCAGTGACGGAAAATTCTCCACGTCCTGCAACAAACTTCTGCATCAGTTCTATTGCTCTTTCTGTGTCTCTGTTATGTATTCTCCAAGCCACAGACGGTCGCGGCAGATAACCGCTTGTGCTGAGCCTGGTTCTGCCGGAGGTTTCTTCCTGTTAAAAGGGAGTTTTTCCTTCCCACTGTCGCTGCATGCTTGCTCAGTATGAGGGATTGCTGAGAATTCCACGACGCAATCTTCTGTGGTTCTGTAATTTCTACACTAAACATTGTATTGTAATAACTCTTTTTGTAAAGTGCCTTGAGATGACATCTGTTGTGAAATGGCGCTATATAAATAAACTGAATTGAATTGAATTGACCCACTCCTCTTCTCCTTGGAGTAGGTGTCCCTGAGGCTCTTCCACTTTCTCCTGCAGATCACCTCTGAATAAACACATTATCTTGTTAGCGGAAAAGTATTTTTATACATCACTGGGAAAATAGCGGGACAGAAGGCTAGCTTTTGCCCGGCTTTGCCGGGTAAGTAAAAACATAAAAAGTAGACGCACTTACCGGGTTGCCCGATCTCTTCACTGATCATCCTCCATGTTAGGTCCTTTTTATTCCTTTCCCTATACAGAAAACAACTGGTGTCATATAGGTCCGGGCGGTTGGCTACGGAGTTGATGAGTTTCTCCTCCATGTTGAATGAATGGCTTTGGCTGGACCTGTCCCTGTGAACTAGGTCAGAGCATCACGTCAGCAGGCTCCTGATGGTTGTCGCAGCGCAACTTAAAGAGGGAGTTCAGATTTTTTCAACTCCAGCAGTAGATGCGATGAACGCAAATGCACAAAATGCACCACATAAAATGCAGCGCGAATTTTCCATCCCATCTGTAGCGCAAATTATTCGCGCAAATCAGGCAGAAAAGCTTTTTCGCAACACAAATGTGCTTCTGAAGTGTTGCGGGACCCCAAGTCGCGCTTCATCGCGCTCCTCCATTGATTTTACATGTTAACCTGAAGCTCTAGTCGCTCCTATCGCTTTTGGTGTGGACACACGGTAACTTGAAGACCTACACACTTCCCACTGTCTCAAAAATGTCCAAAACACTTTAAAGAACACCTCAAACCTTGACCACTCTCTGAACTGCTGCCCTCAGATAGAGGGTACGCAGCAAACGCAGCAAAGACAAATAGACTTAAAAAAAGCTTTTCCGATATTTTTTACATTACGAAATAAATTACTTATATTTGTAGGTATGGCTATTAATTTTATTTTTTTGGGTCTTTTTATTTAGTTGTATTTTTTGGGATAAGGCACTGACCAGAAAGCACTTTTTAATTTTGTTGTAGCTGTGACAATGACAAAAAGAAAGAAAATTTGTTAGCTGGGAATAACATCTCATGAAGTGCCATGCATTAGAAATGTGCCCAGCCCCAGAAACAGGGTATAAAGAGGACCTGCGGAGACTGGAATGTTCACATTTAATCAACTCTGATGATATATAGCTATCACTGTAAACCAACAAAAAATATAATTTTCATTTTCAAACAATGAAGTTGCTGAAGGGCAGCACCACTACTACCAGAAATGGCTACCAGCCTAACAGATTTACCAGATAGCCTCATCATGATCATGCTTGCAGCTGTAGTCCCTCCTATTTTACTGACGTCGTCATTTTCCAACAGCAGTGGGAAGAGGTAAAGGAAATAAATATTCAAACAAAGCTGCTGCCAGAAAGAGGTGTTGATGTACTCGGCCAGCCAACATCGTTCAACTTGTGACGGACGAAAAAGTTTTCTCACTTATTTTTATTTTAGCAAGTACATAGAGAAGTGCAAGTAAAAAAAAAAAACAGGACAGATAAAAATAAAAAAAGTTTTGATTATTATGTAAAGGCATAACAGTTTGTTCAATAATTTGATCAAATTTACTGAATGGTTTCTGCATAACTTTGTGTAAGACAAACAATGGGCTAAAATACTTGCAGTACAGTGTTAATAGACGTGTGAATAACCTGTCATGAATAAATGGTCCTGAGTGATAACGCATGCTTTTTGTTGTAATTACCTTCATTACTAACTTTCCAAGTTAGTATTACTTTTAATATAATCTGTATGTTAATGTGGCTCCATTTCAGAATACAGCAATATAATTTGTGTCAGAAGAATTGATTGGGACATTAATTATTATGGGTTGTACTGAAATAAAGCATTCTAAATTGAGCTGTAATTATGAACCACTCCTAATAAATACATTTAATCACATAGGATACATTTTGACATAGGCTTGTTAATGTGTGTCATTATGCCTCAAAAGTACCAAAGATAATGTCTTTTTTGATTTGGACTTTAATTTGGTACATAAAACGACCATAGATCCATTCATAGAGGTAAAGAATTCACCCCTCTTAAACTCTGTCACATTTAGCTATGTTAAAACAGAAAATTACAATGTATTTTACTGGGATTTTATGTGACAAACACACAGTGATGAATAGATGTCAAAGGGAAGGAAAATTATACATAATATGGACCTCTTTTTATAAATAAACATCTGAGAGTTGTGTGTATTTGTTTTCCGCCCCATGAGACAATACTTTATAGAACCACTTCTTGCTGCAATTTAAGTCCTTTTGGGTTTGTCTCAGCCAGACTTCCACTGACAGAAAATTTTTTTTCCAAATGGTCTCAGGTTTTTTTTTATTTGATTTGCACTTGGACTTTGAATTGGCCCTTAAGCCTAGTTTATACTTCTACATCAGCAAGTTTGCACTGACACACAGACGTAATGATGGAGACTTTTTCCTTTCAGACTTCTCCCTTGCCTGGAGAGACTTCAGAAGCAATTCCCAGTTAGGACAACAGGGGGTGTAGTGATTTTCTGTGCATGTGGATCTTGACACTATTGCAGTCATGTCTTTGGTATACAACAGTGTATTAACTTTTTTGTTATTAAATTGACACTCTTTACTTGAACAACTTACAAAAAGCTTTTCCTGCACAAATTTGAAAAAGAAAAAAAAACCCTCCTCACTCACCATGGTAACAGATGCAAGTCTGATACAGATATCTGGCGTACTGAAGTGTTTGAGAAAAAAAAACAAAGAAATCAGTATCGCAGTATGATCTGAATATTGCTGTACTCTTATTCCCGGAAATACAAACTCTGATGGTAGTGTGTCGAGAGGCTTGGAAGGCCTGAGAGTCATAAAGGAGAACCTTTCTAAAAATTCTGGAGTAAATACTGATTTAGGTGGTCTAGGTGGTTGGTTGGATTCTGTATTTGGTAAGTGGAGATCCTTAGTTATTTCTGTCTTTGGGACTTTAGTTACAGCCTTGGCAGTTTTTTTCTGTGTGTGGTTGTATCATTTCTTGCATCAGAGGATTGGTATTCACAGTGTTTGAGAGAGCTTTCACACATCAAATTATGGCAAAATCTCTGACAGAACAGACAGGTGCCTGCGGACCTGATGCAGACTCAATTTGGCGAGATGGAGATGGAAGAGAAGAGCAGGAGGGTGATGAGATTGGTATGGACATGCTTGATGACCTCAAATTATATGCGTGAGTGGTTTACAGGTGTATGACGATTACCTTTAAATCACTCTGTGAATTAGCTTTTCTGATGTTTTTTTGTTGTTTTTTTTCTTTTCTGTGACTAATACCTTGTGTTTTTCAATGGGAGTTTTAGCAGTCTCATCCCGGGTGTGACAGAGAGATAAGAGGGGTTTGGTTTCATTTTTCTTTTTTTTTATTCATTTATTATTCCATTTCATTTTTCAGTTTTTATATTATATTTGAAGTGATTTTCATTTGTTTTTATTGGTCATTATCATTCCAGATTATTTAGATTATTTTTAGTTTTCTTTTTTCATTATTTAATTTTTTTTATGAGTAAGGGGGGGAATTACAAATTCTGTGATTTATGAGCAGTGAAAAATGGCTAATCATTACTGAAGTCGAAGTTTTTTGTTAGTCTTTATGTTTCAAATGGTTTCTATGGGGTTTTATTGTAATGGAATTTATTGTTATAGTTGATTACTACTGATTTATTTTTGTGTAACCTTATTAAAGGGTCACTATGGAGCTGAGCAATGAGTTAATGACAATCTTGATTTAGAGGTTCACACTGTGGATGTCTGCCTCATTTAAGAGAAGAGTACAGGTTTCAAGGCTTCCCGGTTTTTGACTCTTCTGTTGTGCTTGATTGATACAGTGTGCCCTCTCTTTGTTTTTCAGTAAATTTTTAGGCATCGTGTCTGATGATGAATCGTACAGAAGGGCCACCTATGGGGGGCATAGGGGCCGCCACATTATTTTTGCTCACAAGGTCGACAGATGCATTGACACGACCATAGGTTGGAGGTTGTTTATCTTAAACCCCGTGGGATTTTTTGAATGCGGTTCTGTACAGGTCAGATATCATCAAGAAGTATGTATAGATTAAATAATTTGTTCATAAGATGATTTACTGTGACTTGTAATACTTACAATCAATTGATCCAGATTCCTGATTATCTTTCTTTTAAAATACTGTCTGTCTCATTAGGATAGTCTCTAGGATGTCATTACTAGTTATTGGTATTTGATTTATCATTGAGATATGATAAAAAGGGGGGAAACTGTGTTGCAAGAATTAATGTTAAGAATCATCTGTTGTATTTATTCAACTGTAACTCATAGTCACTGTGAGAAGCACTGGATTAGGGAAATGGCAATATTGCTTACATTAGAAAAGCTAACCTATGTAATTAGGGGTAAAGCACAAGAATTTGAAGAAGTGTGGAGACCCTTAATGGTTTTTCTCAAGCAACAATAGACTATACATGTTTGGAAGGCTACTGAATGTGACAACCTTTAATATTTTAATTTTTAATTTAATTTGTTTATTGCTCTGTGTTTGTTTGGCTTTTCTTTGTTTTTGTGTGTATTCTGTTTTGTTTTCTGCATAATGTGTATGCAGCGAGGTACGCTTGTATCCTGATGTGTTATTTGCCGCTGTGTTTTATAATTTCTTACTGAAAATCAATAAAAAACATTGTTAAAAAACAAAAGGAGTACCCAAACTCAGTCCTCAAGGACCACTATCCAGCATGTTTTACTTCTTACTCTGGTCCATCGCACCTGAATCAAATACTGGCTCTTCAGTAGGCCTTTTCAGGATTTTACTATGCTGAAGCAGTAGATGGAATTAAGGAATTAAGGGTTATTTTTGATGTATTAAATTGGGCTTTCCAAGCTTTTATAAGGTTTCATCTTTTAAATTGTTTAAGTATGAACCAAAGGGAAAATTCACCATTCAGACGTGATGCCACCCGGCAGTTACAAAAAATGCAGTTCCCCCCTCATCCACTGGGCAGTAACAGTAACAAAGATGTTCTCTAATCCACGCTCCGGGAAAGGGAGATGGAATTGCGGAATTTAAAAACTAAAAATGGACTACACACATGCCGTTCCTGTAGCGATCTGGTGGCTCCCGCTTCTGTAAGGCTGCCTGTTACCAGGAGGTCGGCCTGCCTCTCCATGCAGACAGACTAAACCTGCCCGCCATAGCGGAAAACTCACAGAACCACAGACGCCCCCCCCCCCCAAAAACAAGTTGACACTTAGCGTAAGGTACAGAGATATTTATGAATCGGGGGAAGATCCTTGTATAAATTCTGTAAACCTACTATGACGACCAGTGATAGCAAGCTTTGCATTTGAAACAAGAAGAGACGAGAGCTCTGTCAGGGAAAAAAACACAAACGAAGCGCTGCAGAAAGACCATTAAACATAAAACCTTGGTGTAATTTTTAACAAAGACATGACATTTAAATCCCATATTAAACAGGTTTCTAAGATTTCTTTCTTTCACCTTCGGAATATTGCTAAAATTAGAAGCATCCTGTCCGGGAGTGATGCAGAGAAACTAGTCCATGCATTTGTGACTTCGAGGCTGGACTACTGTAATTCCTTATTATCAAGAAGTCCACAAAATGCAATCAAAAGCCTTCAATTGATCCAAATTGCTGCAGCAAGAGTTCTGATGAATATTAAAAAGAGAAATCACATTTTTCCTGTTTTGGCTTCTCTCCATTGGCTCCTTGTTAAATCCAGAATAGAGTTTAAGATCCTCCTCCTTACGTATAAAGCCCTTAATAATCCAGCTCCATCATACAGCAGAGATCTGACTGTTCCATATGTTCCTAACAGAGCACTTTGTTCTCAGAATGCAGATCTACTGGTAGTTCCTAGGATTTCAAAAAGTAGAATAGGAGGCAGATCTTTTAGTTATCAGGGTCCTCTCCTGTGGAACCAGCTCCCAGTTTTAGTCCGTGAGGCAGATACTCTGTCTGTTTTTAAGACTAGGCTTAAAACCTTCCTTTTTGATAAAGCTTATAGTTACTTATATAGACAGTATACCTTATAATCCCGCTCCGATTTCTAACAGTAATGTATTAATTTACCAGAATAAAATGATTAGAGAATTGAACAAAGGTTGAATCATGAATCAGGACAGAAAAAGATTTACACCAGGTTTTAGGGCTAGAAAGTGATGGACAAAGATAATGCAAGAGTCTTCGGAAATGCGGGCCTTTATCTACTCCAGTTATATCACATACCAATAATATTATCTCTCTAATACATAGATTATGGAGAGGGCACAGTCCTATGAGCAAGGAGAGATGCATAAGCACTACAATACTTACCCACTTACCTCCTTCTTTCCTCCTGGATTTCCAGGCAGGGAGTAGAGGGAGATGGAGTCTTCAGCCCGATCCTGCAAGGGGAGGATGCAGCCCGGTCCGGCAGCCCTCCTCAACTCCATCTCCCTCACACCGTATATTGCTAATAGACTTAAGAATTAGGAAACAAATTATCCTTTTTCAGACTTAACTAACCCTAACACACCTTCTACTTTTCTTTTCTACTACTCTCCAGATATATTTTTCCTAATGTTAATGCGATTGTTAACCCAGTTTTCTCTCAGTGTTTTTCTCCCCATAGAAGCTCTACCCAGTCTGGTACCCTGCTCAGCTATAATGCCCCCCTCGGGGTGACCGTGCATCCTCCATTCAATTCAATTCAGTTTATTTATATAGCGCCATTTCACAACAGATGTCATCTTAAGGCACTTTACAAGAAGAGTTATTACAATACAATGTTTAATGTAGAAATTACAGAACCACAGAAGATTGCGTCGTGTAATTCTCAGCAATCCCTCATACTGAGCAAGCATGAAGTGACAGTGGGAAGGAAAAACTCCCTTTTAACAGGAAGAAACCTCCGGCAGAACCAGGCTCAGCACAAGCGGTTATCTGCCGCGACCGTCTGTGGCTTGGAGAATACATAACAGAGACACAGAAAGAGCAATAGAACTGATGCAGAAGTTTGTTGCAGGACGTGGAGAATTTTCCGTCACAGGCAATGCCATCTTAGTCAGGGTCGTCAAGCAGGGCTAATCCGGAGCACCTACTATAATAGAAAACAGGTTAGTGCTTGAATTGACAGCACATCATGCAGTTGGGAAGAAGTAGGAGAGAAAGTAGGAACTGATTCTAATAATGTCCTCCAACAGCCTAGCCTAAAGCAGCATAGCTACTAACATTAACCTGTCTCCTAGCTACTAGGAGACCTAGCTACTAACACTCTCTACTTGGCTTACATTAATCTATCTCTACGTAGCTACTCTACCTCTTCATATCCCTTCCTAACTTTTGACACTCTGCCTGACTACTAACATTAACCTGTCTCTTCCTATCTACCTGTCTAACCTGACTCTAACTACCTATTAACATATCTCTAACTGTAAGCTTTGTCAAAGAGGAAAGTTTTTAGCCTAGTTTTAAAGATAGACAAATTGTCTGCTTCACGAACCAACCCTGGGAGCCGGTTCCATAGGAGGGGAGCCTGATAGCTGAAAGATCTGCCACCCATTCTACTTTTAGAAATCCTAGGAACTACCAGTAAACTTGCAGTCTGAGAGCGAAGGTCTCTGTTAGGAACATATGGAACAATCAGGTCTCTTATGTATGATGGAGCTAGATTATTAAGGGCTTTATATGTCAGAAGGAGGATCCTGAATTCTATTCTAGATTTTACTGGCAGCCAGTGAAGAGAAGCTAAAACAGGGGAAATGTGATATCTTCTTTTAATATTCATCAGAATCCTAGCAGCAGAATTTTGAACTAACTGAAGACTTTTAATTGTATTCTGTGGACTACCTGATAATAGACAGGTACAGTAATCCAGCCTTGAAGTAACAAAGGCATTGACTAGTTTTTCAGCATCACTCCTGGACAGGATGGTTCTAATTTTTGTAATATTCCTAAGGTGAAAAAAGGAAATCCTAGAGACTTCTTTAATGTGAGATCTAAATGACAAATCTTGGTCAAAAATGACACCGAGGTTTTTTGCTTTATTACTGGAGGCTAATTTAATGCCGTCCAGGTGAAGGGGCTGACTAAGTAGTTTCTTTTTCAGAGCTTCTGGTCCAAAGACGACAACTTCTGTTTTATCAGAATTTAGAAGCAAGAAGTTTAGAGTCATCCAAGTTTTTATGTCTTCCAGACATGCCTGTAGTCTACCTAACTGATTGGATTCATCAGGATTTATGGATAGATATAGCTGTGTATCATCTGCGTAACTATGGAAATTTATCCCATGCTGCCTAATTATTTTACCAATAGGAAGCATATATATAGTAAAAAGAATCGGCCCAAGCACTGAACCCTGTGGTACTCCGCAAGTAACTTTTGAGGTTGAGGAGGGTTTATCATTTACTTGAACAAACTGAAATCTGTTAGACAAATAAGATTTAAACCAGCCTAGGGCTGTTCCTATTATACCGACACTTTGAAGCCTTTCTATGAGAATATTGTGATCAACAGTGTCAAAGGCAGCACTGAGATCTAACAGGACCAGAATGGTCACCAGTCCATTGTCTGAGGCTATGAGAATATCATTAGTAACCTTCACCAGAGCTGTTTCAGTGCTGTGATGAGCTCTAAAGCCTGACTGAAACTTATCAAACAGCTCATTATTGTTTAAATGCTCACATATCTGGTGTGCAACTATTTTCTCAAGAATTTTAGATAAGAAGGGAAGATTAGATATCGGTCTATAGTTAATTAAGTCTTTTTGATCAAGAGAGAGTTTCTTAAGTAGAGGCTGTCTCTTTTCTGTCTTCTCAGACCCCCAGACGGTCGTGGCAGATGACCGCTTGTACTGAACCAGGGTTCTGCCAGACAGGGCCGTATCCACCATTGAGGACACCGAGGTCTGGACCCCGGTGTTTTCTCATTGTATTTAAAAAAACATTCAAAGAATGCTTGCAAGCTGCTTGCATTGTCCACCTGGTTATGGCAGGGGTGCTACAACAACGCGAGACACCCAAACTCATGACGACGAAGAAGAGCGCCAGTCGGCTCAGCCAGTTAACACGAGAAGAATGAGAAAGAGGAAGAAGAGTGATGACCGCAAAAGATAACAGAGGTAAATAGCTGTAAATACTCTAATGCAATTCTTCTCTGAATACGAGTCAAACTTCTTTTCATCTGTCAAATAGGGCTGAACGATTAAGTGCATATGCAATTAAATTGCGATGTTACTAAAGTAGATTTTCTAATCGATAGGGTTGACCGGTCAAGGCCAGCAGGAGAAATTGAAGAACACCGCTATGGATGGAAAAAAGGCAAAAAGAAACAAAGAACAAGAGCGTACACATTTTTTAGTAACCCCCCGTGCTAAGGTTCTGATTATTCATGACGGCTCCATAAGTGGGATTCATCACTTCCTTAGTAACACTTAGTCACATCAGCATTCACTGCTTTCCAAAAAACACTATAAGACAAATTATTGAAAAAATCCCCTCAATTCTTGCTCTTCATCCTGCAATTCACTCACTGATCATACATGCTGGATCTTATGACATCATGCTACGTCAGAGTGAATTATTAAGAGCTGATGTGTCACAACTGCTGGTAATGTTGAGCCAACCCAATATCTCAAACACCTGGATTTCTGGCCCAGTTCCAGGAGGTGAGGACGAACGTTTCTCTAGAATCAGATCTCTTCACAAATGGATGAAAACCAAATTTTTGGAAACTTCTGTCGGATATGTAAATAACTTGAAGATCTTTTGGTCGGCGAATCACTTATTCAAAGACAATCAACGCTATCTCAGCAAGGCTGGAATTAAACTGCTGGCTGCTAATATATTTGCATATTTGAACAGCAATGCTCAAAATTCAAGGTCGAAGGTCAGCACCTCAACTCCAACAGATAATCTGCCAGACACCAGCGCCTCCAGCTTCACACAGACTCCTACAATCTCTCACAGTTCCCCGAAGGTCAGCGCCTCAGCTCAGCATGCTGATAATAATAGACCATTAGACGGGGCATTCAGCCTATCACAGACCGCTGACAATAAGAATGATGACTCAGCAAAACTACGCTCACTGATTGAATTCTGCAAAAACCTACAGGATCAGATTATTAAAGGAAAGCAGCTGACCCCAAGGTTCTCACTCAGATCGACTGGACACGACGATTCTGCCCTCCCACCATTGCAGATGACTGATGTGTCAAATCTCATAAATATTGCCTGTCAGAATAATTTAAATGTCCGTTCACTATCAAATAAATATTTTTTAATTAATGACCTTATTACCAATCACAATGTAAAGGCTATGTTTTTGTCTGAAACTTGCTGGGATGCAAATAATGAAAGAACCTTAATCCTAGAAGCCACACCACCTAACTACAGCTTTCTAAATGAAAACAGCCAACAAAGAAGGGGGGGGGGGGCGGTCTGGGAACTATTTTAAAAAATACACTGAACTTTAAAAAGATACTTCTGGGTATATTTCACTCCTTCGAATACCTTGCTACAGAGATAAAAGAACCGAACAAGGTCTTAGTCATAAATATGTACAAACCACCCAAAGCGAGCTCAAACTTTCTTAACAATCTCAATGACCTTCTTTCTTTAATATGTATTGAATATGACAAACTAATTATTGTGGAGGATCTGAACATTCATACTGACAACCCCCAGGATAGACAGACTAAAATACTAAGTGATACTCTCCTAAACTTTGGTCTAACCCAGCATGTCAAACAGCCAACACACAAACAAGGTCACACCTTAGACTTAATCATTAGCAAAGGACTGAAAATCTCTAACATCTCTGTAGTGGATGTTGAATTATCTGACCACTTCTGCATCTTCTTTGAAAGCATTATCCAAGCTAAACTATCTAATCAAAATGACACCATAGTAAGAAAACGACCTCGTGTTGACAGCTCTTCTGAAATCTTTAAACAAATTTACTGTTCTCCCACCTCACCACCCCCCCCCCCCCCCCCCCCAAGACCCACCACCCCCACTACCCAACACACACTCTGTTAACAACCTGGTAGATAACTTTTTCTCTAAAGTTTCAGACATCATCGATACCATTGCTCCCATTAAAGTAAAAGTAGTCTCAGGTAGATACAAGTCTCCATGGACCAGCAATCCTCTAGTATGCAGCGGAAAAAGGAAGTGCCGTCAGGCCGAAAGAAAATGGAGGAAAACTCAACTCCAGGTTCACTATGAGATCTACAAAAACAGGTTGAACAAATATAACTTAACCTTAAAAACTGCAAGGGAATCATTCTTCTCTGAAATCATTAACAAAAACATTAATAACGCTCTGACCTTATTCGCAACAGTTGAAAGACTAACCAATCCTCCAGTGACAGCAGCTCCTGAGCTACACTCCACTAGGGCCTGTAGTGAATTTTCCAACTTCTTCACTGAAAAGATTCTAGAAATTAGAAGATCAATCTGTAAAGCAGAAACCAACCCACCAACATTATCATTCCCACTTAAAAACAATGGAGATAACAATGTATGATTTCAAAAAACTGAATCAATCACATCTTGATGAAATTATTAAACAACTAAACTCCTCCTCTTGCTGCCTCGATATCTTAACCACACTTTTTTTAAAGTAAGTTCTCCCTGTCATTAAATCGGATCTGATGAAAATAGTTAACACATCCCTCTAGTCAGGTGTCTTCCCCCAGGCCCTCAAAACAGCATTTATCAAACCCCTATCAAAAAAAAACAATACCTTGATGCAGAATTATAGGCCAATCTCTAATCTCCCATTCATCAGTAAGATTATTGAAAAAGCTGTATTTCAACAGTTGAACACATTCCTGAAAACGAATGACTCCTTAGATAATTTTCAGTCTGGTTTCTGTGCCCATCCCAGCACTGAGACTGCCCTCGTCAAAGTTTTCAATGACATCCGCATAAATACAGACAGCGGTAAAACTACAGTGTTGTTTCTGATGGACCTCAGTGCAGAATTTGAAACTGTTGATCATACAATATTACTGGAACGATTAGAGCTGGGTCGGACTCACTGGTACAGCTCTTCAATGGTATGAATCTTACCTCAAAAAAAGGAAACTCTTTGTGTCCATCGGAAATGATGACGACTGGATGTCTCATAACTTTCTCCAGCTAAACAGAAACAAAACAGAAGTAATTATTTTTGGACCTAAGGAGAAACGATCCAAAGTCAGCACACAGCTTCAACTAATACAACTAAAAACTACTCATCAGGCTCGTAATCTAGGCGTAATAATGGACTCAGACCTGAAACACCAAGGTCAAATAAAGGCATTAACAAGGTCAGCTTTCTATCACCTGCCTGAGGAACATTTCTAGGATTAAAGGATTGATGTCACACAAGGACAGTGAAAACTGATCCATGGGTTTATCTTTAGTCCGATTGATTACTGAGACAGCATCCTCACAGCTCTACCTAAAAAATCAATCAGACAGCTGCAGCTGATCCAGAACACTGCTGCTCATGTTCTCACTAGAACCAATTCAATTCAATTCAGTTTATTTATATAGCGCCATTTCACAACAGATGTCATCTCAAGGCACTTTACAAAAAGAAATATTACAATACAATGTTTAGTGTAGAAATTACAGAACCACAGAAGATTGCGTCGTGGAATTCTCAGCAATCCCTCATACTGAGCAAGCATGCAGCGACAGTGGGAAGGAAAAACTCCCTTTTAACAGGAAGAAACCTCCGGCAGAACCAGGCTCAGCACAAGCAGTTATCTGCCGCGACCGTCTGTGGCTTGGAGAATACATAACAGAGACACAGAAAGAGCAATAGAACTGATGCAGAAGTTTGTTGCAGGACGTGGAGAATTTTCCGTCACTGCAATGCCATCTTAGTCAGGGTCGTCAAGCAGGGCTAATCCGGAGCACCTACTATAATAGAAAACAGGTTAGTGCTTGAATTGACAGCACATCATGCAGTTGGGGAGAAGTAGGAGAGAAAGTAGGAACAGACCCTAATAATGTCCTCCAACAGCCTAGCCTAAAGCAGCATAGCTACTAACATTAACCTGTCTCCTAGCTACTAGGAGACCTGGCTACCAACACTCTGTCTGAGTCCTCCTGACCCGTGGACGGTGTAGGGCCGGTAACGGCCCCCGTCATGCCGGGGTCTTCTCGGAGTCGGGTTGTTTGAGAATGCAGCCCAAAGTGGGTGGTATACTCCATCTAAGGCTAAATACCGGCACGAGACCGATAGTCGACAACTATCTTAAGGAAAAATAGACAGAACTGAGAGGACAGAGTTGAAGAGGGCGAGAAACGTTTAAGAGATAAACGGGTGGGGTCCGCACAGTCTGCCCGGGGGATTCAACCCGGCAGGTAATGGGCGGCCGCACTGTGCGGGAGGATCCCCTTGAGGGACCTCTCTCCGGCGCTGGCTGGCCCCTGTGGGGCGCATTTCTTCCGCGGCGGTAAGCCGCGACCGGCTCCGGATCTTTACCTGGCTTACATTAATCTATCTCTACCTAGCTACTCTACCTCTTCCTATCTCTTCCTAACTTTTGACACTCTGCCTGACTACTAACATTAACCTGTCTCTTCCTATCTACCTGTCTGACCTGACTCTAACTACCTATAAACATATCTCTAACTGTAAGCTTTGTCAAAGAGGAAAGTTTTTAGCCTAGTTTTAAAGATAGACAAATTGTCTGCTTCACAAACCAACCCTGGGAGCCGGTTCCATAGGAGGGGAGCCTGATAGCTGAAAGATCTGCCACCCATTCTACTTTTAGAAATCATAGGAACTACCAGTAAACCTGCAGTCTGAGAGCGAAGGTCTCTGTTAGGAACATATGGAACAATCAGGTCTCTTATGTATGATGGAGCTAGATTATTAAGGGCTTTATATGTCAGAAGGAGGATCTTGAATTCTATTCTAGATTTTACTGGGAGCCAGTGAAGAGAAGCTAAAACAGGGGAAATGTGATCTCTTCTTTTAATATTCATCATAATCCTAGCAGCAGAATTTTGAACTAACTGAAGACTTTTAATTGTATTCCAGGAAAGTAGAACACATCACCCCAGTTCTAAAGTCCTTCCACTGGCTCCCTGTAGCTCAGATAATAGACTTTAAAATACTCCTACTTGTTTATAAATCATTGAACGGTTTAGCACCAAAGTACATTGAAGATATGCTGTCACTATATCAACCCAGCAGACCACTCAGGTCCTTTAACTCTAGCTTACTTAATATTCCTAGAATTAGAACTAAACAGGGAGAGGCAGCTTTCAGCTTCTATGCTCCACAAATGTGGAATAAACTTCCAGACAAATGCAAAAACGCTGAATCGCTAGGCTCTTTTAAATCAAAGATAAAAACTCTACTATTCAGAGCTGCATTGTAATCTTAAATTGCGCTTTCTGATCAAGTTTTGTTTTGTTTACCCGATTGTGTTTTATCTGTTTTAATCTGTTTTAATTGCATAAATTTGTTCCTTAAATAATTTTTTATTGTTGTGGGTTAATTTCTATTCTTACTTTTTTATTTCTTTTTTTAAGTGATTGTGTATTAATTACATATATTTGTTCCTTACATTATCTTTTCTTACTGATTGATTACTGTTAAACTTATATGTTTTGTTTGTAATCATGTGGTTTCATTATCACTGAATCATGTAAAGCACTTTGAATTGCATTGTGTTGAGAGTGCTATACAAATAAAATTGCCGTGCATTGCCTTACCTTGCCTTCACTTGAGTCTGGGAAGGACTAGGAAATAAAAATGAACACAGGTTTGGATAAATATGGAAGTAATATGAATATTTACTGTTTCCAGGTCTCTGTGAGACTTGATCAGGTGGTGAGAGATCTTATATAATAGGGCCTATGAAAAATATGAGATTATTCATTTTGCACATAGGGTGCTTTTGTTATTTAAAAATGACAGGAAAATACTTGAACCATAGCACATTAGATTTATGAAAACTGTTGTGAATAACAGTAAATGTGGTATTCCGTTATTGATTTTGTCAATTGTTTTCAGTCACCACAATTACATACTTTTTGGTTTAATAAATCTGACTAGAATGGAAAAAGCAGAATTCAGAAAAATCTAAATGGAAAAAGTGGAACTTGTGAAATAAAGCATTTCTAACATAATAAATGGATTTCATAGGGTTGCAGTGTCAGGGTGTGTGTGTGTGTGTGTGTGTGTGTGTGTGTGTGTGTTTTTACCTCTTCTCTACAGAAGCTGCAGCCTGTTGTCCGGGTCCAGCTGATCGCACTCAGCCTAATCAGGGTGCAGCAGTCTTAAGCGGAGCGCCTACCTGTGAGCAGACGCAGATCGTTCACGGGGGGGCTGTTGGCTGGTTGCTGTGTGAATCATCTCTCTGGTTTTTGCTTATAGCTGTAGAATGAGTCGTTGTCCATCCCTCGTCCCCTGGTCGCTGCTGCTGCGCAACACTGAGCTGGTTTCATGCCTGACCACCTCCATCCTCCCCGGAGATCGCTGCGTTCTGGGTAGTGTTTATCCAGTTACCTGGAAGACCGGCAAGCACGCCCTGTCCTTCCCAAGCGGAGAGCAAGCCCTACGGAGTCCCCAAGTAAGCCTCGTTGCATTTGAGCTTCTCTCCACGTCACGTGACTCTGCTCACCTTTGTCTCCTCTCATCCCCAGTCGCTGCCCTCTTCCAAGTTCGTGTAGGCTCCTCCTGAGTTTTATGAATGGTCTCCCGGCTGTCTTCCTTGGTCACTAAACAATAAATTATTTTTTCATTTCAACCCCCTGAGTTGCTGTCCGTTTGTGTGTCTGCACTAGAGTCCTGGTTCTGGAAACATGACAGAACGATCTGGCCAAACGGACTCTGCGACACACCTACGTTCAGCGGTCTCCGAGCAGGGCGTGCTTCTGGGCCGTCATGAGGCAGCTTTACAAAGCATGCAGCAGCAGCAGACCGCGCTTCTCCAGAGTTTCCACGAACTTACCAGGGTTATCCACGACCTAAGTTCCAAGCTCACTATCCCGGGGTCTGCCTCATCAGCTGCCGCTGATCCGCCTCCCACATCCGCCTTCCGCGAGGTTGTCTCTCCCCCTCCAGAGCCCTTCTCTGGGGAGCTGTCAAAGAGCCGGGGCTTTCTGCTACAGTGCTCGCTGGCGTTCGAGCGTTCCCCTCGCACCTTTCGAGATGACGCCAGTAAGATCTCCTATATGGTTGCCTTATTCAGAGACAGAGCTCTTCAATGGGCTCAGGCTCGTTATGACCTAGACTCTCTCGGCAGCTGTTCTTATGACCAATTCATTGATCGGTTCAAACAGACCTTCTGCTTGACGAGAAGTGAGGAGCAGACCGCTAAACTTCTGTGGGAGCTTAAACAGGGCAATCGCTCGGTGGCGGATCTGGCTGTTGAGTTCCGCACGTTAGCCGCTGAATCTGGCTGGAACAGACCAGCACTTAAAGCCGCTTTTCTGCAGTCCCTTAATGAAAGGATTAAGGATGAACTCGCTTATCGAGATGAGCCCGAGTCTGAGGACGATTTAATTGATCTCGCCATTAAGATCGACAACAGACTCCGCGAAAGGGCAAGAACAAGGTCTAAACCACAGTCTGTTTACGCGCCCCCGTTGGCCGCCTCGTCAGCGCTCCCCACGCCTACCGCCCAGCCTCCGCGGCAACCTTCTCCTGAGCCGATGCAGATCGGCAGGGCTCGGCTCTCTCCGGCCGAGCGGCAGCGACGTATGGAAGGCCGTTGCTGCCTATATTGTGGAGCCCCTGGTCATTTCATTTCAAACTGTCCGGCCCGCCCAAAAGACCCAGTCCGACAGTGAATCTGGGGGTCCTGTCGGGCGGTTCTCCTTTAACTAATCCCCGGCCTATTCTGCCCGTTTTAGTTTTAGACCACCAGATGCATATTTCCCTCCGTGCACTGATTGACTCTGGCTCTGAACAGAATTTAATTTGTCCTAAGATTGTGCAACAGTTTAACCTTCCAGTGGAAGCGCTTTCTTTTCCGTTTAAAGTAACTGCCCTAGATGGTAGGACCCTTACTGCTATCACTCACCAAACAACACCCCTTAATTTGGTCCTTTCGGGAAACCATCATGAGCAGGTCTCTTTCTTTGTCTTCCCAACACGTGATGCCCCCCTAGTTTTGGGGTATCCCTGGTTAGCAGCTCACAACCCAAAGATAGATTGGGCAAAAGCCCGCATTGAGTCCTGGAGCAGCTACTGCTACCAAAACTGCCTACGTTCGGCAGTACCAAGAACTAGAACCACCCTGTCTTCCTCGATCACTGACCAGCAAGATTTAACCAGAGTCCCTTCCGAGTATCACGATTTGCACCTTGCCTTCAGTAAGTCCAAGGCTCTCTCACTCCCTCCTCACAGGCCCTATGACTGTGCCATCGATCTCCTTCCTGGGGCTCCTCTCCCTTCCGGTCGCCTCTTTAATCTCTCGGGCAAGGAGAGAGTCGCCATGGAGACGTACATAAACGATTCCCTGGCTGCAGGCATAATTCGCCCTTCTACTTCTCCCCTAGGCGCGGGTTTTTTCTTTGTAGAAAAGAGAGATAAAACCCTGCGTCCCTGCATCGATTACAGAGGTCTCAACTCCATCACCATAAAGAATAAGTACTCCCTTCCACTAATCACCTCAGCATTCGAAGCCGTGCAGGGGGCCACAGTCTTCACCAAACTCGACCTACGTAATGCCTACCACCTCATCCGCATCCGTGAAGGTGATGAATGGAAAACTGCCTTTAAGACCCACATCGGCCATTACGAATACCTGGTGATGCCTTTCGGCCTCTGTAACGCCCCAGCGGTTTTCCAGCATCTGGTAAACGATGTCCTTCGGGACTTCCTGAATGTCTTTGTTTTCGTTTATCTAGATGATATTCTTATTTTTTCAAAGGACCTCCAGCAGCATCGCCAGCATGTCCGTCAGGTTCTCCGTCTCTTGGAGAATTCACTTTTTGTTAAAGTTGAGAAATGTGAGTTCCATCTAACATCTGTCTCTTTCCTGGGATATGTTTTCGAGGGTGGACGAGTGAAGGCTGACCCCGGGAAAATCAAGGCTGTCCAAGAATGGCCAACCCCGACGTCCAGGAAGCAGTTGCAGCGGTTCCTGGGGTTCGCAAATTTCTACAGACGCTTCATTCGAGGCTTCAGCGTCCTTGCAGCCCCCCTGACCTCACTTACCTCCACTAAGCGACCGTTCGCCTGGGACCTGCCGGCAGACCGGGCCTTCCAGGAACTCAAGGTGAGGTTAACCGAGGCACCCATACTCATCTACCCAAATGTCAAGTCTCAGTTCATCCTGGAGGTTGATGCCTCAGAGACCGGAGTAGGGGCCATTCTCTCCCAACGATCATCCCAGGACAAGAAACTTCACCCCTGTGCTTTCTTCTCCAAGCGTTTTACTCCAGCAGAAACTAATTACAGCATTGGTGACCGAGAGCTTCTCGCCATCAAGCTAGCTTTGGAGGAATGGCGCCATTGGTTGGAGGGCTCGGAGCTCCCGGTTGTTGTCTGGACAGACCACAAGAACCTGCTCTATATTCAAACAGCTAAGAGATTAAACCCTCGCCAATATCGCTGGTCTCTTTTCTTCTCCCGCTTTAATTTAAACTTAACATACAAGCCAGGTTCCAAGAACACCAAGCCCGATGCCCTGTCTCGGCAACACTCCCCGGACGTCCAACCTGAAGCGCCTGCGTCCATCCTTCCTCCATCCTGCACTGTGGGGTCACTCACTTGGGATGTTGAGTCCCTAATCCAACGCGCCCAAGTCGATGAGCCGGATCCAGGTGGTGGTCCTCCACATCGCATCTATGTCCCTTCCTCGGTTCGCTCCAGAGTCATTAGGTGGGGACATGCATCCAGGTTCTCGTGTCATCCCGGTACCAGCCGAACCATCGCACTCATCCGTCGCTATTTCTGGTGGCCTGGTCTCAACAACGATGTTAAGGGGTACGTAGCTGCTTGTCCAGTGTGCAACCAGAGTAAAAGTCTCCATCAACCTGCCTCTGGTCTGTTACAACCTCTCTCCATCCCAACACGACCCTGGTCACACATTGCCTTAGACTTTGTCACAGGACTCCCTACCTCTCATGGAAAAACAGTCATCCTGTCCATAATCGACCGTTTCTCCAAGGCCTGCCACCTCAGTCCCCTCACTAAATTGCCTACCGCAGCTCAGACCGCCAAGCTCCTCTGTCTCCACGTCTTCAAGTTACACGGCATCCCTACCGAGATCCTCTCGGACAGAGGACCCCAGTTCATCTCCAGGGTGTGGAAAGATTTCTGCACAGCTCTCGGCGCCCGAGTCCAACTGACATCCGGTTTCCATCCCCAATCAAACGGTCTATGCGAGAGACTCAACCAGGAGCTTGAAAACGCCCTTCGCTGCCTTTGCACAGCAAATCCGTCCACCTGGAGCACCCATCTCCCTTGGATCGAATATGCACACAACTCTCACATCTCCGCAGCTACTGGTGTTTCGCCTTTTGAGGCCTCCCTTGGGTTTTAACCATCACTCTTTCCCAGCTCCATTCCCAATTCAACCTTACCATCTGTCAGAACGCACATCAGAGCCTGCAGAAGAGTGTGGGAACAGACTCGGGCCGCCCTGCAACGCTCATCAGCCATGAACAAGCACTACGCGGACCTACGACGCCGCCCAGCTCCACAATATACACCTGGCCAGTTAGTATGGTTGTCTGCCCGTAACTTCCCCTTTAAAGGGGTTCCAAGGAAACTGGCTCCCCGCTTTCTGGGCCCCTATCCCATTGAAGCAGTCATTAGTCCTTCAGCCCTCCGTCTGAAACTCCCTGCCCATCTCCGTGTGCACCCAATTTTTCATGTCTCCCAGGTCAAGCCTGTCTCTGCCAGTCCCTTGTGCCCTCCTTCCGAACCCCCTCCTCCCGCCCGGATCATTGACGGGCATCCCGCCTACACTGTCCGGCGCATTTTAGATGTACGCCCCCGGGGTCGCGGCCGCCAATACCTGGTGGACTGGGAGGGTTACGGCCCAGAAGAGCGCCGTTGGGTTCCCGGTTCCTTCATTTTAGATCCTTCCCTTATCACTGACTTTGAAAGGGCTTCTGCCTCTTCCAGCCGTGCTCGGCCGCCTGGAGGCGTCCGTTGAAGGGGGGGATACTGTCAGGGTGTGTGTGTGTGTGTGTGTGTGTGTGTTTTTACCTCTTCTCTACAGAAGCTGCAGCCTGTTGTCCGGGTCCAGCTAATCGCACTCAGCCTAATCAGGGTGCAGCAGTCTTAAGCGGAGCGCCTACCTGGAGCAGACGCCAGATCGTTCACGCTGTTGGCTGGTTGCTGTCTCATCTCTCCAGGTTTCTCTGCTGATAGCTGAAGACTGAGTCGTTGTCCCTCCCTCGTCCCCTGGTCGCTGCTGCTGCGCAACACTGAGCTGGTTCTGCCTGACCACCCTCCATCCTCCCCGGAGATCGCTGCGTTCTGGGTAGTGTTTATCCAGTTACCTGGAAGACCGGCAAGCACGCCCTGTCCTTCCCAAGCGGAGAGCAAGCCCTACGGATTCCCCAAGTAAGCCTCGTTGCATTTGAGCTTCTCTCCACGTCACGTGACTCTGCTCACCTGTGTCTCCTCTCATCCCCAGTCGCTGCCCTCTTCCAAGTTCGTGTAGGCTCCTCCTGAGTTTTATGAATGGTCTCCCGGCTGTCTTCCTTGGCAACTAAACAATAAATTGTTTTTTCATTTCAACCCCCTGAGTTGCTGTCCGTTTGTGTGTCTGCACTAGAGTCCTGGTTCCGGAAACATGACATGCAGAACTGAAAAGAAAAACAGTGATGGTGAAGAAGTTATGTAGCTTGAAAAGTGATATACTGATGAAGCTGAACACAGTTTAAAAAAGCTTTAATATTCAATATTAGTTTAAAAATCACATCCCATTGAATCATTTGAACTGTTTCTGTTATGAGCATCACACAGACCGAGCAGTCAGGATTAAATGTTACCAACTGAGTTAATAAACTGAACTTTTAAATAGTGTCAAGACCTAAAAAAATTAAATGAGCTGCAACCATTTGAAGTAGTTGCATCTTATTTAATTAATCTTTTTTCATAATCACTATATAGTATATGCAGTGTGCTGGTGCCGGTTTGTATAAATAAATAATTAAATGAAAAAAAATCTGTTCTCTATTGGGGGCATTGCAGAAAATAATTAAAAAACAATGCCCTTATCCAAGACTGGGCAGAAGATACCTCGATCTCACTCCACGATCAAGCAACCATCCTCCTGGCCTGCAGGAGCCCACAGTCAATCAAAGTCCTACATTTAGAGTTGGAAGAGAAGTTATTTGGGTATAGATAAACCTTGTTGAATGATAAAAGTTCCCTAGGTTGCTCTTTTGGTGCTGAGGGAAACTCAACCACATACGCAGGTTGGGTAACAGCTGCATGTGCTCACAGCTAGCAGTGAGGCCTTGGGGTTTCTGTTCAAGCCACAGGTGAACTGTTCATATTGTAAGAGCAACTGTTTAATTTCAGTGATTATATCTAGCCCTCAGTTCAGCTGAATATTATCTAAGATGACAAACAAAATAGTATTGAATGTCTTATAATTTTAAAATTGACTTTAGAAAAATAGATCATGGATTTTTTTTTAACCCCACAAAAATATCTATTGTGACCTCTGGTATTACTAGACAGAGGAATAACTATTGTATGCCGGCTGCCGTTGTCAGTCTTTGTTAGAATCATGTCCATAGCACATTAAATCCTCTGTAAGTAGGTGAGGCTTTTTAAACTGTGCATCTCAGTTCAAAATGTTTTTGAGCTCAGTTGAAGCAAAGGCATGATGTGCTTAATTTTGTAGTTTTTGGCTTGGAAGGAATTTAGTTTTGAAGCATGTTTGGTGATGTTTTATGTTCTGCTTTGCATTAATGTGGGACCCTTTTCAAAAACCTATTAATTATGTTAGCTGTGTCCAAGCATTCATTCTGTACCTATAAGACACTATATAAATAAACAGAAATGAATTAAAATTAAATTAAAAACAAAAAACCCCAGTAAAAATAGTGATTTATATGTGAGAAACAGAACTCTGAATTTCATTACTCTTGGACATTTAGCACAGTAATGACTAATATAAATGAGATGTTGGTGTAATTGTGTGTTGTCGGAGAAACATTCATTTTCTTGGATGTTTTTTTTACTTGAGTTTGATTAACCACAAGGAGGTTTCACAGTATCGTCGTGTAAAGCTCACCTGCCGTCCCCCAACTGCTTAAGCATTTTAAAGATTTTAGCAACCTTGTTCTAATCTCTTTCCATCTGTAAATATGTCTCCCTGGTGAAGTTTCCAGACTATTATACAGTGTCTGTCAGTATTCTACACCCAGCTCGTCTCACTCCCTCATCACCAGGACCTGTCATCAATCTCCAGCCACTCACCTCATGTCCTTATAACCCGTCACCTCCCTTCAGTCAGCGCCGGATCATTACAGGAGTTCATTCCCGATGTCGACCGTGTGTGTGCCTGCCGTCTTTGTCACTGTTTTCCTACATCTTCGTTCCTGCCATCCAGACCACCATCATCATCATCACTGTGCACTTCAATAAACAACCTTGCACTCTGCTTCTGCGTTTGGGTCCATACCTTCCACCATGCTTCCTGACAGTGTCACACAATCAGACTATCACTATGTCATGAAGAAATGACACACAGTTCAATCAGTATGTAAGAATACACAGAAAGGATCATTCTTGATGTTTGCATGTTCTCCCCGTGCATGCGTGGGTTCTCTCCGGGTACTCCGGCTTCCTCCCACAGTCCAAAAACATGCATGATAGGTGAATTGATCATTCTAAATTGTCCGTAGGAATGAATGTGAGTGTGAATGGTTGTCTGTCTCTCTGTGTTGGCCCTGCAACAGACTGGCGTCCTGTTCAGGGTGTACCCTGCCTAACGCCTGATAATTGCTGGGATAGGCTCCAGCTGCCCCGTGACCCTGAATTGGATAAGCGGTTAAGAAGATGGATGGATGGATGGATCATTCTTGATATAAATTTCTCAATATAACTTCTCAATATAAAAATTTTCATAACAGGTGCTTACACAGTTAATGCCATAGACATGACCACAGAGTCCAGTTTACTTGTAAAGTCAATGGAGGAGTGCGATTCAGCATTACGTCAGAAGCAGATTGGCGTCACGAAAAAGCTTTTCTGCCTGATTTGTGCGACCAAGTAGTACGGCTGATGCGTTTCAGGCGCGACTGAAAATACACGCTGCATTTTATGTCTGCCGCAGAAGTTGGAGGAAATCTCAACTACCGCTTCAAGTTGCGCCACTACCACCAATCAGCTCATAGACCATAGTCCACTGGGAAGTCCTGGAGGGTCGGGGGAAGGAGGGAGGCAGGAAGGAGGAGGCCAGCGGAACGGTCCCAGTCGGGATACTTTCATGTTTCCGCTTCATCTGCGTGAAAATGGCATATTTTAAAGCACGACCAGTTCGCATTGGACACGCTTCAAGGTGCGAATATGTTAGCGACCAGCTAGGGTGTGTCACGTTTTTTCAGTCGCGTCTATCACGTTCCGTTTGTAAGCACTGTAAGGGTTTATAAATAAGCTTTAGTATTAATATTTTTGAAACTGTAGTTTGGTGATACAATTTTCTTTGTTCCGATTCGCTCTGCGATTATTTATAGGTCTTACACAGACATAAAAGTTTTTTTTTTTCTCCAAATGAATAATGTGGGATAAAGTACTACTTGTACTGTCTTGGCAGAGCTCTATACTTCAGAAACTCTAAGAGATACATTATGGAGGACTTGCTTTTGCAAAGTTTAGCACTGATAAGGATTAAACTGCAATTTGAAAGCTTTTCTTTCAAAAACTTCAAAATATTTGTCATCACAGACACCCAGTTAGCATTTGTTTTTGCTATTTAAAAATTAACAAGTTAACAGTTTATAAACATTCAGGCAAAATGTTTAAGTTAATTTGTTTCATTTTTTTTGGCCAACAAATAAATAATATCAAGCGTAATATGTAGAGATTTATATTTCCCTCACCTGGAATATTATTGTTTGTTCTGTTAGTTCTATCACTGTTTTTCATGTTGCTATTGTCTTCACTTCGCCAGTTTATTATGAGAGAAATCCGCAGTCAGGATATTGTTTAGAAAAATGCCAAGGATAAAAGATTCTCTGGCATTTGTAAAACTTTCAAAGTTCTTCTGTAAATTAGGGTTGTTTTATTATCATTGAGTTTTAATCAAATATGCTTACATAAAATATGGCATAATTCATTTTCAGTAGAAAACAAAACATTAGAGAACAAAGACAAACAGTCTGAGCAAACAAATAGGATACTCATTATTTTGTGTGATTCAATTACAAAGGGGGAGTGTCTTTGCATTTTCACTATAACAAATTACCTCTTGTAGCAGAACAAATGCCTGACATAAATCATTTGTCATATTTCATTATGGCACCAACCAGGAGTGATTACACTCTGATTTCCATGCTTTTCCCTGCTTACCATTCTCACAGTTAGTCTTGCTGCTGCTTCTGGTCCTGATGAAGAGTTCTGAATTGTTTATGCATTAGTTGATTTATGGTCAACACATTGTTTTGAATGATGCAGCAAAGCAAGGCCTTCTATAAAACGAGTAATTGCTTTTTCTTTTTTCTATATCTTGACAGTATATTATCTTCTGGTAGACTATTAACTGCAATAAACCCCTAGAGTAACGGATTTATCTCATTACTACCAGTGACAAATGTCAATCTAATTCTGCAATCAGACAACAAGCCAATGTCACATATTTATTGTATCTACCAATTTAAATTCATTCCATCTGATTTGCTAATATACTGAAAATGATAAAGCTATAGCTAAAAAGGTGTTACATAATTAGAAAATATATGTTTTTCAGATCTCTTTAAGTTCAGATGTGTTGCTTTAAACTGTTTGCCACCTAAAATATGAACCTTCTGCTTGCTTAGCAAGTACTTATTAGTCAGATAATCATAAACAGTAACTGAGACTCAACTATTTAGCTATGATTATTTTTCCTGGATTTGAAGGATGATACAGAAGCTCTAAAGGGTCATACATACATACATTTTATTTCCCCGTTTTCTCATGATAACGAGATAATTTTCCTCCGTTTTATCTTAACGAGATAATTTTCCTCCGTTTTCCTGTCATAACGAGATAATTTTCCTCTATTTTCCCGTGATAACGAAATAATTAATTTGAGATCTCAAGAAAACAAAATGATATTGTCTTTTAAACCACTGCAGGAACATCATTCAGTGTAGCAATGTCAGAGGAGCAGTATAATATTGATCACCGCATCACACATCTTTTCAATCAAGGCCTGACACAGGCTGAAACTGCTTTATGCCTTGCTATTACAGATAATGTACACATTAGTGTGCGTCATCTAAGAAGACAGATAGCAAGGCTTCATCTTTATCGGAGGCGCAATCTAAGTGACCCTTATGTAGTCATTGATTACATAGTTGACCAGCTACGAGGCCCCGGGCGTCTCCATGGATACCGGATGATGACTGAGAGATGCAGAGTAGCAGGATTGCGAGTCACTAGAGTCCTAGTGTATGCAGTGCAATCCGTTTTGGAAGGTGTACGACGGAGAATAGCTAGGATACTCAGAAGAAGGCATTACAGTGTTCCAAATTGCATTTGGCGCATGGACTCATACGATAAACTCACACCCTTTGGCATCGAGTTAATGGGTGCATTGATGGTTTTTCACGCCATATCATCTGGATGCAAGCGAACATCACAAACAGTAAACCTGAAGTTGTATTTCATTGGTGCTAACAGTGAGCGGTGGGGCTGCCCCAAAATAATCAGGTCTGATCTCGGTACCGAGAATGTGCATGTGAACCGATTCCAGTGTTTTCTGCGTGAGGATGAAAATGGCATAGTTCATTGACCTTGTGTCCTTCCAGGAAGAAGTACTGCCAATCAAAGAATTGAAAGCTGGTGGGGAAACTATCGGAGACAGAACGCAGAATACTGGACAGACTTGTTCAAGGAGTTCCAGTCAGTGGGCGACTTCAACGGGGATATGGTTGACAAGGGACTCATTCAGTTCTGCTTTCTTGATGTCATTCAGGTAATGTCTCTCCCTTTTTTCTCTCACTGACTGACTCATTCACACTCACCACCCCCACCACACACACTCACATACAATGCATTCATTTGCATTTATTGAATGGTACTGATAGCTTGATCTTTGCAGACTGACATCTCCTTTTGAGCAACTCATTTGAAATTATTTTTTTTTATAGGAGGAGTTAAACACTGTGGTGAAAATGTGGAACACCCATCGGATCCGGCCAGGTGGAAATGGTCATGACTTGTTTCATGGAAAACCTTTCCTCATGTATCATGCACCAGAGCTTTACGAGGCACGGGACTACCTCCATCCAGTTTACTATGAAAGACTGGACATCATTCTAGAAGAGGATGCTTGCCTTTGGAAAACTGGCATTACCTGTGATTCAGACCTTTATGAGCTCTGTGTTTTGACAATGGAAGAGCATAATCTTGAGCCAGGACATAATGCTCTTGAACCTACCAGACTGTACAGACTTCTGAGGCCCTTGATAAGAGCACACCTGTCAGAGCCAGATGATTAGTCTGATCCAAGGATGGAAGGGCAGAGGAATTTCTAATCACCTCTGTGTTCGCAATGGTCGAATAAGTATCCAGTCCCTTCAGTAAAAGTACCAATACAGCAATGTAAAAATACTTTTCTACTTCATTAAAAATGCATACCAGCTAGGTGTAGTACTACAGTAGTAGCAGTAGTTTGGTTTGAAATTGTTTTGTAAAATTGAAACTGCCATTTTGTGTTGGATGAACATTTGAAATAATGTATTGAGTTTAGTAATGTTAACAGGTCAGACTCCAATAAATCGCTTTATGTAAAATAATGCCCTTAAAAAGCAGACCGTCAACAAGATTGTTGTTTAAAAATGAGATTATTCATGTAAATATCCTGAAAATCAAAATTGACTATCTGTACTTCACATTCAGTAATTGTTTTTAAATGATTTGAGTATAGAGACGAAACAAGAAGAAATACTGTAATGAAGGGTGTGCACTAAAAGTAGCCTTTCTGGTCTACTTTATTTTACATGTCCAGCACTGGAAATTAGTATTCTTTCACTAAATATGATTTGCCTGTGAAATAATAAGATGAACATCATATTCAAATTTGAAAATCAGTTTAGTGCAAAACATTTGAACACAAAATAAAATACAAAAATATTTCCTGTGGGGGTTTTTTCCATTCCACTACATCACTACAACTTAGTACACCAAAAAAAAATAGCATTACCAAAAAACTTTGGGTCAAAATAGTATTTAGTAATGAGATTTATTGACAACAAATAAGACAATTCTTGGTAAAATTCTTAAGACACTTTTTGGAGTTGCACATGCTGTATGGGAAGCATGAAAATACATTGAATGATATAATACAATATTCATGAAAGTATAATTCTTAAACAGTACCTCTAGGTAAAATTCAACAGTTTAAAACAACAAAAAGGACCAGCATATGCATTAAAAACATGAATGCATCACTTTTCTACTGAATTTGCTATCTGGTACATTATAGATTCAGTCAAAAATAACTTATAACCTCAAAACAGAAATAACCCTTCTGTAAACAACTTCAACTTTTAAAAAAAACTGCAAAATGTATCAAAAGGCATTATCTCTGTTAAATGAAGTATCTTCTAACCTGTAACATTTTGAAATTATTATGACATTTTTGGCTTTTGGTGAAGCAACTGTTCCACCTTTGTAGTGAAAACACACTCAAATCATCAAAGTGATCTCATGTGCCTATGCTAAACAAATATACTAAACAGAAATGCTCCAGAAATACAACAATTACAAGTCACAACACAACATTGCCAAGAACAATATGTTGTAGTCTTTGAAATTCTGATTGTAGTTAAGTGGTATAGTCTATGATTATGTACCCTGGTGGATGTATACATATGCAGGCTCATTGCTAAACATCAGTGCATTTTCTTTAGAATATCACAGCCATGACCATTCTGAGGTCTTCATTTCACATACCATGTTTAGTCCATATCCATCACCCATATTCCGCTTTGCAACACAGACAGAAACTCTGACCTGAACTCTGAATAAGTGCTGTAGTTGCATGGAAGTTCCGGTGCACAAGTGCAGGTGTGGGCCACAGGCCTTCTGGAGAACTCAGACATATCAGTGAAAGTAACCCTGATAGTTTTTGACAGAAAAAGGTCAGACCCTGTGCAGAACCTAAGGAACTGTCCAATCTCTCTCTGATCAATTTCTCTGACAAATCTCAGAAGATGAAGAGAGGTGGTTCGCTCTGCTGGTGACACTGAGTTTGGAAACTGAATGTATTTAGTGACAGTTCTTGCCTTTGGTTGAAGATTACCAAGGATCTTGTCCAGCACCCCACCACTTAAAGAACTGGCAATCGTTTCCAGGACTGGCGTCCAGCACTTTATTATAAATGATGGCTGTTGTACCAACTCCTTGTGTGCAATTTCTTCGAACAGTATTGGTACATTTTGTTCTGTTCGTAGAGTGGTGCAGTTGTGACTGCTCAGAATGGTGAGAAGCTCTTCCATATCAGCTCCCCTGAAATCAGCCATAGCCTCTGTAAGTACATCTTTCTCAGTGGGGCTGATATAGTTGAAAAATACCTCCATAAGACTGCAGTTTTTTGAAGATATGGAAAGAGCTTCATTAAGAATGTCACGACCCACAGGCCATGATCAGAACCTCCTTCCCAGTGTGTGTATGCTTCCCTCTGGAAGCTGCTGTTTGGCGTGGCCACTGGAGCTCCGGTCAACTCACCTGCAACTCATCACCTCATCAGTGCACCTATTTAAACTCAGACCAACCTTCCAGACCCCGCCGGATCGTTGTATCAGTAACTGTGAGACACGCCAGCCGCACCTGAACTAATTCTTATGTTTTCTCAAGATTCTGTTTTAACCTTTGCTCTGCTAAATCACAGACCACCAAAATCGAGCCTGAACCAGCCACCTGCCAGCACCACCAACTACAAACCTGGAACCAGAGCCTGAGTCGGAGTCACACCACCACTCCCGGCGCCACGAAAGATACCAGCCTTATCACTATTGCTGCTGTGTATAAAATAAACTTCACTAGCCACCAACTACTCTAGTCTGCGTTTGAGTCCCTGGCCCCGGAGACCCTGACAGAACGATCCGACCAGTATGGAGTCAGCGGACTTAGAGCCGGTTCGCGATGCCGTGGCCACGCAGGCCGCAATCCTGGACCAACACAGCTCCGCACTCCAGGATATTATGAAACATCTCCAGACCCTGTCCACCAACATGACAACTCTCCAGGGCACACTTATGAATCCATCTCCAGTTCCAGCCGTTCCGGCTGCTCCAGCAGTTCCAGCCGCCTCAGCCGTCCCTGCCACTCCCTCAGTACAAAACCCCGCCAGGGAACCGTGGGTTTCCCCCCCAGAAAGGTATGATGAGAACCCCGGCAAATGTAAAACATTTCTCATGCAGTGTGGCCTTGTCTTTGATCTCCAGCCACTCACATATGCTTCTGAGAGAGCGAGGATCGCCTACCTGATCGGACTGCTGAGGGGATCTGCGCTAGATTGGGCTTCTGTTCGCTGGAGGAAACTGGACCCGACCACCGCCACCTACGCGTCCTTTACCGCTGAGATGAGTAAGGTATTTTACCATCCAGTTCAAGGTAAGGACGCCTCCATGAGACTCTTCTCTCTCCGCCAAGGACGTAGGAGCGTGGCAGAATATGCTATTGAATTCCATACATTGGCAGCTGAGAGTGAGTGGAACGTGACATCTCTGCAGGCTGTATTTGTAAACGGGTTGAGTGAGCTACTTAAGGACGAGTTAGTTTCTCACCCTGTGTCCAAGGATTTGGATGAATTAATTGCACTTTTGATCCGCATAGACAATCGCTGCCGTGAGCGTCAAAGGGAGAAGCGGCGAAATCCCAGTGATGATGTCACTTCCCGCCGGAGAGAGGATTCCCCAGGTTTGGGGTGGCCCCAACCTGTTTCCTGCCCAGCTCAGCCACAGGAACCTACGCGGCGAGAGGAGAACCCCGGCGGCGAACCGATGCAGCTGGGACAGAACCAGCTCAACACGGAGGAACAGGAGCGACGGCTAGCCACCAACTCCTGCCTCTACTGCGGACAGCCCGGTCATTACCTCGCCACCTGTCCCAGCTGCCTGTTAAACCGAAGGGCTCGCTAGCGAGAGGAGGAATCCTAGCGAGCCGAACCAGGGTACCTCTGTCGATGCGCTCTCGAACCCAGCTGCATGCCACCATCTGCTGGAAAGACCAAAAACTCGAACTCCTGGCACTCATTAACTCTGGAGCTGACGAGAGTTTTTTAGACACCACGCTCGTCAGACAGCTGGGGCTTCCCACGGAGTTACTGGAGAAACCACTGGAGGCAAACACGCTCAATGGTAGACTGCTGGCCCGAATAACCACCCGTACCAGTCCAGTCCAGCTTCAGCTGTCAGGTAACCATTTTGAGCTTCTTTCGTTTTTTGTTATTGATTCCCCTTACATACCTCTGGTTTTGGGGCATTCCTGGTTAATTAAGCACAACCCGAACATTGACTGGACCACAGCTACTGTCAGTAATTGGAGTCCCACCTGTCTTGCCAGTTGTCTGCGCTCTGCCTTGCCCCCTGTCACTACTAACCAGAGACCCAAACCAGACCTGCCGGACCTGTCTGGGGTTCCCGAGGACTACCACAAGGTTTCAGAGGTTTTTTGCAAACAACGGGCTTTATCTCTACCCCCGCACCGACCATATGACTGCGCTATTGACCTGCTACCAGGATCCACGCTTCCCCGAAGTCGTCTGTATAGCATTTCCCGACCTGAGCGCGCAGCTATGGAGGAGTACATCACCAACTCACTAGCAGCGGGCATCATTCGACCCTCCTCTTCACCACTGGGAGCCGGGTTCTTTTTTGTGGGGAAAAAGGATGGGTCCCTTAGGCCTTGCATCGACTTCAGAGCACTGAATGACATTACGGTAAAGAATAAATATCCTCTTCCCCTCATGAATTCTGCCTTTGAGTCCCTCCAAGGAGCCACCATCTTCTCAAAACTAGATCTGCGGAACGCCTACCATTTGGTATGGATCCGTGAGGGGGATGAGTGTAAGACCACGTTTAACACACATCTGGGACATTTTGAGTACCTAGTAATGCCATTCGGGCTCACTAACGCACCTGCTGTGTTTCAATGTCTGGTAAATGATGTATTGAGGGACATGCTGGGCAGGTTCGTTTTTGTCTACCTCGATGACATCCTAATTTTTTCCCAGAACCAAGCAGAACATATCCGACATGCTCATCAGGTCCTCCAGCTGGAGAACCGATTGTTCATAAAAGCAGAGAAGTGCCAGTTCCACGCCTCCACCATTGCTTTCCTCGGCCACATCATCACCCAGGGTCAGGTGAGGATGGAACCAGAGAAGGTGAGAGCAGTCCTGGAGTGGCCCGAACCTGTGAGTAGGAAGCAGCTTCAGAGGTTTTTGGGTTTTGCAAACTTCTACAGACGCTTCATCAGGAATTACAGTCGTGTTGCCGCCCCCTTAACTGCTCTTACCTCCCCAGCTAAGCCATTTATTTGGACTCCTGAAGCTGAGGGAGCATTCTCGGAGTTAAAGAGAAGATTCACACCAGCTCCAATCCTCACTCAACCAGACACCTCTCGGCAGTTTGTGGTGGAGGTGGACGCCTCGGATGTGGGGGTTGGAGCGGTTCTGTCTCAGCGGTCCAGAAGATAATAAGCTACACCCATGTGCTTTTCTGTCTAATCGTCTATCCTCCACAGAGAGTAACTATGACATTGGGAACCGCGAACTGCTGGCGGTAAAACTGGCTCTCGAGGAGTGGCAGCACTGGCTAGAGGGAGCGGAGCATCCGTTCGTGGTCTGGACTGACCATAAAAACCTAGAGTACATCAGTTCTGCTAAACGCCTAAGCCCCCGTCAAGCCAGGTGGGCCCTGTTTTTCGGTCGCTTCCGCTTCACCCTCACATTCAGACCTGGATCTAGGAACATCAAACCTGACGCACTGTCTCGACTGTTTGAGAGGGAGGAGAGAACCAGACACCATCATTCCAAGGACCTGCGTTATCGGGACAGCCACCTGGGAGATTGAGAGGGAGGTGAGACTTGTGAATCAGTTTTATTGCTCTTTCTGTGTCTCTGTTATGTATTCTCCAAGCCACAGACGGTCGCGGCAGATAACCGCTTGTGCTGAGCCTGGTTCTGCCGGAGGTTTCTTCCTGTTAAAAGGGAGTTTTTCCTTCCCACTGTCGCGCATGCTTGCTCAGTATGAGGGATTGCTGAAAATTCCACGACGCAATCTTCTGTGGTTCTGTAATTTCTACACTAAACATTGTATTGTAATAACTCTTTTTGTAAAGTGCCTTGAGATGACATCTGTTGTGAAATGGCGCTATATAAATAAACTGAATTGAATTGAATTGAGAGTGGCATTGCAGCATCAGCCGCATACAGGTAACGGTCCCCCGGACTGCCTATTCGTACCTCTCTCTGTCAGACCTTCTGTGTTACAGTGGGGGCACTCCTCCAGACTCTCTTGCCATCCAGGAGCAGCCCGCACACTTGCATTTCTGCGCCGGCGGTTTTGGTGGCCAGACATGAGAACTGACGTGCAAACCTTCGTTTCTGCCTGCCCTGTATGTGCTCAGAATAAAGGCACCAATCGGCCACCTGCTGGTCTTCTGCAGCCCCTACCTACGCCACGACGCCCGTGGTCCCATCTGTCTCTAGACTTCGTCTCCGGACTTCCACCTTCCAAAGGTATGACTGTGGTTCTTACTGTGGTTGACCGTTTCAGCAGGTTTGCCCGTTATCTGCCTCTACCTAAATTACCCACAGCCAAGGAGACCGCGGAGCTTCTGGTCTCTGCAATATTCATCATTCACGGTCTGCCACTAGACATTGTATCCGACAGAGGTCCACAATTCACCTCAGCAGTCTGGAGATCTTTCTGTCGAGCTATCGGCGCCACTGCGAGCTTGACATCTGAGTTCCAACCCCAAGCCAACGGTCAAGCAGAGAGGGCTAATCAGAAGCTGGAGACCACCCTGCGCTGTTTGGCATCCTCCAATCCCTCATCCTGGACATCTCAGCTCCCATGGGTGGAGTATGCACACAATACTCTCCCCACATCTGCCACAGGTCTGTCACCCTTTCAATGTGTGTATGGCTTTCAACCTTCCCTGTTCCCCACTCAGGAGAGAGAGTTGGCAGTCGGCTCGGTCCAAGCGTACATTCGGAGATGTCATCGCACCTGGTACCTAGCCCGCGCCGCCCTGCTCAGGGCATCGGCCCAAAACCAACGCCAAGCCAACCGTCGTCGCACTCCTGCAACCAACTATTCTGTGGGTGATAAGGTATGGCTCTCCACAAGGGATCTTCCACTTAAAGCTACGTCTAAGAAACTGTCACCCAAGTTTATTGGTCCCTTTGTGATCGAGAGAGTGATCACCCCCGTAACCGTCCGCCTCCAGCTGCCCCGCTCTCTGAGGGTCCACCCGACCTTTCACGTCTCCCTGCTTAAGCCTGTCCTCATCAGCCCGCTGCTCCATCCTCTGCCAGCCTCTCCACCCGCCTGGCTCATCGATGACCAGCCAGCGTATACTATTCACCGGATTTTGGATTCTCGCCGCCGGGGCCGCGGCCTGCAATATCTGATTGAATGGGAGGGCTATGGTCCCGAGGAGAGGAGCTGGGTCCCCAGGCGGCCGATTTTGGACGCCACCCTCGTCCGGCGCTTCCATCGCGCTCATCCGGAGAGGCCTGGAGGATCGCCTGGAGGCGCTCGTCGGGGAGGGGGTACTGTTGTACTATTGCTGCTGTTATAATAAAATAAACTTCACTAGCCACCAACTACTCTAGTCTGCGTTTGAGTCCCTGGCCCCGGAGACCCTGACAAAGAAATGGCGGAGCCAGCTGAACTGGGAAGTATTCAAATCTCTGGCAGCCAAAGGCCAGAATACGGGCAACAGCTTTCCAATCCCTTTCTTCAAAGGCATTATGCAATGTGGGGATCTTGTATGTGGTTCCAGAGGTTATTGATGCATAGAAATTCTTCCAGAAATCAGTTAGACATTCCATAACAAGACCACTTCCAACTCCATTCTCCAACTCACCATTTTCCAGCACACTAAATCCAATATTGGCCTCTAGTATATTGTCATCTGAAAATGCCTCTATCATGTCACAAAGACAATGCACCGTGCGAATAATAATGTTCTGCTTCTCAACTATGTTCTCCAGATTCTCATAGAAATTTACAGACGAGCTGGTTGTTGAGGTGTGGTATGAACCTGCTTTCAGATTTATGACTTCAAGTGGTACTGACTGACTATCAACACAGTTGACGCATTCACTGTTTGTGAGCACTGGGTTGGAACCTTGTACTGAAGTACAAAGTTCCAACCTGAAACTCTGTCCCCTGATTGGTTGTCGAGGCGCGATTTGACGCTGGAGTTCAGATTTTTCCAACTCGAGCGATAGATGACATGAGCGCAAATGCACAAAATGCACCACGTAAAATGCAGCACAAATTTTCCATTGCATCTGTAGCGCGAATTGTTCGCGCAAATCAGGCAGAAAAGCTTTTTCGTGACGCAAATCTGCTACTGAAGTGTTGCGAGACCCCAAGTCGTGCTGCATCGCGCTCCTCCATTGATTTTACATGTAAACCTGAAGCTCTAGTCGCTCCTATCGCGTTTGGTCTGGACACACCGTTAGATGTCTGATAAGTTGGGGTAGAATTAGAACTCAAGGTTGATGGTACACCTGCATGCATAACAGGGCTGGAGCTAAATAAAGGCTTGTCTGAGGACAGACAGCTCCAAGAGCACTCAGGTGACATGGTATGAGAGGAAGATGTGTCTGGTGAGGTGGTAGTCTCTGCTGCCTGGGACCTCTCTGGTGACTTGGCTTCTGCTAAGGAGTCACATAAATCTGAATCATCACTTGGTTTTTTTCTTTGAGCAAATGTACAATTTTTAGTATTTTATGATCAGTTGTATCGTAAAACGCCCCAACTGTGAGTGTGCCATCTAAGGGCTCTTCTGAGCCGATAAGACACAGTGTGAAATTAAAGTCCTCAACTCTTCCTTTTGATGAGATCCCCTTGGGAAATAATATTTTCTTCCCATCTCCTAGAATTTTGTTCACAGTGTCATCTTTCCTGGCAATGATCTCTCTTGTGTCCCCAGGGTTGGTCGTCTAACCTGCCTGAAATAACCATCTTGATAATTCATCCAACCCAGCTCTATTTTTCTGGTTTTTCGTACAGCATTCTTGTTTCCCAAACCAAGTCCTGAGGAAATATGATGTGATGAGCTTGTTGTTACTTGGCCAGAGCTTGGAAGTTTCATCTTAGCTCGTATGTGTTCTATAAGTTTCCTTTTCCTTTCTGCATTGCTCCCAGCTTCTGCTGTGACTAAGCCCATCCGATTTTTGGCAAATACACGGTCTCCAAAATGAGGAATGTACTTTGACAGGGTCTCCTCATCTATCATCCTGACAACATGCTGGTCCACCTGTCAGAGAAAAGAAACACAACAACAAAATAAATAGCATCAACATTAATGTGAGATTAAGACAGTTGATCTTCAACCTAAAATGGTTAGGTTACTGTCTTGACGAATAGTTCACTTAAAACTCACTTTATGGTATGGTTTAGGCTCCATGTCAATCAAAAGCCAAGTGAAATTTTTCAATACACATAATATTCCCAGAGTTACAACATCATTGTCCTCACCAATTCAATGGCTGAACCCCATAGAAAGGTGCTGTTTATGACCATAAAGGGAGTTTTTAAGTGAACTATTCCTTTAATAGATCAATAAGGGCTTTTGTCACAACCCATTAGTAAAATTCATATTCTTGAATTGTATGTTTTCAGAAGAATTTTAATCACTATTTGTTGGGGTACTAAGAATTTCCAATCAAAACGTGTCACACTTAGATAGTAATTTAATCACTTTAGTTTAGTTTAATCACATCTAAGGATACCCAGCAAACATTGTGACGTATAGACCGTTGAAAAGACGTCCCTTCGTCAGGTCCCGTTACGGCTGAAAAATAGTTCCGAAATGAAAGTTGAACCGACTTCTTTGACGTCTACTGGCCGTGAAATGCTTGTCTTTTCTGGACGTCCACGGACGTCTAAATAGGTAATCTTCTGGATGTTCATAATAAGATGTACTGCTGCATAATTTACGTGTGTACATTAAAATATAAAATAAACACCATATTGTCTAACATCATGAAATGCATTATGTCTTGAGGTGTACACATTTGCTGAACTTGACTAAGGTTCCAAAAAGGCCCAAAAGCGGTCCAGTCCAACCTGGACGTCTATAAAATGTTTCTCCCACGTGTACTTTACAACCAATAACACATTATTTGTGAGCTTAAATAAATATTTTACTTTACCACAAGATACCATGAACTTAGCATTTTTGAATAATATCTTCCAGTTATTAAACATTCAAACAAGACACTACAAGTATTGCAATTTAGTTAACCAAATCTGTGGTAATTGTGTTTTTAGTATATTTAAATTAATGTGTAGTTTTTAATCAAACAACATAACAAAAACACAGGATATAAGTACAAACACATCATTCTTTTCCAAAAAAATCTATTTTATTTCAGTGCTCCACAACATAATTGTACATTTTGTGTGTGTATGTATATTTATATATAAAATATAACAATAAACAGGTTAAACACTGATTCAGTAACTTTGCCATTGGGTTTACCACCATTTACATCTTATAACCCCCACCCCCAGCTCTTCCTGGAGCATGTTTTGGCCGTCTCTGACCACTACTGTGTGTTTTTTAATATCACCAGTTTTATCCAATCAGAGACCTCTGTGAGACTGTTAGGAAGCGTCATCTAACCCCTGAAGTGGCTGCAGGTTTTCTTGAAGTTTTTAAAAAGTTCCCTCCTGTACCTTTACCTGCCCCCTGTGATTTTATTGTGAATTATTTTAACAGTAGGCTTCAATCTGCTCTCGACCTGCTGGCTCCAATAAAAGTTGTAAACACTCATTCAAAACGTACAGTACCATGGGGAAATGAAGCTATTAAAAAATCAAAGAGGAGGTGCAGTATGGCAGAAAGGAAATGGAGGAAAAATAAAATTACAATAAATCATCAGATATACATAGAACATCTAAAAACATACAATAACGCTTTAAGAAATTCCAGAAATAGAAACTTTTCCTGAATCATCTCAGAACATAAAAATAACCACAAAATTCTGTTTTCGACCATTGACAACATTCTACATCATACCTCTAATACTTTTCAGAAAACCCCGTCAAACATTCTATGTGAGGAATTTGCTGAGCACTTCAGAGGGAAGGTAAACACCATCAGATGTAATATTTTATCCTCTAAAACTAACATGGTTTTAGACAAATCTGAGTGTCTGCCTTCACCAGAGGAAACACTGGACAGTTTTGTCCTGGTAGAAGCTGGGACCCTTGATAAAGTTTTCTCCTTAGTGAGGCCCCACCACAAGCGCTTTGGACCCAATTCCCACCAGGTTTTTTAAGCAATTTCATGGTTCTTTTAAAGATGAGATTTTAAACTTTATGAATTGCTCCCTTCAGACGGGGTTTTTTTCCTGCTGCCTTTAAAGCGGCGGTAATGAGGCCCCTGCTGAAAAAGAGCAATTTAGATTTGAATGATTTAAACAATTACCGACTGGTATCTAACTTACAATTTTTAAGCAAAGTTTTAGAAAAACCTGTTTTTATTCAACTTAATGATTTTTTTTAACGCTCATAATGTCCAAGAGATATTTCAGTCTGGTTTTAGGATGAACCACAGCACAGAGACGGCGCTTTTAAAGATTTTAAATAATTTTAGATTAAGCTATGATGCTAAAAAGGTGACAGAGTTGGTTCTCCTGGATATGAGCGCTGCCTTTGATACAGTAGACCACACTATTCTTTTAACTCGTTTAAAACAGATCGGCCTCTCTGGTGCTGTTCACAAATGGTTCACATCCTACCTCACAGACAGGACTTTTATGGTAAGTCTGGATACCTGTTCTTCTATGGTCCATAAGATCACTTGTGGTGTGCCCCAGGGTTCGGTTTTAGGCCCATTGCTTTTTAACCTGTATATGCTCCCTCTTGGCAGTGTTATCAGGAGACATTGAGTTAACTTTCACAGTTATGCTGATGATACACAGTTGAACATCTCCATGTCTCCTGATGACACACGGCCAATGGATGCACTTTTTAACTGCATTTTAGACATTAAATCCTGGATGGCAGAAAACTCCAGCTCAACCACGACAAAACTGAGGTTTTAGTTATCGGTCCTGAGGCTCAGAGCAAGAAACTTTTACCAAAACTACAATCATTGTCTTTTAATACTTCCTTACAAATGAAGAACCTGGGTGTGATTTTTGACTCTGAGCTCAATTTTATCCCTCACATTAAAAACATAACCAAAATGGGTTTTTATCACCTAAAGAACATCGCCAGAGTCCGTCCCATTCTCTCTCGGGCCAATACGGAGACTCTAATGCATGCTTTTATCACCAGTAGAATTGATTATTGTAATGCCCTGCTTTCTGGTCTTCCCAAAAAGACTACCATAAGTTTACAGCTTTTACAGAATTCAGCAGCTCGTGTCCTGATGAAGACCAGGAGGCGGGAGCACATTACACCGGTCTTAGAATCACTGCATTGGCTCCCCGTATGTTTTAGGATAAATTTTAAGGTTCTTTTAATGGTTTTTAAGTGTATTAATGGTCTTGGACCTTCTTATCTGTCAGAAATGCTTTTACCGTATGAACCCTTGCGGCCTCTGCGCTCCTCTGGCAGCCGTCTTCTTATCATCCCCAAAGTCAGGACACGGACTCATGGTGAGACGTCTTTCCATTATTATGGCCCTCACCTCTGGAACAGGCTGCCAGAGGATCTCGGGGCCGCAGAGAACGTTCATGTTTTTAAGAGCAGGCTCAAGACTCACCTTTTTAGCTTAGCCTTTAACTAATTATTGTTTATTAATATATATTTTTAACCGCTCAGCATGTTTTACCTGATTAAATTTTTAGTTTAGCTTTTAACTGTTTATTTATTAATCTGCTTTGCATTTTTATCTTGATCGATCTCATTGCTGTTTTACACTTATTGTTTTATACCTTATACACTTTATATTTTATAAACTTTATATTTTTACGTATTTTAATCTTTCTTGCAAGTGTTTCCTCTCTGGGGGCCCCCTGCATCGGGGGCTGTGGCTGCCCCCCAGGTAGCGCTTGGGTAGAGTAGGGGGTACCAGCCCTCCCTCCTCTGGGCGCCCTGGGTCGGAGCCTTGGCTGCTGCTGGTGATCTGCTGCTGCCGATGCAGATGGCTCCCACGATGGCATTTCCTGGCTCATCTGTACTCAGCTGTAGTACAGATTTTACAGTAGCTGTAAAAGCTTGTAGCTTTTAAGTGTGTGTGTGTGTTTGGCTGATGGGTTGGGTTGGGAGGGGGTTGTATTTGTGTTGATGATTTTATTTGTTGGGGGTTTTGGGGTTATTTTAAATCTGTAAAGCACTTTGAGTAACTTTGTTTGAAAAGTGCTTTATAAATAAAGTTTAAAGTAAAGTAAAGCGGCGAACACACTTGTGTTGTCATGTGTGAACAGTTGTACGTTACCCCCATAGAGGATGGAACGTTTTGCTTAACCCAAGTTTTTAGGTTTGGAGGGTAGAGTCACGTTTCGTTTGGGGAAACGTGTGGGGGTTTGTTTTGGGAGCTTCTCTCAAGATTATTTAAACCAAAAATCTCTACTCAACTTTAATGTGAGAGTGAAAAGGGTACAGCCAATTTCTTTAGGCACAATCACACAAAAATAGATCAACTATGACAGGTAATTCTGTCATAGTGGCCTAAACAAAACGGTTAAACTCAAGCAAGTACTGGGCAGAATAAAGCAGCTGGAGGCCACAATATGTTTTTCACAGGAAACACATTTACTGGAGAAAGATATTAACAGGGTGAGGACCAGATGGCCTGGACAAGTGTTTTTCCTCTCACTCTAGGGGTGTCATAATTCTGATACACAGGTCAATTCCGTTTCAATTAAGAGATAAATACTTGGATCTTTCTGGGAGATTCATTATACTTAGTGGAACTATAATGTCAACTTCAGTCAATCTGGTTTGCTTATGTGCCCCTAATGGGGATGATCCTACGTTCTACCAGCATTTCTTCCTAACTGTATCATCTTATACTGGCCAATATATAATTGGAGGTGATTTTAACTGTGTGATAAAATCCTGCAGTGGACAGATCAAACACCCATGCCAACCCCCCGAACAAACTAGGATAATGATTGGGAAATCAAGGAGGGATCTTAATTTGATCGAGGTTTGGAGACAATTACACCCTGATAAAGCAGAGTTATCATGCTTCTCTAACACACATTAAACAATTTTTTTTCAATACAAGACATACCAAACAAACGCATCAATAAAATGGGAGGCTTTTAAGGCCTATATAAGGGGGATAATACTAAGCTATACTAAGAGTAAATCCAAAATTCATTTGAACAAACTAAACTTGAAAAACATATAAAAGAATTACAATAATACTTATATCACCACAATGACACAGAAAAATATTTTTAAAAACTCATTTTGTCTGAATATAATGAACTCAGCACAAATAAAATAGCTACAAATTTATTGTGGTTGAAACAGTCATTGATCAAGGTGAGAAGGCAGGGAAACTCCTGGCCTGGAGACTCAAAAGAATACAATCAGAAAGAGCCATAAATTCAGTTATCATTGATGATGGAGAAAATGTCATTGATCCAAAATGTATAAGCAAGGCTTTTGCCAAATATTAGGAAAAATTGTATAAATCGGAATACCCTGAAAATGAAAATACACAAAAGCCAAAGATATCCCCCATGCAAAGCTGAGTATAGAAGAACTCCAAGAGGCACTTAACCTTGTGAACAGTGGCAAGGATTAAAATATACAAGACATTTTCTGACAAATTATTGCCGCACCTGTTTGAAATGTTTAATGAGTCCAAAATTCCTTTTTTTAATGAAAAAAGGCATTTTGCCATCATCTTTGAGAATGGCATACATTTTTGTGATTTTAAAACCTTGTAAGGCCCCAACAGAAATGAGCTCATATTGCCCCATATCATTGATGTCCTGTAATACCAAAATACTATGTAAGGCCCTTGCTCGTAGGATTGAAGCTCATATTCCAAAATTAATTTCTGATTATCCAAATGGGTTTGTTTTGGGCCGTCAGGCCTTTGATAATACTCGTCTGCTTTTGAATATACTTTTCAAGGCTTTTCAAGTATTGTGTTAAAAAGAGCCATGACAATGAAATGTACTACCTCGGCTAATATCTGTGACCACATCCACCCAGAGATGCTTTTTTTTTAACTATGCTCAAATGTAACTGATGATTCAAACCATGACTTATAATATCAACAGCTAAATCCGCCGCTGTGAGCTCTCTCTGCTCGTCAGCGCGGTGTGTGTAGTGTCCTGAAGACTCTAGCCCCAGTGTGGAGTCCTGAGGTGGCCAGAAGCATGTCGGACTCCGGTCTTGTTTGGTAATGCTGCCTAAACTGGTAAACTCCATGTAAGCATAAATACCGACACCATTTCTGGCTCAAGTTACCGCTTTTAGTCAACAGAGATAGTTAGGTAAAATAATAATGTTGTACTGAGGAGATTTGAGGCTGGGAGGCAGAGAACAGACAGACACGGTGGGTCATTCCTTACAGTGTTCTCCTGGTCTTTCTCTGTAGAACTGATTTTATCTCCCTCTGCAGAGCTCAATTGATTGCAATTTCTCTCCGACCCCTGTGTGTGATTCTTTCTAGGTCAACCACTATTTTTTACCCAACATCTTGGTGCCATGACTCGACGTACGGAGCACTCCTGCCAGCGGTCTCCGTCGAAGGAATTGCTTCACTGGCCAGCTGCATAACTTCTACGAGGAACCCCTACCGTGCGATCGATTCGGTTTGAATCACTCGCATAGGGGGGGAGAATGTGAGTACGTCTTTTTTCTAAGATAGTCAGGGTATATTCTGCTGTTTGGGCCTAAAGGACGCTTAAGCCTCTCTGATAAAATATCAGGTGTTGATCCTTAAGTGATTAATGCGTTAATTACTACAGCAAGGTTATAACGGACCAGGTTTGCAAACCTATCCACCTCGAAAAAGGTCATAACAGACCAGGCTTGCGAGTCTGTCCACCTTCGCTGGAAAAGGTTGTAACGGATTAGGTTTGTGAATCTATTCCACGTCGCTGGGAAATAAAGTACGCCAGTGGATGGGAGTAAAAACACAAACAGCAGCATCAAAACGATATACCGCACCCTAGGTGGGTTAAGTAAGATAGGCACAGGACATAATCTTTATGTATGCCAGTCCAACATGAAACCTAGCGGTGTTAACGTACGGTTTGACAGGCACTGCAAGAGACGTTCTGTGCGGATTTAGGCTATAGGTCACACTACACATCCTTAGATTAGGAAAGCCATAGGACGGCTCAATCAACTTGCACAAAAGAGACACTTAGAGTAAAACCTATATGATCCAGTTTTAGCAGAAATTGATTACAATTAAACAATCTAAAATAAATGACCAAAAAATGTATTTAATTAATTAAAGAATAAATGACTAACTCTAACTCATCAACAGCCTAATTTAATAGTGCTTGCTTTTTCATTCCTCCTAGAAATTTTTTGGTATTCTAACACCAGACTTTACTAGACCAATTAATGGAACCCATTAAGGGTTATATCTTAGTCTCCTCCTACAGTAGGTGCTCCTCACCCGCCCTGCTTGACGACCCTGACTAAGATGGTATTGCAGTGACGGAAAGTTCTCCACATCCTGCAACAAACTTCTGCATCAGTTCTGTTGTTCTTTCTGTGTCTCTGTTCTGTGTCTCTGTTCTGTATTCTCCAAACCACAGACGGTCTCGGCAGATGACCGCTTGTGCTGAGCCTGGTTCTGCCGGAGGTTTCTTCCTGTTAAAAGGGAGTTTTTCCTTTCCACTGTCGCTTCGTGCTTGCTCAGTGTGAGGGATTGCTGAGAATTACACGACGCAATCTTCTGTGGTTCTCTAATTTCTAAATTAAACATTGTATTGTAATAACTCTTCTTGTAAAGTGCCTTGAGATGACATCTGTTGTGAAACGGCGCTATATAAATAAACTGAATTGAATTATATAAACACAATGCAAAGAATGGAAACGATGTTTCTACCGACAAATTAGAGGGAGATTCAAAGTATATGCATACATAGGACCCCGAAAATCTTTTTCTGACAAAATGGCGCAAAAAGTATAAAGTAGACGGAAAACTAAAAGGAAATCAGTGGAAGAAATTGGTTTGTGTTCTCAAAGCAAAAACACTTATCGCTAAAGGGATAGTAGGGGAAGCGTCTATTTCCTTCTGTTCCAAAAGATCAATTTGCAATTGAAGAAAAAGCAGATGGCACCTCAATAAAACAAAAGCTTAGAATTACAAACAAGGATAAGAAGCCAGACGGGCCTGTTGACCAAGCCCAGCAAGACACTGAAACACAAAAAGAAGAGTCCTCTTTTTCTGAGGAAGCTCTTCCCCGGACGCAAGAAGAAGGTAATAGAAAAACAACCCCCCGCTGACCAGGGCTCAGGTGAAGAGGACTCTGACACCCCAGTTGTGGCCCCTCTCTCAGAGTATGATGAACAAGTCGAAGTAGCAAAAGCAGCTACACAAGGCAGTTTCGGTTCCTCTGATTCTTATACACAGACCACAAAACAGGAAATTATAGATCAGACTGTTTTGAAAGACATGCAAACAAACGCTCCCTCTTCTGAAAAACAATTATGGAAAACAAAAGGTGCCATTCTAAATTAAAATGGACTTTATGAAGTTCATAATAAACCCATCCTACCCAAATCACTGTTTAAAGCTGCTGAGCTTGAGAGCCATGGGCCTTGCCATGTCTCCACAGGGGGGATGGCATCAATAATACAGCAACACTTTACAACATTCAACATTGAAACATACTTAAAACATTTCTGCAAAACATGCCTAACATGTATCAAACACAACCCACAAGGGAATATGAGACCCAAGCGAGGCCAATTTCCTAAAATTATCCTAACCAAAAAGTGCAAAGCGCACACAATCTGCCAACCTCTCCTTTTGTTTTGCAGGACCCTGAAAAGCCAATCAAACCTGGAGACTGGGTATCAAGGTGATTAAAATGAAGAACTGCACAAGCCTCCGCTGGGAAAGACCTTTCATGTCCACGGCTGTGAAAATCACTGAAGAGACCCTTGTGGATACACATATCACACTGCAAATTGCAAAGGCAATTAGGGGACTATACACGGGACAGTGGGGAAGTCTGGGCTACAAAGGACAGAATGACCAATAGGGCCTCTGGTCTCAAACCCAGCAGAACAGCATCCCTGTACCCTAGCGGTCAAACCTCTGTTTTGAAGGGCTAGTCCTCTTATTTGCCTCTAGCCAACATGAAACTAGTATGGCTCCTCTCCTGTCTGGCAGATTGCCTGCTTCTATTATACTGCTTTTTCCTCACACCTGATGACGCCCAGACATCAAAAGAAAGAAGAGCTAAAATTCTAACCCACCAATGCGTTCAAGAACACCTGGTACCACATAGTTAATTTGACTACAAAATGTTTAGGTTTCAATACCAGCTGTTATGTCTGTTCATGGATCCCACACCATTCTGAAGAAGTCTCATCGACTGCTGTCCCAACCACCTTAAATAATACCAACAACTGTTGGAAAAGACTGTTCCACCTTACCTCACTGCTGCACTGCTGAGAACAACAGGACATGGTCCCAGCCTGGTAACTTCTACCTACCTAAGGATTGGTGTGGCACATGCAGTTGGCCTGGACTGCTGCCCTCCTTATAAATCATAACAGAGGACGGAGCAACTTCTAAACCTACAGAGCTGAAGATACGTGAATTCAAACCTCCACAGGTGTTCAAAACATTCTCTGACAATGGTGGATGAAAACCTCTCTGCAGTGATGCAAAAGGAATCTTCCACACCATGTTCCCACCTGCTGGAGTTGCAAGCCTTACAAAATGGATGAAAAAGGTTTGGGGGACTTTGGAAAACATTACAGACATTCTTGCTGAGATGTCCAACCTGCTGACCAAAGACCCTGAAAAACTGTCGATGAGTAACGTGTAAAAACCTTTTTATGATTCCATTAATCTAAACTACTGTTCAGGTTAATTGGATGATGTCTAGGTGAAGCTTGATAGTGAAACATTAATATATTTTTGAAATTGCTACTTACTTTTGCAATTTCTTTGTTGTATGTCTCATTACATTTTTTGAATTTGGGATGCTACTTATTTTGCAACCTTTTGTGGTCTGGTTTTTATGATTCTTATATTTTTACATTATTGGAGTTGTTATCTATATTACAACTTTTTGTTGTTCGTGATCCCATTTAAAAACCACATTTTAGGGGGGAATTCAAAAATTTCAGATTTAATACATCACTACTTAAGGATAGAAAATGTATTGAATATATAGAAAACGAATGGGCTTCATACTTGGAACTTATTGATATCCCTGGAATTGTCGCCATCCACTCTCAGGAAGGCAGGGAAAGCTATGATTAGAGGTAAAATAATTTCATTCTCATAAAAAAAGAGAACAGAAAATAAACATATTCAAGAATTAGAAGAAACTATCAAATCATTAGAAGCTTCCCTGGATAAAGAGTATGGGGTCAAATCAGGATCAGCATAAAGTGAATGAAAAAAACTGATTGTAAACTTGAAAAATAGACATTGTAAATTTGAAAAAAAAATTGGCAACTTTGAAAACATTTTTGAACTTTAAAAATAGACATTGTAAATTTGAAAAAAAATGGGCAAATTTGAAAATAGTTTTGTACTTAAAAAATAGACATTGTAAATTTGACAAATAAATTGTAAACTTGAAATAAAAAACTGTAAATTTGAAAAACAAAAATCTATTGTAAATTTGAATAAATATTGAAAACTTGAATAAAAAATCTATAAACCTAAAAGTGTAACCAAATGAAAAAAAGGTTATTTCAAACCACTCCTATTTTCTATTTTCAATCTATTTTGGACAGTTTTTACGTTTCTCTTCCCCTTTGCTTTCGGTCCGTGTAACGCTTGTCAGTTCATTATTCAATTTGCAGCACCTCCTGCCGCAAATAGAAAATTGAGCAGTCGTTTCGTTTTTCATTTTTCACTCGTTCAGCCGCAAATAGAAAATTGAGCAGTCTTTTCGATTTTCACTGTGTCTGCTATAGTCGGCAAATGGCCCTATTCATTTATTATAAAAATATGTAATTGACCTTTTTTCATTTCAATTTCGTCTTGGATTGTACCATTATGAGATGAGGTGAGACCGGGCGGTGCAAGTGAATGCACGCGCCGAAAGTTTCCGCGCGCTCATTGACGTTCTCAATTGTTTATCTGGTGGCGGCCACGACCTGATGGATTCACAGTTTAGTCTTCACAAAGGCATAAAACGCCTAAACATTTCTGCCCGGGACTTAAATCGCGACAGAATTGTGTTCATATTTCAGGTATGTCAATTTAACAGAATTTGTTCCAATGTAGGCCTAATTTTGTGTTTAAGTTAGCAGATTCCCTTAACTTGGCTCATCACGTGGCCATGGCAGTTTCCATAAATGTTTTCATGTGTTAATTGCTGTGTGGGGGGGGGGGATACGTTGGGTAAGGGGGTGTGAGGGTTCAGGTTGCATATGGTTTGGGGAAAAAACTAAACTATTTTAAAATTCAAGAATGCAAAAGTTAATAAAATTAAGCCCGCACCAGGCATATTCTCGTGCGTTTTTCACCGCGGTCACGCCATCCCCGCTTCTCGCCATTAAAAAATGACATAGGCGTATATTCAACTTATTACGGCAAGTCGGGTTTGACTGTGGCAGCAGCGGTGCATTCAAATGAACCTTCATATTATAACAGCAACAACGAAAAAATGACAAAGACATGATTAGATTTGGTCCATGTTTCCTGTGGAAAATAACACATTATGAAACTGGTTCACTGCAGTATATTGGATTTATGACTTTTTAAAAACATAACAGTATCACATTGACTCCTATGCAGGTGGCTTTTGAAATGGCTTCAAAATTAACTAAACACAGTGTTATCAGCAAATTTCACCGTCATGTGGTTCAACAGGCATTAAAGGATGCATGTTATACTTTTGATGTAATTTTACTGCAGAATTGCTAAAGAATTAAATGATCAGTATGGCTGACTCCAGTGCCAGGGACAGTGTCATATCCAGAGGTCAGGAGTGCATTTGATCTGGTAGAAGATTTATTAAATGCACCATATTGCATGTTGAGCCATTTATATTCAAGCTGTTGGTTATCCTATTTCATAAATTAAATTTGCATAATGAGAGTGTAACAACACAGTAACAGCGAACCTTTGCACTTCCCTTGAAAAATTATTGAATATAGTGGTTGACAGAAGTTAAAACAAAAAACAAAACAAAAACCCTCTAATTGGAGAATGAGAACAAAGTTAATCATATAAATAATGTATAGATTCATAGAATGGTGTGTACTGTACCTTTTTGTGTTCTTTAATTTGTCCACTTCACACAATTTCATTTTTCCTCTTCAGTTGTCAGCGCTGTGGGGGGGACAGCTACACAGTTGGGGTGGTACCACAAACTGCAGGTGCTGCACTGGACCATCACCTTGCAGCTGTGTGAGGTCCTGCAGATGCAGAACATCCACCTCCACTGTGTTTCTTTCAGTTCAGGCTGTTTGAAGGTGTACTGAAATTCTGGTGCATGTCTTCTCTGTAGGGCACTGTACAGTGTCCTTCTCATGAAAATGGCACTCTTCTGACCAGATTCCCTCACACAGCACTGAGGCGAAGGCCACTGCAAAGAGGCCACAGCTGCTTGTTGACTGCTGGAGCTGGACTGCAGGTCTTCAGATGACAAATTGTGCAGCACAATGCAAACATGCAGCACAATCCGACCAGAAGAGTGCCCTTTTCTTGAGAAGGATATGAGAAGGACACTTTTAAACTTCTGTCAACCACCTGCCAAAATCCAAGATGGACTGGTTTGCACTGTACAATGGAAATAAACCTTATTTGAGATTATCACAGTTTCAATAATTTTTCAAGGGAAGTGCAAAGGTTCGCTGTTACTGTGTTGTTACACTCTCATTATGCAAATTTAATTTATGAAATAGGATAACCAACAGCTTGAATATAAATGGCTCAACATGCAATATGGTGCATTTAATAAATCTTCTACCAGATCAAATGCAATGAACTGACAAGCGTTACACGGACCGCTTTCAGTCCTCAGTTTGCAGTTTCAATTCAGATTTTTAGTTTTTGGAGTTGGTCCGTATACATTCAGTTTATTTTTTAGTTTCAAACAAAAAATGAAAAAAACAAAACCACACTCGTTTTTCGTTATTTTCATTTTTTTTTTCACACGAAAAAACATATCACCAACCCTTATCTGATTTTTCGTTTTGGAAAATGGAAAAAAACTGATAACGAGAGCTCATTTTTGATTTTGGTACTTTAATTTGAGGGAAGTTCTCCCTGAAGTCGAGTACTTGGACTTGGACGTGGGGAGGGTGTATGGGGGGAGGGTGGGCTAAACTCAGCCTTGGTGTCTAGTGTCCTGTGTTTTGTTAGTAGTATGAATGTTGGGATGGTTTTAGGTCTTCCCCTGGGATGGGGGTGGGGGGATGGCCTGGGCCCCCATTAAAGGCTTGGTGGTGCCACTGCCGTGGGCCCCGACTTGACGTGCTGGGGCCTCCCACCCCTGGTGGATCGTGCAGAAAGGGGTGCCTATAGGAGTCAGCAGGGGAGCTGGCTCTCTGGGGATGGCTTAGTGTCACCTCAGTCATTTCCTCCCCATCCCCGAATGCCTTTATCCACCTGTTACTTCATTCTACCATTCACAAAGGCCTTGGGACGTGGGCCTCTGCGGCCTGGATCCCAATTTTACTGTACAACTTAGACACTTACACTTGCAACATTTACATGACACACGCACATGTAGGGACCTGGCAGTGGATGCGCCTCGGCGCTGGAGGTGAAACCCTTATAGGGGACCCTTAAGGGGGACCTCGCCGGTGGTGCCGGTGCCCACCGCTTAAACTGCATCCAGACACTGAGGGCCCGCGGTGGGAGATGGGGGTGCCCGGCAGCATTCCCATGTCCTACCCCTCCGTTTTAAGTGCACATTAGAACAACATGCAACAACGCCACTATCAAGCGGGGGGATAAAGAGGCTGGGGGTCTTCTCACACCCCTGTTCGTTGGGCCATCATGGGTTGGAGCCCGGATGGTATATCAGGCCGTCTGGTCAGGGACCTGGGCTGGTGGGCCACTCTTGCCGAGGTGGGGGCCTTGGCGGTCTGTTTGTCCCCATCCTGGTGGGCATGGGGTCCGTCTCCCAGTCGCAGGGGCAGGTTGCTCTATAGGGGCATCTGTCCCTGAGCCTGGGAGTATAAAGTATGTATGAATGAGTGTACAGCGTCCTTTTCTGGGTGTCCTGTGTTGGTGAGAATGTCTGCGTGTAATAGGGAGGGTACGTACAGTATGTCTATTTCTATTTGTCAGGTCGGGTGTTTTGCTGCCCTCTGGCCTGGTGCATCTTTTCCCCCTCCATCACTCCCTGTCGGTGACTGAAGCCCCTGCCCGTTGGTTGATGGTGGTTCTCGATGCCTGGGGCTGGGGGCCCGGATGCGACCCCACTCCATCTTCGTGCACGCCTGGCTGGTCCTGGGTGGGCTGGTGTGGCGGGTGGACGCTGTTTCAGGCAGACATCCTCCTTGGATTGACTGGGGCACCTCTTATGGGGGTGCCGGGTTTTCAAGGTAGGTTGGTGCCGGTCGGTGGTGGCCGTACCTGGCTCTCAGTTATCCTGCCAGCTCTGTAGGTTCCCTGGTCGGTTCATTTGGGGGGGCTGTCTGGCATTGGATGGGCCCCCGGTCTCAGCGCTCCGCGTGGGGTGGGATCTGGACCCGGGGGCTTTGTAGATCTGGGTGTCCAGGTGCTCGCTGAGCGTAGCCTGCGGAGGGCGTACACCTGCTGGGGGTTTTACTGTGGCTCCCTGGCGGGTGTGGGGGGGTCTGGGGTGTTGGCGGTGGGGATTGGTCCCGGGTGGCCGTGGCGTGTGTCGTCCGTCGGCCAGCTGCTGGTCTCTCCTGCCTTGCGGCGGCGGGGAACCCCTGTTGGATAATCCCTGGTCAGGGCCCTGCTGGGGGGGCGGGGCGCCCCTGGTCCCCGTGGCCTCCAAGTCCTGTTCCAGACCCGCCCAGGCATAGCCGGTCTCTGGCGGAGCCCGTGGGCTCGTCCCTGCGATCTCCGGGGCCCAGCATTGCGGCTGGTGGGTGTTCCACTGGGGCTTCCATCTTTTCCTCTGTTGGTGGGTGGTCGGCCCTGCGGTGGTCCGCCTGTGGCTCCTGCGCTCTGTGGGACTCTGGACGTCTCCTGGCTCCTTTATGCCTGCGTCGATTCCTGTAGGACGGATTGACGGTTCTTCACACCAGCTATCATTCACTTGCATGGGGAAACCTTATTCACACCTGCATGCTCGCACACACATATAAGTGTGCGGACCTTCTTCCTTTCTTCGTTCTCTATTTCGTGTCCATAACTTCAAGAAATTAAACCCACAGTAATCACTAATCACTAATATTTTTCATACATATATATCAAGTGGAGTTTTATAGCAAAGCTGTAATGCTCTACTTGGGAAAGTAAATCTGTTGGGCTTGTACTTGGTACTCCACCAATTCCACCAATTCTGCGTAGCAAACTCCTAGACACAACTCAGTACTTATGCTAACGTAGGTAGTATGGTAGACTTTCCCAGTGCACTTGTTCAGCACTAAATAAAAATGTGCTCTGTTTGTGTTCAGTGTTTTCTGGACTATAAGTCGCTCCTGAGTGAAATCATTCTTCTAGCTGTGGGTATTTAGCCTTTAGCCCGCGATTATTTTTCTTTGGGGTTTTTCCCATTGCAGGAAGAGTACCCTCCGCTTTTCACCAGTCATTCTTTCTTTTAATTACCGTTTTCTGCAGCGTATTTCACTATATGCAGCTTGTAATTTGAATAATTTGTGGTATTTGTGTTCATTTTCTCAGTGGTACAGGTGTAGCAAGGTACACGAGCATAGAGCGCCCACTAGTGGCTGAAGCTGTGAAAATTATGACCATGTGAAATTCTGTGCTTTGGTGTAAGTCATGAGAAAGTCATAAGCATTGTTGGGCATCTTACCTTAAAAAGGTAATTAGTTATAGTTACAAATTAATTTTAAAAAAAAGTAATTGAGTTAGTAACTCAGTTACTACACTGTAAAAGTAATTAGTTATTCAGCAAACCGAACTGTGGCGTTATTTTTTTGTTCAATAACGCAGTTATGTTTTATAATATCTGTAACGCCAAATATTTTTATTACTGAATGACCAATAAAAAAACACCATATACAGTATTTTAGAACATCTGGTATTTGAACTTGACCCAATGCATATTAATGAGGATTTTTAATGTGATTAAATGTTTTATGCTTGCTGAAAGTAACCAAGGCCTGCAGATGTAAGATGAAGTTGTTTTTCAGAGATGTGCTGTACCAGGCTGTACCATATATGGAGTTGTTTTTTAGAAATGAAGCTGCAGGACCAGGCACCAACAGGCACCACCAGGTTCCCTGTTATCTCGCAAGACGTAACTGAAATGTGTGTGTGGGGAAAATAACCTGCAAATGTATTGGTGTGTATGTGCTGTGAGCCACTTCCTGTTGAATTGATAAAACGAGCCGGTCTGCGGCGGGGCTGCAGAATGTTCTGGATCCAGTTGCTGGTGACAGGTATTCTCCGCTCTGCAGAGGTGAAACTGAATTAAGTCTCAGCCTGGTTTTTCTCTACTGAAGATTTGAAGCGCCAACGATATCCTGAACGCGGGGGTGGTTTGAGACCACGACAATATGTAGAAAAATAAAAAATATACAAAAAGTAAATATTGTTCATACATAATCACACACTTTTCATTAAAGTGCAAAACTAAGGCACACAAATTTTTGTATAAAGAAACTAAGGAAAATCTGTCTATTACGTTTTTTCAAATTTGAGCATCAGTAATATTGCACATTCAATAGAGCACTACGTAATTTGGATGTAGTAGGACTGATTTGTTGCCAAATAAACTGGAAGCTAATAAAGAAAAATCTAATTTTACAGTAGCATATTAATAAGAAATATTACATAAGTTAATTTAAAAAAAATTGTTAGTAGATCTCACAGGTATTTTCTGGGATGCATGGGGATTTATTGACAACCAAACCTTGATCAAACCACCGCCTTCAGGAGGTAGCGTTCGGAGGCGATGTATCCACGCTATCAGCACAGTTCTGGAGCGATAAGCTTCAGAGGGCACAACGGTGTGGAGCGCAGGCATTGGAAATCAGGAGTGAAACATTGGAGCGGGTCTCCCCTTTAAGGAAACTAATGTCCATTGAATATCCAACTTAAAACTACGTTCTCTGCTGTCTTTAAACACACCCACCCCACTATCGCCATCTCTCTCCCTGCAGCTAAAGTGTCTGTCGGAAAGCCTGACCCCGCTGCGCTTCATTCAGCACGTTATAGTAATGCGCCACTACATCCCCAGTAACAGTAACTACGTTGTAACAATGGGAAAAGTAATTTATTTGATTACTCCGTTAACAAATAAGGAACGCAGTTAGTAATGCTGTTATACTTGAACACCGTTACTCCTTACACTGGTCATCAAGGGTGTGAGTTTGTTTTTAAAATTGCTGGGGACGTAATTATTAACGTGAATTGTTTGAGAATTGGTGGGGACACTTATTAAATATTTATATAGCCTCCAAGTATTCATCCGTTTCATGTCTCATTACAATATGCACTGCAGAGTAGGCTATAAACATGGTGAAAATCGCATCTTTAGTAAATCAATACAAGTTAAAAGCCATAGTTTTAACTGTTTTCCTTTTTAAACATCACCAACATTATGCTGTTGGTTGGGAAGAATTATTAAAATCCACACCGTAACACAAAGAACAAGGTTGAATATCATATATACTCGATCCAGAAGAATGCACAACAATAAAACATGCTCCTTTTGCAACCCCAACATCGTTGTGTGTGGAGAAACTTCAAGGTTTACTTACAGCTGACAGTCCTGCAATAGGCCAGCTACCTGTGTGTGATCCGCATAAAGTTGTTTCAGGTAGGAAAAATTGAATTTCACGGCTCCGGGACAAAGTTTATTTAATGCAACCGGACATAACTTATGTTTTGTTTAAGAGTCACAAAGAGGTAAATGTTCATATGTTGTTTTGGTGTTGGAAGCAGGAGGGAATTTTTTGTGCTGATGATGCAATGCCGTTGCTATCCACGCAGCGTTTCCAGCGATTCAGGAATGAAAAATCTAGGTAAACCCAGACTGGACACAGTGTTTGGTTTCTGCACAGTGATTTCTGAATATACATTTCAGCTGCAGTATAATGAAAGACTAATAATTCACTGCACTATAATCTACTTTAAATAATGGATCAAGTTATTTTTCTTTTTGATTTTTAACTGTGATGGAAATTTTGTCCACTCCCTGGTTCTCCGTTGCTGGGTCGCAGAAGTGTCTCTCTCTGGAAGCTGGATGCAGAGATAGCGAGAATTTTTCGCCTTCAGGGCAAAGTAAGCTAGTATTCAGGCATGCTCTCTACACAAATCCAGTATGTCAACATATCATCTTTGGGAGTCTTAAACGAGCAAAAATATTGCATGAATATTTTGTTCCTTGCTACTCACCTGCAGAAAATAAACCAGACCCATTAAATTTAATTTGCAATGGTCCCTCATTTATTGTGGGGGTTCTAAAAATGACCCACAAATGTGCAAAGTAATCATCTTTTTTTTTTACAATAATGTTTTAAGGCTGTAAAACCCCTCGCCACACACCTATTTTAAACTTTTCTCAGACATTAACATTTAATCACATTTCTCAGTAGTTTTAACACTCAAACCTTTGTAGAATTAAAACATAAAAGTATTACGCAGTACGGTCTCTGCTGTTGCGCCGCTCGATGCGTCTTTCTCCACTGAAAGTTTCTGAGCAGCCACGTGTCGTTTCAGAGTGTAGAACATAATTATAGGCAGATTTTTGTGCGTCTTTTTTTTTCTTCAGGATGATAAAATTATTAAAAGCAGACATGATAAATTTGGCAAGCACGGGAGACATAAGGGGAGGAGATTAATGGTTGCCTCCAATTATTTAGGACGCAGAACACAATGCTGCAAGTATGCAAGTATGCTGTAAAGAAAGCATTACACGTATCACGTCATTTCCTGTTTGGTGACTCACTTGGCTGAAGCATCTTGGTGCTCTTGCCCTCTTTATATAATTTTCTCTGTCCAGAAGCTTTTCTGAGTTATCTAGCACACAGACACGTTGAAACACTTATTTTCTGTTGGTGTTCTTTACGTTTTGGGAACTCGTTGGCTGTGTCCAAATTCAGGGGCTGGATCCTTCGAAGGACCCGGTCTACTCGGTCTACGTGGGCTGGGTCCTTCGTAGACCGGGTAGATCGGATGTTAAGGGCTGTGAATTTGGATGTTCTACTTCAGTTGAATTCCCGCCCCCACTTTGCCAGACGTCCTGTCGCTTAGCAACCGCGAACCTACTAAACCAGCTGGTAAAGCAAGAAATATTCCCCAGTATTTTACTCACCTTTTTTACTCTAGGGGAGCAACAAGTTTTACTGTCTGCGCCATGTTTTATATCTCTGGCTGAGAGATCATCATATCAAGATCATTTTATATAATCCAGGTTACTACTTAAGATAGCTACTCTCATGATAATTTCTGCAATTGAATGACTAGTGATCAAATGTACAAATTTGTAACATTACATTTTCTATATTCATTTTAGCTGTAAAAATTCTTTGTGAGCTTAAAATTATATATGCCTTTTGGATCAAAAAAGGATATTCTAATTTGATTTTATATATCTATGATTTTTTTTATAAACAATATCCCAAATTGGCTCTTCCTAAATAAACTGAATTGTTTTTTTGTAAATAACCACTGCAAAAATAACTAACATTGTGTTTTAACAAAACTGCAGGTCATAACACTTTTCTCCACAGCTGCCTCTTGGGATGAGCTTGAAGATGAAGCTGCTGGAGGTCTGTGGGGCTCTCTGGTTGGAAAAACTTGTCTTTTGAGCACGTCGACTTACGCAGCCTGTAAACCCTGATGATGGATGCAGCTTCGTCATACTCTCCGTATGACGAAGCTGCCCTAAGCTCTCTCTGCAGACCAACCTATATGATGTTCCCCTCGTCAACCAGAAAATATGAAAAAATATCTGTATTCAACTGATCCAGCAACACTGCCTATTTGTTCTAATTAAGCTTAAAGAGGTCATTTATACACATATAAATAACTGCAAAAACACTTATCCTAATGCCAATATGTTATGTTATTTTAAACTGTGCAACGTAAGCTTCTTTAAAAATACTAATACAACTTTTAATGAAATGACTTCATGATATTTAACATTTTTAGAAATTCATTTTTTCACAACCATTGAACACCATAATAAAAAATGTGACAAAAACATGAATAAATTAAAAAAATTGTCCATCCATTCGGTCCCTGCTCTCCTCTCCAGTCTCCCTTTGCTGCTTCATATCCTAAACAGGAAGACAATAAACACAGTTTACAAAAAGAGCAACACAACAACCTTTATGAAATGTATATTTGTTAAAGTGATCAGTCATAAATTATGTTATTTGCGCTGTTGCAAATATACATACAGTAGGTTTATTTTTTGCGCTCAATTTTTTTTTCCGGCAAGGGATTAATTTCTCCTGCAGATACATCTCCTGAATTTTCCTCATTAGATAGAAAATAAATAGGAGAGGAACGTGACAACTTTATTGATTTAAGAATGCAGAACGGTAGTTTTCACAGCAGATCACAGGTTCTGTGTTGTATGAGGCTCAATAAGAGAGCATGAGCTGTGTAACTGGATTTAATCTTCAACCTCCAAGCCACGGTGCCCCGATTTTCACTCGGAAAAGAGGTAATAATTTCTCCTAAGAGGAGTCGACTTTTTACTTAATTTCCCAAAGCAGAAATTAGCTGCCTAAAAATGAAGAAACCATTACACTACCATACGAGCTCGTTTACGAGCAATGCTTTACAAATAAATATTAAAATACATGTCTAAGCCAACAATAAACGGCAAACAACACAACCGCTTTAAGTTTTTAATTTTTGAACCGCCAGGTTTTAATATACTTACATATAAATCTGTGCTCCTCTCTCTCTTTGCCTGCCGCTTCGTCCGCCATGGTACTGGAAGAAAATTCTCCCGTTCAGCCCGCAATGAATCGTGGGATATGTAGACCAGCGAAGGATACACCGTAACGGTCCTTCAAATCGGGGAGAACTCGGCCAGATTCGTTGGCCGCATTTGAAGCAGTCTTCGAATTTGGACAGTCCTAGTCACGGCGCTGTGACGTAACCGGCCGACAAATCCGGCCTTCGAAGGATCCAGCCGCTGGATTCGGACACAGCCGTTATGTGTTACACTTATTTTATGGGCTAGGTAAGGTATCGCTAGGTTTGCTTAGCTTCACTGCTAGCATGGCTACCGCTTTGTCTCCTGTTCCTCCGTCTCTCTCTGAATCTCCTCCTCTCTCTTGCTCTCTGTGTCAGATGTTTAGTTACTCCTCTGCCTCCTTTAGCGAAGATGGTAGGTGTAATAAGTGCAGCATTTTTGTAACCTTGGTGGTAAGGGTTTCTGAACTAAAGGTTCCGTGCTGTAAAACAGCCAGGCCAAGCAGTAGCTAGCGTGGAGCCAGTTAGGACAGGACTCCTTAGCCATCCTCCAACAGCTCCCGTGCAGCCGGAACTTCAAGCGAACTGGGTGACTGTTCGTAGGAAGCTTAGCACCAGGCCCCAGCGCACAGCCAACCTCCAGTCCCTTTCTGTGAACAATAGGTTCGCCCCGCTCAGCGACGCACCCGCGTGGCAGGAGAGGCCGATTCTTGTGATTGGCAGCTCCATAATTCAGAATGTGGCTCCAGAGACACGGAAATCCACTGTCAATGTCCGCAGCTCTGGCCCCTGGAAGGCATTTAAGTCCCATTTGAAGCATTCGGCCAAGGGCAAACGGCGGTATAGCAGAAACATTATCCATGCTGGTGGCAATGACACCCGGTTACGGCAATCGGAGGTCACTAAAATTAGCCTAGCTTCGCTGTGTAGGGCTGCCAAAAAGATGTCTGATGCTGTAATTTTTTCTGGTCCCCTGCCTGATAGTACTAGCGATAACATGTACAGCCGTATGCTGTCGTTTCACCTTTGGTTGTCAAGGTGGAGTCCAGAAAAACATGTGGGCTACATTGATAACTGGGGGACCTTCTGTGGAAAACCTGGACTGTTACGTAGAGATGGCATCCATCCCATCGCGGAGGGCGCTGCCCTTCTTTCCAGGAATATTGATAGGGTTATCTCTAGTTCCCCATTGCCGTGACAACCCAGAGTCCAGGTCAGGGAACAGGGACTGCCACCCACCCCCTACCCTACAGAGACAGTTTCCCGTCCACCACCCAAAACTAATTAATTAAAAGTTAATGCTACTAGAGCAAAGTATAAAAATTTCATAAAGATAAATACAACTCCGACTGAACAGAAAAAAAAATCAATTAAATGTGGTTTACTAAACATAAGATCTCTCTCCTCAAAAACACTCCTGGTAAATGACTTAATTTATGATAATAATATTGATTTGTTTTGTCTTGCAGGGACATGGTTGCATGGCCATGTCACAATAAATGAGTCAACTCCCTCTAGTTACTTAAACTTTAGTGTCCCTCGAAGTACTGTAAGTAAGTTACTGGTTGAGGAGGTGGAGTAACCACCATCTTTCATTCAAATTTACTAATTAATCCCCCCCCAAAAAAAGTTACAGTTCCTTTGAGCATTTAATCTTTAGCCATCCTCATACACATAACAAAGCAGTAAATTAATGAGGATTTTTAATATGATTAAATGTTTTATGCTTGCTGAAAGTAACCAAGGCCTAAGAGGAAGTAGTATCTGATATGAGATGTGCTGTACTGTGCTGTACCATATATGGAGTTGTTTTTCAGAGCAGAAGCTGCAGAACCATGCACCACCAGGCACCACCAGGTTTCCTGTTATCTCGCAAGATGTAACTGAATGTGGGTGTGGGGAAATAACCAGCAAATGTATTGGTGTGTATGTGCTGTGAGCCACTCCCTGTTGAATGAATAAAACGAGCCGGTCTGCAGCGGAGCTTCAGAATGCTTTGGACCTAGCTGCTGGTGACAGGTATTCTCCACTCTCTGCAGAGGTGAAACTGAACTGAGACTCAGCCTGACTTTTCTCCACTGAAGATTTTCTACTCCAATTACTCCTGAACTTGGGGGGTGGTATATTGACCACGACAATTTGGTGCCGTGACCCGGATTTTCGTCACAGAAAAGGAGTCTTGGAGACCATTTGGACCGGACCAAAGCGAACGGAGACTGACACAAATCATGCCGGCACTTTCATAAGGTAAGCAGACCTTTTATTCTGCTCATTGGCTTTGTTCAAAAAGTTTTTGTGTCAGACTCCAAGTACCGGAGGTTGATAAATTACTTAAGTGGAGAAAAACGAGGTATGATGTAAAGTAACAGGGTTAATAAACATAGACTATGTATGTTGACTAGAGTTTTGTGGTAACGGGGTTACACACATAATCCTCTGGGAGGAATAGTGATTTTAGAAAGATAACGGAGATCTTGCATTGAAAACGTAACAGGGTTAGGGACGGTATGAGACCTGGGGTCTGACAAAAGTTGACATTTTTAAGATGACTAGAGTTTTGTGGTAACGGGGTTACACACATAATCCTCGGGGAGGAATAGTGATTTTAGAAAGATAACGGAGATCTTGCATTGAAAACGTAACAGGGTTACGGACGGTATGAGACCTGGGGTCTGACAAAAGTTGACATTTGTAAGAGAAAAACAGATAGAATATCTTGGACAAGCAAGAATGAAATACACGAAGAATGAATGTTGGGATTGGCACAGTAGTCTGAAATAATTGCTGATTAGAAATAATCAGTAAAAGTAAGACCTGTGCAACCCAAATTACACCATAAGGTAGTAAATAAGGCACCGCTGGGATTTTTGTCACAAAAAGGATTTTTTGGAAGTGATTTGGACCTGACCAAGGTTAAAGGAGACTGACACAAGGTGCGCTAATCAATCTAAGGTAAGCAGACATTTTCTTCTGCTCATTGGCTTTGTCCAAAATCTGCTTGTGTCTAGACTCCTAGTAACTGAGGTTTTTAAAATTTGAAAGTAGTGGAAAATGAGTTGTTATTAAGAATAAGTGTTGTGGGTTTGAGGCCCTGGGTGAAACATCCCTAAATTCCGGGTTAGAGGCCCTGGGTTAAATTTCCAAAATTCTGTTGAGTTGTTATTAAGAATAAGTGTTGTGGGTTGGAGGCCCTGGGTGAAATATCCCTAAATTCCAGGGTTAGAGGCCCTGGGTTAAATTCCCAGAATTCTGTTGAGAAGTTTAGAAAAAGGCTTTGAGGAACGGTTGTATCTTGGAGTGGCGTCCTAATATTTTTCTGACGAAAAAAATACTATAACTAGGTTATAGAGCTGGGTTTGAGGCCCTGGAGGTAGGATCTCCAAAATTCTATTTTGAAATAAAAGAGAAGGGAAGAAAGAATACAAAGAGATAAATACACATGGTATGAATGTTGGAACGGAGCAGATCTGAACAAGCGCTGATCTCCTTTTGGGACATCTGCGAAGCAAGACTGTAAAGGCAACCCAAACTCTGAGAGTTAATGATTGCTTCTATTTGACAGGAACATTTGTTTCTGTTGAGGGTCTGTGGGAGCCTGTCTCAGCCGTGACTGTGCTCCGTAACGGGCGTCTCTCCAGCACACAGTTGTAAACTCACATAAAACACACAGTTAAAATACATCACGTAGCCTTGGAGACAAGACCGACAATTTCATTAGCGTGAGTCCTACTTAGAAGATAAAGAGATTTAACTGCAGAATATATAGTTGACGAATGATTGTGAGAGTGTGTGGGGGAATAGAATCACAGAGAGGAAAGAAAAAGAGCGCAGAAAGTGTGTGAGAGAGATCTCAGCGCTGGGTATGTGTGTGTGTGTGAGATTTCAACTTTATGTGAAAGCAGGAAGTTAAGAGGTGAGCTGAACTTTTGGCTTCGTGTTAAAACAGGACTATTATTAGTAAAAATTCGAGTATAAACTATTATCTAAGAATATAAGAATGGATAAGAGAAATTAAACACTCTAGAATATATAGATAGCGGAACTGATGTTGGGTACGCGTTTCAGTCCGTGCTGAATTTGTGACGGATACGTCTAATTTTATGCCACATTAAAATCTGGAAAAAGTGGTGTGAATTACGCTGATAAGAATTGAAATTGAGGTGTGGAGTTCTCTATTTACCGAAGGGTATGTTGCTCTTTTGTTGATTAGTTTTACGGTAGAGTTTAACTGTTTTAAGCGACGTTGGCCGAAAGGGGCTAACGTTAGCACCAGACTGTAGGCTACGGTGAATTGCTGGGAGAGCTCGCAGCGAGCGGATTCTGTTCAAGACTCTTGGTTTTTTTATAACTCTTGGAATAAAAATAACTTGATAAGAAGCTAAACATCAGTTTATAAATCCTTTTAACTTTACTAAGCTTCGGCTTGGGGAATTCACTCTTAAAGATCAATGGTGAACGAACAAATAGATAGAAAAGAGAAAACAGCTCGAAGGAGCGATTTAAGGTTGGACCTCTTGAAAACAATCAGGAAACTACCTAAAAAAAAAACAAAAAAAACAACATTAAATAATTACGCTTGTTTAATTCGGATCTAATATTTTATAGAAACAAATACAAGCTTGGTAAAGGGGGAATTAAGAAATACTATTAAGATAAATACTTGATAACATTTAAATTAGTCTTAATTAAAAAGAAGGCGCGCCAGGGCAGTTTTGCTTGTATAGCACACTTTCAACACAGTGCAATTCAGGGTGCTTTACTTATGATTAGAATACAAATGAGCATTTACAGTGATTAAGACAATAATTCGTGTGACAATTAAAAACAAACAAGTAAAAACAGTTACTCATAAGCGATACTAAATAGGTAAGTTTTAGTTTTAGATTAAAAATAATTTTAAATTAAAAAGAAGAGAAGCTCGAGAGAATACTTAATACATAGATCTAGATGGTGTCAAAAATGTAGTGGGTTTCTAAATAGGATTAAATTGGATAACTAAGAATAAAAATACAAGCTGTATTGATAAAGGACAGATTGAAAAGCAAGTAGATTTTTAATTGAAATAAATATAAAATGGTTAAATCACTAAAAAGAACTAAGTGTATTGATAAAAGATTGCGATGGTCAATCTTTATAAATATTTAATTTACACTTGAGATGAAAGAGACATATATCAAATTGACAAAATAGAGAAAGGCATTGCATTGATAAAGTATAACATATAAATTGCATGAAAAATGCAGGAAATATTAATTAAAATAAGCAGGGGAAGAATTATAACAACAGTTTAATTAGACATATAAGGATTAATGAACATCCCTGTTGGAGAGAGCAAACCTATAAATTAGTATATTTTTACCATAACTAATACTGAAGAAATTATTTCTAATATAACTGAGTAAAATACAAGTAAAATAGAGCCCACATAGGCAGTCTGAGTGGAAAAGATATTTGAATTCAGCATTTGAGGAAGGAGATTACTGAATATGAAAATAAAAAGTTTAAATAAAAGTTGATTTGAATAGGCTGAGAGGATCGACTCTGTCTGTCTTTTTCTTCCTCAATAATTTTTTTTCTTCTCTCTCTTTTTCTCTTTCCCATTCCGCCAACAGAGAACCCCTCAGATAACATTCTAGAGATGTAATTTATGTTCCTGGGGAGATGTGACGGGAGGGGGTGCTGGGCTGATGACGGATAGTGCCAGGTCTCCGCCATAACTGCCAAAGAAAGAAAAATCGATACAACCAGCGTAGAAGTTCTTCTGTCTTGTGCTCTGCTCCCAAACCAGGGGGTCACCAGTGACTGAATATTTTCAGGGGTGAAGCAGGGGGCACCCTCAAATAAGAGCACATTTCCTCATGCTGAACTGAACTTTCAAGGACAATATGTGTGAATCCACTTGGCTGGTGTAATATGGACAATTTCTGCTGAAGAAGTGACGATCAAAGACTGCTGATTCAATGTCACTGTTGCTGAACTAACCACAAGAGTTTCTGTTTTTCTGATCGAAGGTGGCCCTGGTTGCTTGAACTCTGAAACCCCGTGCCTTCCCCTGAATTATCTCCAAGTAAAACACCACCATTTACCAGGAACAATTTGAAAGTTGGGTGGAAGGTAGAACTGGGCCTATAGCATGGGGTTGCTGGCTGGTGAGTTGAGAAAATGTTTTATTTACATAGCAAATTCAACACCTAAGGAATACAAAGGATACATTCCTTATTAATACACAACTGTAACGGTTACTTAAATGATATCCTTATTTTTACGTTTCATCCACAGGGATGTACTAAATTTAAGATAGGATAAATTGTAATGGAACAGCTAAATCAAAAGTAAGTCAGAATTGTATTTGATTTCTAGCAGAAAGAATAAATCAAAGTGCTTCACGGACCAAGGTAATTAAAAAGCTGAAATGGATAATAGAATAATTGATAACATTTAAAAAGAGACATAGTAACACAGACAAGTACAATACGTATGTCTTAAACTTGATAAATAAAATAAGTAAATAAAAGAATCAATTTAGTTGAACAAGCAAATGGATAGTAATCAGTTGAACTGTAGACAAAAAGTAAAGTCTTGAGCCTGCTCTTGCTTTTAAATCCGTCAATGAGGGAGGTGTTTTTGTTTAGTTTTCAGGAATAACAACGGTGTTGCACCAAAATAACATGGATTTGCTTCTTTCCCCAGGGATTATTTTTAATAAGATGGGTGAAATAATTTCTCAGCACAATACAGTTGGATTAGATTGAAAAGGAGTGGATGTCCAATAAAAGAACACGGAATCGGGAAGGAACTTTTACCTTATATTTCAATGTTAGATAATAGTTTAGTTTTTGCATTTTAGAGGGTGCATTTGTATTGTTATGTTATTAAAATGATATACTTGGTAATGTTGGTATATACTCCTCCTATCAACATCGATACTAAATAAGGCTGAGGTAACTGGCAGAAACTAATCTCTAATTGGACGACACATTCTGCAGGGGTACTCAGGACTCAGAAAAGAGAAAAACAAACATTATATTATGAGACCAAAGTATGATTAATAGGGGAATATGATATAGCAAAATTTAATACAGTTACCAACATTCTAGGCTAATTCTTTTTCAGATTATGACTCTTTTTAACTTAATGACCCACCGGATATAAAGCAAAACCTTTTAATCAAAAATAAATGTAATTTAAATAGGGGATGACTATGACAGGCAAACTAAGTCTGTGTAGTAGATTGGTTCAGAGCAATACACAATTTAGGACTTAATTTTTTGCAAATTAATAATGTATGGTTGCAGGATTTAAACATATTTGGGATTCAACAGGATTATGCAAAATAATAAGTAGGTTTAACAATTTTTAATAAATTGCAGTTCGAATTAAATTTTATGAGATCAGGTTTAGAGACAATCTTTACCTACTGTCAGTACTGTGATGGGAACTTTTTTAAGGTCTGTCTGGGTTAAATGGATAGGTGATGATTGATTACATACGTGATGACTTCGGTCAGGGTTGCGGATTTCTTTTGGTATTCACTTGTACGTCTGCATCTTAATCTAAGATCAAAATTGGCTAACATGACTGCGCAGTTGGGGCTTATCGGCGAAAGGCCCTCTAAATTGTTTGGATGATCATCAAGAGTGATTACAAGACCGGGTCAAAAACTGTCATTTTTTAGATGTTTACAAGTTTATGCCCCCAGGATTCAACAACAGGTGTCATTTTTAGGGAGAATGGTGTCCCAAAAGGGGGTCTCCCTCTCCCCTGAACATCGATCTTCTACTTTACATCATCCACTACCACACACAGTGAAAGAAATGTTGTCTTTCCTGGGCCTAACGGGATACGGCAGGTATTGGGGATGAGAAATCTGTCTGCACCATTGAAATGGACTCAAGAAGCAGAAGAGGCTTTCATTACGCTCAAACAACGTCTGTCCACAGCAACTGAACTGGCCACCCCTAACTACAGTCTGCCGTTTCATCTGGATGTTTCTGGAACAAAGGAAAGGATGAATGGCATTTTGTTCCATAAAAAAGGGGGAGAAAAAGTAGTACTAATGTATGCTAGTGTAATGCTAGACAATATGGAGAGGACAGTAGAACGGTAGTCAAATGCCTGATAAACCACAAATGCCTGATAAACCACTACATTCCCCAAAATGGGTTCCCTGAAAGGATCAGATCAGATGACGGAACACACTTTAAGAACAAAGATAAGCGAGGAAACCATAGTAGACTTACAAGGTACAGTCTATCATCCTCAGTCTCAGGGAAAGGTGGAGAGAATGAATCAATCTCTAAAAAACAAATTAGCAAAAATCTGTGCACAGACTAAAATGAATTGGATTGAAGCACTACCACTAGCCCTTATGTCAATCAGGTGTTCAGTGAACACAGCCACGGGGTTTACTCCACATGAGTTACAAACCGGGAGACCATTTCCTTGGCCCAGTAGCAAACTCCCTTTGCTTAACTCTGAACGTGATCAACTGAGTAAAAGAGTGTATTTTAACATATTGCAAAGTGTGCTGCTAAAGGTCACTAAGAGAAAGTGGTCAGAACCCAGGTGGACAGGCCCGTATAAGGTTACAGAGAGGACGTCTCACGCCGTCCCCCTAAAGGGGAAAGGAGACACCTGGTATCACTGGAGCCAGTGTGCCCCCACGGAGGGACCTCAGAGATCCCTCTCTGAGACAAAGAAAGATCTCCAGCTAGGTGAGGAGGCCAATTAGTGGGGCAGAATAATCCCCGGCCAAATCACAGGGTTCAGGGCAGTCTACCCCTGAATCCACAAAGGTGAAGAGGACCAGGACCCGAAGTAGACGACCAGAAACAAAGGAGGAGGATCAACTAACGAACCTGACATAAGCCTAACTCCCCAGCTGCCAAGGTGCCAGTGGAAGACTGCAAGGGAGCACCAGGCTGAAGAGATATGTAACATTAGACCATACTGAAAAAAAAATAAAATAAAATAAACTCATACTGCTTACTCATCACACCACCGCCACAGGAACCTGTAAATATGATGATTGCATTGTTAGAAGAAAATCAGGATGAAGAACCTGTGGAAGAAAATGAAGAGGATGAGTTTGAAGTACTTTAAAAAAAATTTTGAGGTGTGCTTTTCTAACATGATTATGATTTTTGATATGTTTATTTACTTTCTAGCTACTATCGGTATGCACTGCTTTGACTTATGTTGAACTCTTAAGAGAGTTCAAAAGGGGGATTAATGAGGATTTTTAATGTGATTAAATGTTTTATGCTTGCTGAAAGTAACCAAGGCCTAAGAGGAAGTAGTATCTGATATGAGATGTGCTGTACTGTGCTGTACCATATATGGAGTTGTTTTTCAGAGCAGAAGCTGCAGAACCATGCACCACCAGGCACCACCAGGTTTCCTGTTATCTCGCAAGATGTAACTGAATGTGGGTGTGGGGAAATAACCAGCAAATGTATTGTTGTGTATGTGCTGTGAGCCACTCCCTGTTGAATGAATAAAACGAGCCGGTCTGCAGCGGAGCTTCAGAATGCTTTGGACCTAGCTGCTGGTGACAGGTATTCTCCACTCTCTGCAGAGGTGAAACTGAACTGAGACTCAGCCTGACTTTTCTCCACTGAAGATTTTCTACTCCAATTACTCCTGAACTTGGGGGGTGGTATATTGACCACAACAAAAGCCACTTTTATTAGTGGTCTTATATCGTCCATGTGGCCCTTATTCTCAATTTTTAGATCAGAATTTCTATCTGACTTAGTTTTAAACACTGATAAAGTTATTATAGTTAGAGACTTCAATATTCATGTTGATAGTTAAAGTGATAGTCTAAATACAGCTTTTAACATTATCTTACCTTTATCTCTACCTTTTTTCACCTTAGGAATATTGCAAAAATTAGAACCATCCTGTCCAGGAGTGATGCTGAAAAACTAGGCCAAGCCTTTGTTACTTCAAGGCTGGATTACTGTAACTCTTTATCATCAGGTAGTCCACAGAATACAAGTAAAAGTCTTCAGTTAGTCCAAAATGCTTTTATTCTAATGAATAAAAGATGAAGAGATCACATTTCACAAGAGAAGAAGAGATCACATTTCCCCTGTTCTTCTCTTCTCTGGCTCCCAGTAAAATCTAGAATAGAATTCAAGATCCTCCTTCTGACATATAAAGCTCTTAATAATCATGCTCCATCATACATAAGAGACCTGATTGTTCCATATGTTCCTAACAGAGCCCTTCGCTCTCAGACTGCAGGTCTACTGGTAGTTCCTAGGATTTCTAAAAGTAGAATGTGTGGCAGATCTTTTAGTTATCAGGCTCCCCTCCAATGGAACCAGCTCCCAGGGTTGGTTCGTGAACCAGACAATTTGTCTATCTTTAAAACTAGGCTTAAAACTTTCCTTTTTGACAAAGCTTACAGTTAGAGACAGGTTAGACAGGTAGCTAGGAAGAGACAGGTTAATGTTAGTAGTCAGGTAGAGTGTCAAAAGCTAGGAAGAGATAGGAGGAGGTAGAGTAGCTAGGTAGAGATAGATTAATGTAAGCCAGGTAGAGAGTGTTAGTAGCTAGGTCTCCTAGTAGCTAGGAGACAGGTTAATGTTAGTAGCTATGCTGCTTTAGGCTAGGCTGTTGTAGGACATTATTAGTGTCAGTACCTACTTTCTCTCCTACTTCTCCCCAACTGCATGATGTGCTGTCAATTCAAGCGTTAACATGTTTTCTCTTAGTCTCTTCCTACAGTAGGTGCTCCTGACCCGCCCTGCTTGACGACCCTGACTAAGATGGCATTCTAGTGGAGGAACGTTCTCCACGTCCTGCTACCAACTTCTACTTCTGCATCAGTTCTGTTGCTCTTTCTGTGTCTCTGCTGCCTTCTCCAAACCCCAGACGGTCTCGGCAGATGACCGCTTATGCTGAGCCTGGTTCTGTTGGAGGTATCTTCCTGTTAAAAGGGAGTTTTTCCTCTCCACTGTTGCTTCATGCTTCCTCAGTGTGAGGGATTGCTGAGAAGTCACGATGCAATCTTCTGTTGTTCTTTAATTCCTAAATTAAACATTCTATTGTTATAACTCTTCTTGTAAAGTTTCTTGAGATGACATTTGTTGTGAAATGGCGCTATATAAATAAACTGAATTGAATTAAATTATGCTATTAAAAAATCCACCAAACAGCGAAGTAGCAAAGGATGGACCTGTGTTATCAGCAAAGGAACTTTATAACTGTAGTTGTTCCATCTTGAAATGGGTACCATTGCAGGACTCCACCCTGTAGTTGACAACAAGTCTTTTAAAACACGACTAATCATAAATAGGCTGCTTATCTGAAACTTAAAATGATAAATGAATAAGAATAATTGCAGGGCATGTTGATTTATAATCTTTTTAAGTCTGCAGCTATAACGGCAGCTTTCACGGCTTCTGTTGCATAAAAGTACGTCTCGCCTGTGTGTGTTTCTGTCTGCTCTCTTGACAACTTGCTTTAAATTTCAGGAGATTTTACTTGACTTAGGAGCCTCAGGGAGCCTCAGGGAGCTGCTATATAAATGCAGGAGACTTTTGCAATTTTAGACTTGGGATAATAGTGCATTTATACTTCAGCATTTTCTGTGAGAGCGCAGTGCAGCAGTCGGAGAATGTTTTAATCTGACAGGAGCGGGTCTTGCACATTATGACGTATGCGGTGTGCCTGGAGCATCTTGACAGGTAGAATAATGTAAGTGGCCCACTGCAGCGCTTTATTATAAATTATTGCGCTAATGAGATGATCAGGTGACCGTTAAAGCCCAAGCTCGATCTGAGACCGTGGACAATGATAGAAATAAAGCCCGGTTGGGTTCGGGCAAAGATGTTCAGCTCTACTGTATATGAGCAGAAAGAAACATGACTACATAAGAAACTGGAATTGAGTGAATTAAATAATAATCTGTTTAAATACTGATGCGGAAACTTTGCTGGTAGCAGAAGTGGCTGTTAGGTCAGTAACAATTTCAACATCAGGCTTGGTGGGAACAAACCTGTCAATCATAAATATAGTTGGGGACATGTTCCTGGCGTCCCCGGTTAAAATGACGCCTATGCTGGTCATAAGTAATGTACAAGTTAAGTATATTTTGAGCAATTATTATGTATTTTATAATATTGGATATCCACTAAGTATGTATGTATCTTTGTAAGATGTGGGTATAGGTGTATGTAGGCATGTGCAAAGGAAGTCTAAGAGTATATATATATATATATATATATATATATATATATATATATATATACAGAAACATCTGTGCGGAGTATGGGCTGGAAACCCCAAGGTCAAAGTGGGAAACACCTCCAAAGGCTGAATGACTGAGCAAAGATCCTGTGGGACTTCCAGATCCAGACAGACAGGATGGTAATGGCAAACCAACCGAACATTGTGGTGGTTGATAAAGAGCAGAGGAAAGCCGTTGTGATGGATGTGGCAATACCAAGTGATGGTAACATCAAAAAGAAGGAACATGAGAAACTTGAGAAATACCAAGGGCTCAGAGAGGAGCTAGAGAAGGCTTGGAAAGTGAAGGTGACAGTAGTACCCGTTGTAATTGTACCTCTTGTCCTGCGTCTCTTTGTGCTGTCAGTATGATACTTTTGTCGGTAAGAAAAACACGTTAAACTAACATTAATAAACATATAAAATACATTATAATCGGAGTGACCCCCAAACTGGAGGAATGGCTTGGAACAGCAAGAAACTGCACAGTACCCTCAAGCTCCCAGGCCTCTGGTAGAGGACCTGAGGGGGGAATTTATATATATATATATATATATATATATATATATATATATATATATATATACTACCGATCAAAAGTTTGGGGTCACCCAAACAATTTTGTGTTTCACAAAAGTCACACTTATTCACCACCATACGTTGTGAAATGAATAAAAAATAGAGTCAAGACATTGACAAGGTTAGAAATAATGATTTTTATTTGAAATAAGATTGTTTTTACATCAAACTTTGCTTTCATCAAATAATCCTCCATTTGCAGCAATTACAGCATTGCAGACCTTTGGCATTCTAGCTGTTAATTTGTTGAGGTAATCTGGAGAAATTGCACCCCACGCTTCTAGAAGCAGCTCCCACAATTTGGATTGGTTGGATGGGCACTTCTTGCGTACCATACGGTCAAGCTGCTCCCACAACAGCTCAACGGGGTTCAAATCTGGTGACTGCGCTGGCCACTCCATTACCGATAGAATACCAGCTGCCTGCTTCTTCTCTAAATAGTTCTTGCACAATTTCGAGGTGTGTTTTGGGTCATTGTCCTGTTGTAGGATGAAATTGGCTCCAATCAAGCGCTGTCCACTGGGTATGGCATGGCGTTGCAAAATGGAGTGATAGCCTTCCTTATTCAGAATCCCTTTTACCCTGTACAAATCTCCCACCTTACCAGCACCAAAGCAACCCCAGACCATCACATTACCTCCACCATGCTTAACAGATGGCGTCAGGCATTCTTCCAGCATCTTTTCAGTTGTTCTGCGTCTCACAAACGTTCTTCTTTGTGATCCAAACACCTCAAACTTGGATTCATCCGTCCACAGCACTTTTTTCCAGTCTTCCTCTGTCCAATGTCTGTGTTCTTTTGCCCATCTTAATCTTTTTCTTTTATTGGCCAGTCTCAGATATGGCTTTTTCTTTGCCACTCTGCCCTGAAGCCCAGAATCCCGCAGCCGCCTCTTCACTGTAGATGTTGACACTGGTGTTTTGCGGGTACTATTTAATGAAGATGCCAGTTGGGGACCTGTGAGGCTCTGTTTCTCAAACTAGAGACTCTAATGTACTTATCTTCTTGCTCAGTTGTGCAACGCGGCCTCCCACTTCTTTTTCTACTCTGGTTAGAGCCTGTTTGTGCTGTCCTCTGAAGGGAGTAGTACACACCGTTGTAGGAAATCTTCAATTTCTTAGCAATTTCTCGCATGGAATAGCCTTCATTTCTAAGAACAAGAATAGACTGTCGAGTTTCAGATGAAAGTTCTCTTTTTCTGGCCATTTTGAGCGTTTAATTGACCCCACAAATGTGATGCTCCAGAAACTCAATCTGCTCAAAGGAAGGTCAGTTTTGTAGCTTCTGTACCGAGCTAAACTGTTTTCAGATGTGTGAACATGATTGCACAAGGGTTTTCTAATCATCAATTAGCCTTCTGAGCCAATGAGCAAACACATTGTACCATTAGAACACTGAAGTGATAGTTGCTGGAAATGGGCCTCTATACACCTATGTAGATATTGCACCAAAAACCAGACATTTGCAGCTAGAATAGTCATTTACCACATTAGCAATGTATAGCGTGTGTTTCTTTAAAGTTAAGACTAGTTTAAAGTTATCTTCATTGAAAAGTACAGTGCTTTTCCTTCAAAAATAAAGAAAAAAAACTTTTGAATGGTAGTGTATATGTTAAAACTATATGCTGCAGATTAGTGTTGTGGATTTATTTAATACATGTATTACATCATTAATATGTGATCAACACGGGGTGATACAGGGGCAGGATTTAATAAGTTTGTAATTTTTCCTGCTCCTTGTCGAACTGATCATTTCCCCCTTGTTTTTATATATTTCTTTGTATAAAAAAATGTGTATGAACCATCAATTCAATGCCACAAGATACAAGGGTCAGTCGTCATGAAGAGCCGAAGTATTTTGTAGAAGGTTCTCTTCGCCTCTAGGGGCAGGTGAAATGTGTGCGGCCGTGTGGTGGGTCTGGTCAGGTCCATAAATTGAGCCACTATAGAGCAATAGTTATGGATGAACCGCCAATAAAAATGAGCGAAGTCAAGGAAGGACTGCAACCGCTTGAGTGTGGTAGGAAGTGGCCAGGTGGTCACTGCAGCCACCTTCTGAAGATCCAAAGAGTGTCTTCCACTCATCCCCCGTCTCCTATACAGACTAGATTTTACACATTTCGCAGGTTGAGGCGAGTTAAGATGCAGGCTTTGGACAGAGAGTCTATCACAGTGTTCACAAGAGGAAGTGGATGATTATCTTTAATGGTTACTATATTCTCATCCTTTGTTTTTGAACAAAGAATAACCTTGCTGACGCCGGATAAGTAGAAAGGCAGATGAATCCCTGGTCGAGAAACTCTGAAATTTAAGCCTCCATCTGCGCCATCTCCTCCCGGGAAAGTGGAGACTGGCCCCTAGTTGGAAATTGATGGCTATGTCATAGGAGCAATGGGGTGGTGTTGGGAAGCTTTCTTCTTGCTAAAAACTTCAGCCAGATCCTGGTAAGGTGGGGAGATCTCCTTCAGGTCCTGGACTTGAACAACCTCCCATGCCCTGGCAGATAATGGGCATCAGGGTGAGCAGGAGGGATCCCAGCTGAGGATCTGTTGTGTGGACCAGGAGATCTGTGGGTCATGTGTTTGGAACCAGAGGTACCCTAGGATGAGTGGTATGGAGCTGGAAACGATGACCAGGAACCCACATTGGAACCTTGGTGATGCTTGCCGTATGTGACTTTGCTGCAGCGGACGTCCGTCGATGGAGGTCACTGGTATGGGTTGCTGCCAGGGGCGTAGCACCAACTTTTGGGCCCTGGGTACAAACGATCTTGCTGGGCCCCCTACCAAATACTATAATATCCTACTGATCTTCCTTACCTCCCCCCTTTATAATGTGTCACTCCTCGTCACTCAGTTGACAGATCATTGTCCATTACAGATGTTTACTGTGTGTGTTTCCCTGCCATCTTACTCCTGCTGTCCTGCATCTCCGTTTCTGCTGTCAGCATCACATTGGTCAGCATTCCAATTCAATTAACATTCCTTCCACCGCCCACATCCTTCCACTCATCACCCTCTCCTATACAGACTAGCTTTTACGCATTTCGCAAGTCGAGGCGAGTCAAGATGGAGTCTATCACAGTGTTCACCAGAGGAAGCGGATGATGATTGCCTATCTCCAGCTGTCAACAGGGGAGAGGCAGGGTACACCCTGGACAGGTCGCCAGTCCATCGCAGGGCAACACAGATACAGCATCAGAATCAGCTTTAATGGCCAAGCATGACACATACAAGGAATTTGACTCCGGCAACTTTTCTCTCCAGTACAGAACTTAAATAAGTGAAATAAAAAAGGAAACAAAAATAAATATAAATAAATAATAAAAGATAATATATACACCAAACCGGGGTTATTGTACAGTGAGTATATGCAGCAGTGCAGAGTTTTAGTTTATTGTTCATGTGAATGGACTCACACTCTGTGACTATTCAGATTTCATCAGAGCGACAGCCTGGGGGAAGAAACTGTTCTTGTGTCGGGAGGTTTTGGCGTACAGCGCTCTGTAACGCCGGCCTGAGGGGAGGAGCCTAAACAGGTTGTGGCCAGGGTGTGAGGGGTCTGTGGTGATTTTTCTGGCCCGCTTCCAAACCCTGGCCCGGAATAGGTCCTGAATGGAGGGAAGATCATTACCTATGATCCTCTCTGAGGACCTGACTGTTCTCTGCAGTCTGTCCCTGTCTTGCCTGGTGGCGGATCCGAACCAGGCAGAGATGGATGAGGTCAGGACAGACTGGACTATTGCTGTGTAGAATATGGTCAGCAGTTCCTGAGGCAGGTTGAACTTTCTGAGCTGACGCAGAAAGTACAGCCTTTGCTGGGCCTTCTTCCTTATAGAGTCAATGTGGGAGGTCCACTTCAGGTCCCGTGTGATGGTGGATCCTAGGAACCTGAAAGACTCCATTGTGGGGACTGACCTGTTAGTCATTATGAGAGGAGATGTGGCTGATTAAGATTCTGAAGAGGAATATTTACCCTCTGATCAAGATTTTCAGTTGTCCAGGGAGAAAGAAAGTGCACGCAGGAATAGCCAATCAAGTTCACCATGACTCTCCAGAAGTAACACATTCCAGCTCCGAAGCTGTTGTCACGTTCTCCTGGTGGGAGAGAGGTATGTGATCTGGTAGTAGGGGTGGTCATGACAACGATAATCGTAACAGAGGTAGCAGGAATGTAAAAATCCTTGCAAATAGCAGGCACAGTGGAAAACGCGACAGAAAACAGACTGCTAATAAGCTAGTAAACAGCAGTAGAGTTCACTGTTCCACTGTAAATGACGATAATTTATAATGAGGGCGAGGTTTGCTCGACAGATGAGGAAGAGTACCAGTGGATCAGACAATCTGATGAACCTGTTGGTTATCTTGGTCTGATCTGATCTGTAAAATTCTGAGCCCAATGATTTCCTTCCTGTTTTTATACAGTGAATAGACAAATGGAGCGTCATAACAAAGGACATAAACAGGTATGTTCACCTGTTCTTGACAAAAAGCCAAAAAACTTAAACTATATATGTAGAAAATACATATATAGAAAAATATAAATATTAAAAATAAAAATATTAAAAATTGAAAATTGAAATAATGTTAAGAAGATAAACATCCATAATAGTCATCCACTCCAATATTGCCAACGCATGGTGATGTCATAATATGCAGATTAAATGTGTGAATTTGTTCCCATCACAAACATTCTTTACAGTATACCTAGCATATCTATAACCATATTTAAGTTACAACATTTTAAACAAGTAGTATCAAAATTTAATATTTTATAGAAAATACCCTGTTGCCTAAAGAGTTAATTATGTGCGTGCATGGGAGGTGGGTTGGAAGGTATAACTGTGATCCTGATTCTAATTTTTTATTCTGTCGGGGACGAATGGGAATGTCGTTAATGTGGGGTCATTTTAATCTGTCATCAAATCAAACTTTATTTGTATAGCACTTTTTATACAAAATAGGATTTCAAAGTGATCACAGCTAACCCCCCACCTCCTCCCTACCCATTTACGTTGCAAAAAAAGCAACAAAATCTACAGTAGGCTGAGTACAGATGAGCCAGGTAACGTCATCATGGGCTGCAGCAGAACAACAACGGCAGCAAAGGCACTGACCCAGGGCACCTGGCGGATGTAAGGCTTAGACACCTGCCTCCACCCAAGCTCTACAGAAGCAGAGGGCTCCCAGAGAGGTAACACTGGAAGGATGAATAAAATAAGAAGTTAAAATATTAAAATAAACAGTTAATAATGAGAATAAGTAGTAAAATACTGATAACATTTTTAAGAGTCAACATTAGAATTTAGTGAAAAACGTTGATAAAATGTTATCAAATAAAACATATGGAGCAGTTAATCGGATAATAATAAAAAATGGTCATTTTAAAAGCTCGACTACAACTTTAAACAGGTAAAACATGCAGAGCAATTAAACAGCTATTTCTAAACAATAGTCAGTTAAAAGCTAGTCTAACAAGGTGAGTCTTGATCCTGCTCTTAAAAACATGAACATTCTCGGCGGCCCTGAGATCCTCTGGCAGCCTGTTCCAGAGGTGAGAGCCATAATACTGGAAGGACAAGGAGACGGCTGCCAGAGGACTACAGGGACCATGAGGGTTCATATGGTAAAAGCATTTCTGAAAGTCAAGAAGGCCTACGACAATTAAGACACTTAAAATCCATGATAATAATCTTAAAATCGATCCTAAAACATACAGGGAGCCGATGCAGTGATTCTAAGACCGGTGTAATGTGCTCCCACCTCCTGGTCTTTGTCAGGACACGAGCTGCTGAAATTTGTAAAAGCTGTAAACTTTTGGTAGTCTTTTTGGGAAGACCAGAAAGCAGGGCATTACAATAATCGATTCTCCTGTTGATAAAAGCATGCATTGGCTTCTTTGTATTGGCCCAAGAGAGAATTAGGCGGATTCGGCAATGTTCTTTAGGTGATAAAAACCTATTCTAGTTATATTTTTAATGTGTGGAATAATAGTCAGCTCAGAGTCAAAATCACACCCAGATTTTTCACTTGTAGAGAAGGATTAAAAGACAATGAATGTACTTTTGGTAAAATTTTCTCTCTCTGAGCCTCAGGACCGATAACTAAAAGCTCAGTTTGGCCTAACTGAGTTGAAGAAAGTTTTTTTGCCATCCAGGAATTGATGTCTAAAATGCAGTTAAAAAGTGCATCCATTGGCTGTGTGTCATCAGGAGACATGGAGATGTGCAACTGTGTATCATCAGCATAACTGTGAAAGCTAACTCCATGTCTACTGATAACACTGCCAAGAGGGAGCATACACAGGTTAAAAAGCACTGGGCCTAACCCACCACATGTGATCTTATGGATCTTAGAAGAAGAGGTATCTAAACTTAGATATGAGGTGAACCATTTATGAACAGCACCAGAGAGGCCAATCTGTTTTAAATGGGTTAAAAGAATAGTGTGGTCTACTGTATCAAAGGCAGCGCTTAGATCCAATAGAACCAACACCGTCACCTTCTTAGTATCATAGTTTAATCTAAGATCTAAGGTAACTTTCAAATATAGTAACAAAACACTTTTACAGCATGCTGTGTTAAGAAATGTTTCCTTACATACATATTTCTGAAAACTACTGTATAAAGGCCTCTTCAACATTGAACATTTTCACAATATACAAATTTTCTGAAATACAGTTATAGATAAGTTATAATATTGAAAATTAAAACTTTTTTTTTAAATATAAAAATAAGTTTGATATTCTAATTTTATGACCAGCAACGGTACAATGAATTACACTTGTGAAAGAAAAAAAAGGTGATGTTACATTCTGTATTTTTAGGTAAGTAAAGGTCTTTCACATCTAAGTAACATAATCTATTTCTATAAATGTCAGAGGATCTTTTTAAAAATATATACATTTTTATTATCAAGGCCCCCTTGCAATAACACCACAGACCACTAGGAGTCTGCAGACCCCCAGTTGAGAAACACTAGTGTAGTTGATGCTAAAGAAGCTAATCTTTGCTTGAGCCTGTCAATGTTCACTTAGTTCTGAACATTTTTATTCTCTGTTTTTTCTGGTCATGCAGTATGTGTGTATAGCAGAGGAGGGAATGCTTGTTCTCTGTTAGATTGCTTATCCTGAGGCTGGGAGACAAGGTTGTGAGTCAGTTCTTTTTAGCCTGAAACATGTCACTGGGGAGGCGTCTGGGAGGCATCCTGACACGATGCCCGAGCCACTATACCTGGCTCCTCTCAACGTGAAGGAGCAGCGAATCTACTTAAAGCCCTCTATGGATCACTGAGCTTCTCACCCTATTTACCTTCTCATTTACACAACAGAAAATGTTTCATGCAATAATTTTCAATAACATTGATTTTCTTGAATATGTGTTTTTATAAACTCTGAAATTGTTTAAATAGATGATTGATTTTTTAAAGCATTTTGTTTTCAACTATTTATGAAATTGACAATCCTGCTATACCATTCATCTGTACCCTCTGTGACTGGTCCACTGATTCAAATGTTTTTGCTCTGAAATGCATTAAGCCTCTGAAGCAGTTGAGAGATATCAACCCTGAGAACCTTGGTATTCTTGATGCTTATGACATATGATCCTGTGTGGATAATGAGCTTTTTTAATTTTGGATGAAGATCAGTAATAGAACGGGTCTTCTCTGTGTTCTTTGGACAGCTGAAAACTGTTTTCATTACTGAAGTTTTCGATCCCATTTACTTAACAGTCATGAATTATCAGAATTTTTGCTGGCGAGATTCTTACTTTATTGTGTTTCCGCTTCAAACTAATGGATTTTTCCCTTTAATCTTGGCTGTTTCCGAGTACTGCGTCATCATTTATTGGGGGTCTTTTACTCTCCACTTTTTGTGGCTTGATTTCTCCTCAAAATGGCGGTGTCTGCAAGTCCAGCAGCTACTTCAGAACCCTAGAAATATTGTCATCAGTCTCAGGAGAGGAGTGACCACAGAAGAACAGAAACTAGAGTAGTTTTAGGTGAAGCCTACACTAGATGGACCCACAGAAAACATTTCTACTGCATCAAAGACACGTGGAGACGCTGACTTTCCTTCTGGATTGGTAAGATAACTCACTTGCCACTTGGCTAATCATAGATGTCAGTTAAACTCCTTGAGGATACACTGCTCACTGGACACAGTTCAGGTTGGTCACTGGACGTATTGGCAGTGAGCCTTTAACCGAAGAGCTGACATTTTTTTTCTGTTGTTGCAACTACAACCTGGAACCTTTAGATGTCGCTATCGTGTTTATGTTCCATATCCAAACCGTAACTGAAACGGGCTATATTAAATATTACCACTGACTTATTTTTGCAATGAGCAGTCAGGTTACAATTAGCAATTATACAAAAATTCATTTCATTAACTTAACGGAAGAATAATTAGAAAACGCAGAGAATAGAACAGTATCGATTAGAATTCAACTTTACTGTCGTTGCATTTGTCACAAGTACAAGGCAACGAAATGCATATAACTGTAGGGAATGTACAAGCCATGTACAGGCCATGAACAGGTTTTGTGTCTGGATATAATTATGAAAAACGATCACAGATTATAGATATACAATTGCGAGTATTAATAGAGTTAGAACTATAATTATTGCATTGTACAGTATGGTTGTCTATACGGTTTTTACAGTAGTGCAGTTGAGATCAGTGAGATATATGGATATATGATACAGTAGTTGTATAATGTGCCAGTTGTTGTAAATGGTGGTTCAGTTCAGGTTATCATTGTGTGTATGAGGCTAAGATCGGCCGTTTGTTTGTTTTTATCCATTGTGTGCATGCTGTTATGGGCAGGGTTTTTCCTGCGTTAAAATTTGCATGTGTGCCAGCTAATTTTGTGCTGTCCCAGCCTGATATTGCTCTCCCCCCCGCTATATTGTTATTTTAACTGCAGTTGCAGTATTGCACCACTACGGGGGTGCTGTATCAGCAGCTGTACACCAGAAAAAGCTGAAGCAACTAAAGAAAAAGATCGAAGAGTGAGGTTTTTTTTCATAAACTGTAAAAATATGTTTTTGCCGCTAGTTGGTGCTATCGGCGTCCTGATTTCCCCTGGCTCTTCAAACCGGTAAATATTGTTTTATTTTTTTTCATCCAAGCATTTCAGGTTTATTTTAAAAAAATCCTCAGTATCAGAGTAACGTTAATGGTTTTTGCCATTGCAGAGATAGCTGCGTGAGCGATCCGGTCAATTGTGAAACTAGAGGCAATCTTTCTAAATAAAGTACTGCAGATTAATAATTTGATCATATTTGTGAATCTAAACAGATTATAGACATAATATAGATAGATCTCTTCCTGTCTAATCGCACTGGGAAAGGAAGAGAAAAATATATTGATTAAATGTGAAGAGTAGATAAAGACAAATCCAGCGCTCCCAGAGACATTTGATATGTCCACCTGAAAGTGGATTAGCTGCAGGAACCCGTTCTATTGCAGGACCCTGAACTGTAAATTAAAGTTGAAGTTTCTCCACACAGAACGGGCAACAACAGCAAAGGTTGCAAAGGGAACGCGGTTTATTGTTGTGCATATTCTTCTGGGCCGAATACGTATAAATTTGCCATCATTGTGCTAGATGTGGATTTTAATGTCTGCCATTTGAAAAACTAAACACGTAATCCTTTGGTTTTCTCCTGTTAATAATGGACTCAGACCTGAACCTCCAGGGTCACATAAAGACAGTAACAAGGTCAGCATTCTATCACCTGAAGAACATTTCTAGGATAAAAGACTAATGTCCCAAAAGGACCTTGAAAAACTGATCCATGCGTTTATCTTTAGTCGGATTGATTACTGCAACAGCGTCCTCACAGGTCTACCTAAAAAATCCATCAGACAGCTGCACCTGATCCAGAACGCTGCTGCTCATGTTCTCACTAGAACTAGGAAAGTAGAATACATCACCACAATTCTAAAGTCCTTCCACTGTCTCCCTGTAGCTCAGAGAATAGACTTTAAAATACTCCTACTAGTTTATAAATCACTGAACGGTTTAGCACCAACGTATGATGGAGATCTGCTCTCACTATACCAACCCAGCAGACCACTCAGGTCCTTTAACTCTAGCTTACTTAACAATCCTAAAATTAGAACTAAACAGGGAGAGGCAGCTTCCAGCTTCTATGCTCCACAAATCTGGAACAAACTTCCAGAAGAATGCAAAAATGCTGAATCGTTAGGCTCTTTTAAATCAAAGATTAAAACTCTACTATTCAGAGCTGCCTTGAGCCCTAAATTGCGCCGTCTGATCACTATTTGATTCTCGTGGTTTGATTTTTATTCTTATTTTTTAATTTCATTTTTAATCTATTGTGTTTTATCTGTTTTTATTATATATTGCATAAATTTGTGTTTTATCTGTTTTTAATCTATATTGCATAAATTTGTTCCTTACATAATCTTTTCTTATTTATTGATTGTGTCTATCTGTTAAACCTATATGTTTCTGTTTTTCTCTAATCATTCTTCTGTAACCATGTATTTGGTATCATTATCACTGAATCATGTAAAGCACCTTGAATTGCCTGGTGTTGAAAGTGTGCTATATAAATAAAATTGCCTTGCCTTGCCTTGTTATTGATTGAATAGAGATGCGATTTTCAAAACCTGGTATACCTTCAGCGCTTATTGTGATGAAACATGAAAAAGAATAATAATAGAGTAGGAGTAGTTGATAACATAGTTATTAATTATTTATACCAAAAGCACTATGCTCTCTGTCTGGCTAGCGATATGTGTGGATAAATCCCCACAACTCTCAGTTTAAAGTTGGCACCTTATTTTTGTATTTACAGTACAGACCAAAAGTTTGGAACCCGGTCAAGATGATTTGGGGTGAGCTGAACTGCAGAGTGAAGGCAAAAGGGCCAACAAGTACTCAGCATCTCTGGGAACTCCTTCAAGACTGTTGGAAAACCATTTCGTTGTGGTCGTGACCGGGGCTTGGCTGGTGGGGGGGCCTCTGCCGCCGGTGCCGGCTGGGGTGTGGCCGTGGTCTGCGGGCGCTGCTGCCTTTTCGATTTTTGATTCTGATTAGATCTAGGTAAAATACATATTTATGAAAGCACTACTTGATTTTTATTCAGAAAAAGCCGAATTTGTTACACACTGGACCTTTAAGGAAGAATTTATACCAGCAAAACCACAAGTACAGACAAACCAGGCTCCATGATAATATCAACTGAACCTGATGCTATGATTCTTTTTGGTATGACCCTAAAACACCCTGATTTTAATTAAAATAATACTGATATCTATATACCCTTTACTACTTTTTTAAATGAAAGGATAAGTCTTCTCCCACTTTCAATTTTTAATTTTTTTATTTCATTTAGTCTGCCCATGAAAAGAATTAAGTATGCTGTGAATGGCTGTGCCCAAAAATGTCTTGATATTTGGGAATAGGTTTCCAAACAATACCAATACAGACTTGACTATGTAATCAAGTCTGTATTGGTATTACTAAAATGGGTAGCGTATATTGTGTATTTTTATTAAGATTTTTAATTCAAATTAATCAGTAATCAAAGGATCACAAACCGTAGGCATTTTTAGAAAGTTTTTCTTGTTTTTAACTTTTTATGACAGCATGGAGAACACTTAGGTTTGTCACTGCATTCTTGCCTATCTACTAACTAAACTGTTTGTTATGGAAGTGACCATTTTTAAGTTGACCATTAGCTCAACTGATGCCAACAATTTACACAATCAGTTGTGTTTTGGATCCAGTTATTTTACCTTAGAAGTTGCATACACCTTTGTCACACAGTTGCTGCAAAATACTTACAGCAAATTTTTTTTTTCTAAAGTCACCAAATAAAAAACCAACTATTTCAGTAATATATCTGCATCCCTTTCATAGCATAAGTTTGGTTTTCTGACACCTTCTTTTCCAAAACATACCACACAGCTTTGGCTGGGAAAGAGACTGAAACCAGTATTTTACTAATAAATGCATTCTCAACAAAGTTTTCCCATGATTACTAAAGAGAAGCAATCAAACTGATATTTATGTCTTGGAATTAGTTTCCTCTTGTAACTGGTTTTGCTTCCCTCTCTCTTGCATTTTGTTACCATTAAATGTCTAGATAAGTGTATGGCCTTTTTCTGTTGTCCTCTGATTCGCCTCTATTAACCCAGAGGTGGGGAAATAGGATCAAATAAAACAAGATCTAAAAAGAATCGATAAATGCTTCATCAGATTTAAAAGGCGGTGTTAGCCTCAGTTTTATGGGTGCTGCGTTACAGTTTCAGGGTGACCAAGTCCTTGGGTTTAAAAGAAAGGTTTATGGTGCTGTAAACATTGCCCAGTTCTCTTTTCCATTTCAACCACATAAAGTCATGACAGAAAGGTAAATCTTCACAGGAAAGTGGACGCACTTTGCCCTCATTTCATCATGTGTGCAGGTCTCTCACTACTTTCCTTTCTTTGCCCTGTAAGGATCACAGAAAGGGTCAATGCCACAATCAGGCTTTATAAAAAATCCAGAAGAAAAAAGAGCTTTATGGAGACCTAAAATAGTTTTGCCATGGGCCTTGTAATTGCTTTCTGACAAGTCAAATCAGCAGAACAGAATTTTCTATGGATACAAATTGTATCTCATTCCACTTTGTATAAACACTCAAACTGATAGTTTGTTTCAATTTTTTGTTTGTTTGCTTTTTTGTTTCTTGTACCAAAAAGCTCTAGTGATCAGTTTTATTTTATTTTATTAATATCGCCATTAGCTCCTTCAATAGCAATAGCTACTCTTCCTGTGGTCTGAAGAGTAGAGGAAGGTTCCTGAAAGGATAAAACAGAAGTTGTTGTCTTTGGACCAAAAGCTCTGAAAAAGAAACTACTTAGTCAACCCCTTCACCTGGACGGCATTAAATTAGCCTCCAGTAATAAAGCAAAGAACCTCGGTGTTATTTTTGACCAAGATATGTCATTTAGATCTCACATTAAAGTCCATGCCTTTGTTACTTCAAGGCTGGATTACTGTAACTCTTTATTATCAGGAAATCCATCCAATACAATTAAAAGTCTTCAGTTAGTCCAAAATACTTTTATTCTAATGAATAAAAGAAGAGATCACATTTCCCCTGTTTTAGCTTCTCTTCACTGGCTCCCAGTGAAATCTAGAATAGAATTCAAGATCCTCCTTTCTAACATATAAAGCTCTTAATAATCTAGCTCCATCATACATAACAGACCTGATTGTTCCATATGTTCCTAACAGGGCCCTTCACCCTCAGACTGCAGCTTTACTGGTAGTTCCTAGGATTTCTAAAAGTAGAATGGGTGGCAGATCTTTCAGCTATCAGGCTCCCCTCCTATGGAACTGGCTCCCAGGGTTGGTTCGTGAAGCAGACAATTTGTATATCTTTAAAGCTAGGCTTAAAACTTTCCTCTTTGACAAAGCTTACAGTTAGAGACAGGTTAGACAGGTAGCTAGGAAGAGATAGGTTAATTTTAGTAGTCAGGTAGAGTGTCAAAAGCTAGGAAGAGATAGGAGGAGGTAGAGTAGCTAGGTAGAGATAGATTAATGTAAGCCAGGTAGAGAGTGTTAGTAGCTAGGTCTCCTAGTAGCTACGAGACAGGTTAAAGTTAGTAGCTATGCTGCTTTAGGCTAGGCTGTTGGAGGACATTATTAGAGTCAGTTCCTACTTTCTCTCCTACTTCTCCCCAACTGCATGATGTGCTGTCAATTCAAGCGCTAACCTGTTTTCTCTTAGTCTCTTCCTACAGTAGGTGCTCCTGACCCGCCTGCTTGACGAGCCTGACTAAGATGGAATTCCAGTGGAGGAATGTTCTCCACATCCTGCTACCAACTTCTGCTTCTACATCAGTTCTGTTGCTCTTTCTGTGTTTCTGCTGCCTTCTCCAAACCACAGACGGTCTCGGCAGATGACCGCTTATGCTGAGCCTGGTTCTGCTGGAGGTTTCATCCTGTTAAACAGAGTCTTTCCTCTCGACTGTCGCTTCATGCTTGCTCAGTGTGAGGGATTGCTGAGAAGTCACGACGCAATTTTCTGTGGTTCTCTAATTCCTAAATTAAACATTGTATTGTAATAACTCTTCTTGTAAAGTGCCTTGAGATGACATCTGTTGTGAAACGGCGCTATATAAATAAACTGAATTGAATTGAACTTCTAAGAAAAAACGTGTTTTTTTCATACGCAAAACATGTTCTACATACAAGACAATGAAAAGGCACATAAACAACAGAATACATCATGACTGCTCTTTTAGATAATTACACAACTAGGGGGTCAAAATTATCATCATATTAAAGTTCCAACACATGACAAGCATACATTTTAAGGATTAATCCTGTGTAAATATATAATGTCTAATTTGTAATATCAGAAATTGTGAATTCCATATCTGCATTGCTTGATACTGCATTTTTTACCACAATAAATCTGTTTGACAAAGAGTTAATAAAACATAGCTTTCTATCAACTGGCACGTAGCATTTATGCACATTGCTAAAAAAAATAGATTGCTATGTAGAACTTTTGGTGCTATTGTTAACAGTGATTTTCCTAATAAAAGTTATTACGGAAAAGATTATTCTGTCCTGAACTCGTAAATATAAACACAGTACAGTGGTCGGAAAAAGTTATATTTTTCAATGATTTTAGGTTATATATAACGTTTAAAGGAATTGGTGCACTTTCATTCTGCACACCTCTAAACTCTCCATTGAAATGTTACTTTTTTAAAGAGATAGCTTTGAAGAAAAATGTTCCATATTCAACCTTTAAATCCATTTGCGATCAGCATATATCTATATAATGGGAGTTAATAAGGCAACCAAGGAGCATCCTCTAAATAAAGCATTATCTGTCTTCAGTTCACCAATGTTCTATTATGAATCACTTGCAGAGGTTGGAAATTTGCCTTGTAACCGGAGGTTTACTGTTTCGAGCCCCAGTGCCATCTGTCTAAGACGGCCATAAGATTCAATCAATATTGGAAAAAAAGGATTTTAGGATTATTATTTTGGGCTGATATGATTTTTGCAAAATAAACATTTCTTTAATGTCTTACAGCATTATTGTATCATTATAGAAGTTCTGCGTATAATTGATGATTTATCGTGGTTTTACATTACCTCCATTTTCTTTCTGCAGCACCTTATTTCCTTTTTAGTTTATTGAGATGTTCATTACTCCAAGGCACTGCAGGTCTTGAATGTGGAGCGAGCAAGTCCAGAGCAGACTGAAGCCTTCTATAAAATCATTGACGATAAAATTCACAGTGGGCAGGTAAGAGAATAGGAGAAAACTTATGAAAAACATATAAGAAACCTGCAACCACTTCGGGGGTTAGATTATGTTTCCTGACTGTTCCCACAGAGGTTTCTAGTAGGATGGAACTGGTGATATTACAGAACATACAAGTAGTGATCAGAGACAACCAAGTCAATGAGAGAGGACACACTGATGGAAAGGCCATGTGTGCTGACCAAGTCCAGGGTGTGTCCTCTATTGTGAGTTGGTGTTGGACTTGGCATGTCATGTTAACTAAAATGCCTATAATTAAAAATCTTTAAGAATTATGTTGATAGAGTATCTAAAAGTTTATCTATATGTAGATTAAAATCACTAGCTAAAATTATCCTTTCATTTGAGTTGTACAGAATTGATTAAAAAGTCTAGAATAAAAAGTGCATTTTTTTAAAGAAATCTGAGGAGTGCTCAAAACAGATGCACTATATTCAAAATGTACTATAATAATCAAATAAAACAGGTTTGGCAGAAACTGTTCATGAGCTTATTAAAGCAGTTCTTCCTCTCCTTTTGCTGCTCCTCGTTGAATATGAAAAGTGAAAATTTGGTGGAGAGGCCTCTGTAATACATTGTTTATACACGATATGAGTACATACAAAATAAGGACGACTATATTAGTAGGAGAGCATTTATTATGTATTTTATTCAGGACAATCCCTCGATCTGCATCTCTGTAGTTGGTGACATGAATGCAGATTTAGCTGATCAACTCTTTATTTGTTAATCTAATCATCTCATTCAGTGTTGTGCATACGCAAAACATGTTCTACAATAGACTGATTTTATCTAGCAAGATAGACTTTTACAAAATAAGAGTTATACTTATGTTGGTGAGACCTGGGGCCTGTACCATGAAGGTAGCTGAACAAACTCGGGGTTACAGGATTGGTGTTGAGTCGACAAAACCAAACCGATGCAATCAGGCTTTATTGGTACCATGACGCAGCTTATCAACTTTCTCTGTCAACTCAGGCTTTGATCCTTAAGCTATGATTAATCCACACGCGTGTGCACATAAATGAGTGACGGCGACACTGAACAACCAATCGCGTTCGATATGGATAGAGTGAGAGCTATATACTTTTCAATGGAGGAGCAAGAGATAATTCTTCAGAAATATGAAGAATATAGAAATATTTTTCAAGCACGCATTAACACTGTATCTGCTGCCAAAGCAAGAGAACAATCTTGGAGGAAGATTGCTGATTGCGTTAATGTGTAGGTTAAACAATTAATGTACATCTATGTAGGCTTATCATATTAAAAATATATGAAATGCTAAAATGAAAATGTAATCGTGTTGATATATGTGTATATATATATACATATATATATATATATATATATAGTATATGTGTGTAGATGTATGTAAAAATGTGAATGTATAGGCCATTGCATCCTAAGAAAGATTGATATTCATTGATTTTTAGATGCAACCCCAACTCCAAACGTTCTTGGCATCAGATCAAGACAAAATATAAAAATATAATTCCAAGTGGTGAGTATTTACCATAACCTTTTATTATTTTTTTCAACATTTAATCACAAACACTTGTTTGCAGAAAACAGAAAAAAACGTGAAATGAGGAAAACTGGGGGAGGGCCACCTCCTCAAGATTACACTGTGGCGGAGGAGTTGGCTCTGAGCAACAATAAGGGGCGTCCGATTATGGATGCGGTACAGTAAGGGTATGGCTTCAACGAGTCACATTTGTTATGTGCGTCTCAAGAAGTTCACAAAGACAAGACATTCCTTCCGCGAAAAATCTGTATGTTTCATACACGTAAGCATCAGGAAAGTCAAATGGATTTTGTCATTCCCTAAAAACTCTTTCTCTACGAAGTGCTCGTCTAACAATTTGCGCAGAGATGTCCACAGGATTTGGGAGAAAAGGTGAAGCCATTGCAACAGAGAACAGACGCTGGGAATTAGTTATGTCACCTATATGTTTCTTTGCTCACAGCTGATTGGTCAAACTTCAGTCTGAGATCTCGAATCCAGAACATAACCTGCCCCGGAGCAGGTTAGCCGTGCAGGGTAAGATACCATGGCAACAAACACCGATTAAAGCCGAGCGACTTTCATAGTACCTAAAACCCAGGGTTGGTGGAAATTAAACTGAAACATAACTGGCTAGCCACCTAATCCGGCTTCATGGTACAGGCCCCTGGAACTCCACTTCCTGGCTAGATCACTGCCTTTGTACAGTGAATGCTCTCGAGTCCATCAATATGATGAAAACCAATTATGATCTGGCAACTATGGACCATATACTGTTTTTCATCGTGTTGAACACAGGCAGTGTATCAGTCTTGTTGCCTGTGGATAATAACATTAATGTAGGGAAAATAGATTGGTCAAAATTGTCTAGCAAAGATCTGAATAAATATGTAAACAATTCTGATGTATTGTTGGGCAATATTAAGGTCCCAAAGTATACTTTAAAATGACGGGATATGCACTGCAAGAATGTACAACATTTTAAGGAATGATGTTCTCTGTATCACAAACTATTGTATTGTTTATTAAAGGAAAGCTTAGCTAAACATAAAAGGCAAAAATCAACTATTTGTGCATGTTTCATTGATGCTTCTAAGGCATTCGACCGTGTTAATTGTGATGTTTTTCTGAAATTAACTGAAAGTGGGGTCCCTGGTTTTTTAATGAAAATGTGGCTTTATTAATACTCGCATCATACAATGAGAGTAAGATGGAGGAATGTAACATCTTCGATATGACCAATGGTGTTCGCCAAGGTGGACTTTTACCTCTGTTTCTTTTTCAATATGAAAAAGAATGATCTGTCTTTGCTATTAAATGCATGTGATACAGGGTGTAGGTCTCCAACATCTTATGGGAATTATGTGAATATGTTTTTGTTTTGTTTGTTTGTTCTTTTAATATTAGCCCTTTCTGTAGTTTCCTTTTTATTGTAATATGGATCGTTCTGGGTCTGAAATAAAGTATCATATTGCTCTACTTATTTTTACAAAGTACTAAAAAGTAAACAAACAACAACTATCTTCTCTCAATTAATTATGTCCTTTTGAGATATTTCAGCAATTTATTTTTTTATGAACAAGATTTTTTTGGGGGTTTTTTCACAGTAAAAAGAGCAAAAAGCACATTACACATTTAAAAAAGAAAGAAAGCATGTGTGAGGGAGTGGAAGAAGCCTACAATTGGCTTATATAAACCACAACCAAGAGAAGAGAAGACACTTAACTGCCAAAAAACAGAATTTAAAAGAAAAAAATAACCATCAGATATAAAGTAAACAATTTCATATAAAGAAACAAAATAAAGTAACATTAGTTTAGGAGCTTAGGGTTGATAGATAAATGACAATTTAACAGGGAAGTGGATACTGCTCCTGTTTATGTTGAGGTAATCAAAAAGTGCCTTATTCTGACTTTGTATACGGGCAAAGACACTGAGGAAAGATTCAAATGAATGAATTTGTTCAACAAGATAACACCCTGATATTTAATTGAAAATTGACGAAGAGATATTTTATATAAGGGAAAATAAAGATTTTTCTTGCCTAATTGAATAATTGTGAAATTTTGAATTACTGACAAAATAATTACGGAAACAAACTGGTAAATCTGAGTTTTGGTGTAAGACTTTGAAAACAAAAATACATGTTTGGAAAATGTTTATATTAAAAACAGTTAGCAACTGGAGTTGTCAAAAAAGAGGTGCACTTGGGGCTAAATGTCTTGAGAAGGTGGCTAATCTAACAAATTGTTTCTGAAGCTTTAATATTTTTTGGAGATGTGTGGGACATGTGCTGGCCCAAACAATGTTACAATAAGATAAATATGGATAAGTAAAACTACAATACAATGTTAGGAAGCAAGAGTTGCTTACAAGTCCTCTAATTTTATTTAAAATGCCAAGTGATTTAGTAACCGTTTTACAAAAAAAAACAATCTGCTCTTTCCAGTTAAGTTTGTGATCAATCTGAACACCCAAAAAACCAGTAGATGAAACTTTGATAATTTCTTCATTATCTATGTAAAGTTTAAGTTGATTAGTCATATTTCTTGTTACCAGCAAATAGAATAAAGTTGGATTTTTTTTACATTTAAAGACAATTTATTTGTTTGAAACCATATTGAGTAATTAGACAGATCTTGATTTAAAACTTGAACGAGGGAAATTAAATCTTTATTTGCGACTAGTGGGTTTGTGTCATCTGCAAAGAGAGTTGGAAATGAAATATTTGACACTGAAGCAATGTCATTTACATAAGTAAGAAATAACAAAGGTCCTAAAATTGATCCTTGAGGAACACCATAATTAATAATATTTCTCCCCGACTCATGGTTGTTAAATGAAACATATTGCATCCTATTATGAACATAATTACTGAACCATTTAAGAGCATTACCATGAAAACCATATTTTGACAACTTTGAAAGCAGAATTGAATGATGTACAGTATTGAAAGCCTTTGAAAGGTCAAAAAATACACTTATTGCATACTCTTTGTTATCCAGCGCTGTATGTATTTGGTCAGTGACTTCTAAAAGTGCTAAATAGGTTGATTGCTTTTTTGGTAATAACGAAATTGGCCGATAATTAGAAAAGGATCCTGAATCACCCGATTTAAACAAAGGTACAACTTTAGCCAGTTTTAAATCTGAAGGTATAATACCGTTTTCCATTGACAAACTAAATATGAAAGTCAATGGCTTTAATATAGACAACATTACTAATATGACCAGAGAACTTGAAATTTCGTCATAACCTGGAGCTGTGATTTTGAGGTCAAGTATAGTATCACTGACCTCCTCAACATCAGGCAAATCAAAATCACAAAACAAAAGAAAAGAGCCCTTTATGAAATTTAGTGGATTCACTTTAGTTTTTTTAATCTTATTAGCAAGTGATGAACTAATGTGTGAGAAAAAAATTATTAAATCTACAAGCTATGTCAAAGGGATCTGTAAACTTAGAATTCCCATCTGTAAAAGTTGAAGGAATCTCAGAAGGAGCCTTTTTTCTTTTGAGTAGTTGGTTAATAATATTCCAGTTGGACTTTATATTATTTTTCAATTTTAAGAATTGTTCTCTGTAATACCTTTTCTTGACTGCTCTGAGGAGATTTACATATTTGTTTTTATAAGCTTAGCGCCAGGCCCCAGCCCGCGGCCAACCTCCAACCCCTTTCTGTGAACAATAGGTTCGACCCGCTCAGCAACGCACGTGCTGAGCACGAGAGGCAGATTCTTGTAATTGGCAGCTCCATAGTTAGGAACGTGGCTCCAGAGACACGAAAGACCACCGTCAAATTCCTTCCAGGGGCCAGAGCTGCGGACATTAGGTCCCGTCTGAAGCTTTTGGCCAAGGACAAACAGCGGTATAGCAGGATCGTTATCCATGCTGGTGGTAATGACACCCGGTTACGGCAATCGGAGGTCACTAAAATTAGCGTAGCTTCGGTGTGTAGGGCTGCCAAAAAGATGTCTGACTCTGTCATTTTTTCTGGTCCCCTGCCTGATCATACTAGCGATGACATGTACAGCCGCATGCTGTCGTTTCACCTTTGGTTGTCAAGGTGGTCCCCAGAAAACGATGTGGGCTACATTGATAACTGGGGGAACTTGTGGGGAAACCCAGGACTGTTACGTAGAGATGGCATCCATCCCACCGTGGACGGCGCTGCCCTTCTTTCCAGGAACATTGATAGGGTTATCTCTAGTTCCCCAATGCCGTGACAACCCAGAGTCCAGCTCAGGGATCAGGGTCTGCCACCCACCCAATACCCTATAGAGACAGTTTCCCGTCCACTACCCAAAACGTATGAATTAAAAGTTAATGCTACTAGAGTAAAGTATAAAAATCTCATAAAGATAAATACAACTCCGACTGAACAGAAAAATAAATCAATTAAATGTGGGTTACTAAACATAAGATCTCTCCCCTCAAAAACACTCTTAGTAAATGACTTAATTTGTGAAAATAATATTGATTTGTTTTTTCTTGCAGGGACATGGTTGCTGGAAGAGGACCATGTCACAATAAATGAGTCAACTCCCCCTAACTACTTAAACTTTAGTGTCCCTCGAAGTACTGGTCGAGGAGGTTGAGTAGCCACCATCTTTCATTCAGATTTACTAATTAATCCCCCAAAAAATAATAGTTACAGTTCCTTTGAGCATTTAATCTTTAGCCTTCCTCATACACATAACAAAGCAGTATCGTCCACCAGACCCTTATTCTCAATTTTTAGATAAGATCTCAGATTTTTTTTATCTGACTTAGTTTTAAACACTGATAAAGTTATTATAGTTGGAGACTTCAATATTCATGTTGACAGTGAAAGTGATAGTCTAAATACACCTTTTAACAATATCTTAGACTAAATAGGCTTTAATCAAAATGTGCAGGGACCAACACATTCTTATTACCACACTTTAGATCTTGTGTTGACTTATGGCATTGACTGTGAAGAAATAACAGTCTTTCCACATAACCCTATCCTGTCTGATAATTTTCTGATCACTTTTAAACTCACTCTAACTGACCATTTCAAACCTGAAAGAATACCAGAACATTATCAGACAACGCTGTAGCAAGTTTTAAAGAAGCTCTTCCAACTTTAGTTTCCTCAGTATATAAAAGTACAATAGAAAATAGTGATTTAACTCCTGACCCCTCACAACTTGACATTTTAGTTAATAAAGTTAATTCCTCCCTGCGTCTGGCAATAGACAAAGTTGCCCCCTTGAAAAGGAAGGTGGCTAGCCATAGAAGATTAGCTCCCTGGTTTAATTAAGAGCTATGTACCCTAAAGCAGAATGTTAGAAAACTAGAGAGAAAATGGCGCTCCACGTATTTACAGGATTCCTATTTAGTGTGTAAAAATAGTCTATTGCTATATAAAAAGAGCCTTCCAACAGCCAGAACAGCATATTTTTCATCTTTAATTGAGGAGAATAAAAATAATCCTAGGTTTCTTTTTAATACAGTTGCCAAACTCACACAGGATCAAAGCTCTGTCGAGCCAACCATTCCCCCAGCTCTTAGCAGTGACGACTTCTTGAAATTTTTATAAATAAAATAGACTATAAGAAAAAAGATAAATGGGAACCTTCCTAATATGCTTGCTTCTTCCTTAGTTAGTGAGGCAGCATCAAAAATGGTTGAACCTAATATATGCTTGAACTGCTTTAATGCAGCCGAACTTTCAGATCTACAAAAATTATTAGCTTCATCAAACCTTCAACTTGCATGTTAGACCCAATCCCAACTAAACTCTTAAAATATGTTTTCCCTTTGATTGCAGCTCAAATTTTAGATATAATGAATCTGTCCTTAATGAATGGATATGTACCACAGGAGTTTAAGATTGCTGTAATTAAACCTCTACTTAAGAAAACATCTCTTGATCAAAACGCCTTAATTAACTATAGACCGATATCTATCTTCCCTTCTTATCTAAAATTCTTGAGAAATTAGTTGCACATCAGATGTGTGAGCATTTAAACAATAATGAGCTGTTTGAGAAGTTTCAGTCAGGCTTTAGAGCTCATCATAGCACGGAAACAGCTCTGGTGAAGGTTACTAATGATATTCTCATAGCCTCAGACAATGGACTGGTGACCATTCTGGTCCTGTTAGATCTCAGCGCTGCTTTGACACTGTTGATCACAATATTCTAATAGAAAGGCTTCAAAGTGTCGGTATAATAGGAAAAGCACTAGGCTGGTTTAAATCTTATTTGTCCAACAGAGTTTACTTTGTTCAGGTAAAATACAGATCTTCCTCGGCCTCAATGGTTACGTGCGGAGTACCACAGGGTTCGGTGCTTGGGCCGATTCTTTTTACTTTATATATGCTTCCTATTGGTAAAATCATTAAGCAGAATGGGATAAATTTCCATAGTTACGCAGATGATACGCAGCTACATCTATCCATAAATCCTGATGAATCTAATCAGTCAGGTCAACTACAGGCATGTCTGGAAGACAGAAAAATTTGGATGACTCTAAACTTCTTGCTTCTGAATTCTGATAAAACAGAAGTGGTTGTCTTAGGACCAGAAGCTCTAAAAAGAAACGACTTAGTCAACCCCTTACCTGGACGGCATTAAATTAGCCTCCAGTAATAAAGCGAATAACCTCTGTGTTATTTTTGACCAAGATATGTCATTTAGATCTCACATTAAAGAAGTCTCTAGGATTTCCTTTTTTCACTTTAGGATTATTGCAAAAATTAGAAACATCCTGTCCAGGAGTGATGCTGAAAAACTAGTCCATGCCTTTGTTACTTCAAGGCTGGATTACTGTAACTCTTTATTATCAGGTAGTCCACAGAATACAATTAAAAGTTTTCAGTTAGTCCAAAATGCTGCTGCAAGGGTTCTGATGATTAAAAAGAAGAAGAGATCACATTTCCCCTGTTTTAGCTACTCTTCATTGGCTCCCAGTAAAATCTAGAATAGAATTCAAGATCCTCCTTCTGACATATAAAGCTCTTAATAATCAAGCCCCATCATACATAAGAGATCTGATTGTTCCATATGTTCCTAACAGAGTCCTCCACTCTCAAACTGCAGGTTTGTTAGTTCCTAGGATTTCTAAAAGTAGAATGGGTGGCAGATCTTTCAGTTATTAGGCTCCCCTCCTATGGAACCAGCTCCCAGGGTTGGTTCGTGAAGCAGACAATTGTCTATCTTTAAAACTAAGCTTAAAACCTTCCTCTTTGACAAAGCTTACAGTTAGAGATATTTTAATAGGTAGTTAGAGACAGGTTAGACAGGTAGTAATGTTAGTAGTCAGGTAGAGTAGCTACAGTAGCATCAGTTCTGTCTCTCTTTCTGTGTCTCTGCTGCCTTCTCCAAACCCCAGACGCTCTCTGCAGATGACCGCTTATGCTGAGCCTGGTTCTGCTGGAGGTTTCTTCCTGTTAAAAGGGAGTTTTTCCTCTCCACTGTCGCTTCATGCTTGCTCAGTGTGAGGGATTGCTGATAAGTCACGGCGCAATTTTCTGTGGTTCTCTTATTCCTAAATTAAACATTGTATTGTAATAACTCTTCTTGCAAAGTGCCTTGAGATTACATTTGTTGTGAAATGGCGCTAGATAAACTGAATTGAATTAATGTTATCATGTTGATGGAACGTGATGATTTCATTATTATTATGCAAATTAGCATGTGACAACATCTGGTGACATTTCTGGGTCAACTTCAATTCGTTTCCGTGCCGAGGAGAGCAGTAGCTAGACCGAACGAGTATACAGAACTGCCTTTTTGCATGGAACTGACCCTGGAATAGAAGGAAGGACTTACAGCCAGCAGCATGAACGTTTTTTGTTTGTTTTTTTAATCGCTGTTAGACCAATGAGAAAGCTGAGAAGGAGAAAACACCTCTCCTTACTTCCTACATCTCTATTCCTTTGCAAAAGTGGACAGTGCCAGAACACGAAGAACAAGAAGAAGAAAAAGAAAACGCTGCAGTGCTGATTGAAAGACTGCATTTGACTTTTGGTCGACAAAGTGCAATGTCCGGACAGGGTAGAATGAGCCAAACTCTCATCCTCTACTGCTCCAGAACGGGAGCAGCGCATCCAGTTTGGGCAAAGATTCTCACACTGTCCCAATTAGTGATCACAGAGAGCAACTGTGGTCCAGCATGGGCTGCGTAACAGTTTTGTTATATTCTTTCTTATTTTGATTATCAGAAAAATGCAGGGATAGACATTAACGACAGGAAGAGGCTTTCATAATTGTGGGGAATCAGTTTTTATGCACTATCCATTTCTGAAAGTTCAAACCATCATATCAATCCCACATTAATAGACACATAGTTCAGACAGTGAAGTATGGCTTGCTTAATGATACGTCGTCAATATTTCGCTCAGAGGTCCATATACTGAGGGATAAATATTAAGAAAGCTGAATAATTTCTTTTTCCAAAGCGGTTGATGCAGACCAGAGCTGAGAGCAGAGGTCAACCAACTGCCTGACACAGCGGGCGCCGTCCCGGTGTCATGCCTCATTCCACACTCAGCTTCCCTTACTCACTCATCATCATCATCACCCTCACCTGTGCCTCCAATCACACACACCAGATCCTCCTTACCTCACCTCTTTATAACCTGCCACTTCCCTTCAGTCACGGCCGGATCATTACAGGACTTCAGACCTTCCACTGTGTGTTTCTCCTGTTATCTTCGTTCTCGCCATCCTTCACCCGCAATAAAGAACTCTGCACCTTGCTTCTGCGTCTGGGTCCATACCTCACACCGCAAATCCCTGACAGAATGATCCGGCCCAGAAAGATGGACCCAGCAGAAGCCTCCGACCCCGATATCTTGGAGTCCCTCTGGTGTAGGCTGGAGAAGGTCTCCGGCTTCGCCAGCCCGTCCGCTCGCCTCACCGCGCTGGAGGACTATATCCTAGACCTCCTTCCTCGGTTCCGCTCCAGCCTCAACCCGCTCGATGCGGAGGAGTTGGAGGAGGCAGCCGACGACGCCTTCCTTGCTGCGGAGGAGGAGCTGCCTCCTGCAGGGACACAGCCCGCCTCTACCAACGTCGGCTCGGTCTCCTGGTTCCATGCGCCTCCGATCCTCTCACCGGCTGTCTTCGCCCCTTTCCCGACCGCTTCACCGAGGGCTCCGGTCAATCGCCCAGCTGCTGCTCCCACACCACCGTCTTCGGCTGCGGCAGGACGGGGTCCCCTCTGCGTTAGCGAGGATGAACTGTTCGAGTTTTTTCATGGGGACAGACTCGAGTACATCTGCTCCAGAGGGGATCCAGCTCCTCGCCGCGGTCAGCGACGCAGACGCCGGAAGGTTGCGCCGGAGTCTCCGCCCTCGGACGGTTCGGACTGGGAAGACGCGGAGGAGCAGTATCTGGAGCAGCAGACCTCGCTCGTCGGCTCTCGGCTTGCCTACTGCACTCCGGGAACAGGCCCACGTAGGCATGAGCCTCCATGTCAGCCACGCAGCCGAGGGCACGAGGCACCTCTACCATCTCGCCGCAGACGGCGGCGCCGACGGGAAGTAGTTGCTTCCGGGTCCCCGAAGTTGGCGTCTGCATCCCAAGCCGGCTCCTCGCCGCCAGGCTCCCAAGCCGGCGCCTCGCCTCCAGGCTCCCAAGCCGGCGCCTCGCCTCCAGGCTCCCAAGCCTGCGCCTCGCCTCCAGGCTCCCAAGCCTGCGCCTCGCCTCCAGGCTCCCAAGCCTGCGCCTCGCCTCCAGGCTCCCAAGCCTGCGCCTCGCCTCCAGGCTCCCAAGCCTGCGCCTCGCCTCCAGGCTCCCAAGCCTGCGCCTCGCCTCCAGGCTCCCAAGCCTGCGCCTCGCCTCCAGGCTCCCAAGCCTGCGCCTCGCCTACCGGTCCCCAGGAGAGGACCGCCGGGCCGTGCGCCCGCCTCCCGTCCCGTCAAGGGACGTCCGTCCAGCCCCCAGCTGGACCTCCCGGTCCCCAGGAGAGGACCGCCGGGCCGTGCGCCCGCCTCCCGTCCCGTCAAGGGACGTCCGTCCAGCCCCCAGCTGGACCTCCCGGTCCCCAGGAGAGGACCGCCGGGCCGTGCGCCCGCCTCCCGTCCCGTCAAGGGACGTCCACCCGTCTCACGTCCCGCCAGGGGACGTCCACCCGTCTCACGTCCCGCCAGGGGACGTCCGCCCGTCTCACGTCCCGCCAGGGGACGTCCACCCGTCTCACGTCCCGCCAGGGGACGTCCGCCCGACTCACGTCCCGCAAGGGGACGCCCGTCGGTCCTTCGTCCGACCAGAGGTCGCCATTCGGGCCGTCCGCCCGACTCACGTCCCGCAAGGGGACGCCCGTCGGTCCTTCGTCCGACCAGAGGTCGCCATTCGGGCCGTCCGCCCGACTCACGTCCCGCAAGGGGACGCCCGCCGGTCCTTCGTCCGACCAGAGGTCGCCATTCGGGCCGTCCGCCCGACTCACGTCCCGCAAGGGGACGCCCGCCGGCCTTCGTCCGACCAGAGGTCGCCATTCGGCCGTCCGCCCGACTCACGTCCCGCTGGAGGGCGTCAACACAGACACTCGGGCCCTCCTGCCGTGGGCCCCCTCCACCCACCCTGAAAGGGTGCTAATCCTTTTGGGTTTTTTTTCTATATGGCGTCTGGGATCCGCCTTTAAAGGGGGGGGTCCTGTCATGCCTCACTCCACACTCAGCTTCCCTCACTCACTCATCATCATCATCACCCTCACCTGTGCCTCCAATCACGCACACCAGATCCTCCTTACCTCACCTCTTTATAACCTGCCACTTCCCTTCAGTCACGGCCGGATCATTACAGGACTTCAGACCTTCCACTGTGTGTTTCTCCTGTTATCTTCGTTCTCGCCATCCTTCACCAGCAATAAAGAACTCTGCACCTTGCTTCTGCGTCTGGGTCCATACCTCACACCGCAAATCCCTGACACCCGGTGGGCCGAACCCAATGTGGGCTAGGCTGGTCCACCGTTGTCTCTCTCATTTTCTGATTTCCCTAAAATTGGGCCAGCCAATTGGCTAACTAGGGCTAGTAGTGCCATAATAATAGCCGTAGACATAATAATGTCTACAGCTTCAACAACAACAACGTTGACGTCGGGCGAGGACTATAGTGAGACGCTCGGATTGGTTGGCGCTCAGGTTACAGAGCTAGATGTTCAGCTAGCTTAGCTTCTGTGTTGCTGGCTTTTGCCACCCTGAAGCTTGGAAAGCAGCAAACGTTTCAGAATTTGCTGTGGCCAAAGCACAGTAAGCACCGCAGACACTCTAACTCTGTGATCGATAGACTAGCAGAGAAGAGTGAGCTGCTTAAAAAGCTGCTCCACTGATAAGGTGGGAAATATTTATAGTTATCACACATTATGGATGTAGTAATTCCTTATTTGTGTTAATGATACTTTACAGATTTATTTTGTGTATTGATCCTTAATTGTGTGATCATGTACACTAAATCATCAATTATTCTCCATTACAGGCTCTTCTGATATATTTGAGGAGTTGTTCTCCCTCTGTTCTATATGTGGATTTGTTTTTTCCTTTGGGATCATTGTTAGAATTTTTATTATCATGTATTTTTTGTGTTATAAATTAATACTTAATAATTACATATATTTTTTAAAAGTTCTAAAGCAAATACATCAGTTTTGAACTCTAGGTGCAGGGCAGGGAAATTTTTTTATTTATTTTTCAGACTTAATTAGGTACCCTTAGTCCCTCTCAGTTTGACCATTTGATATGTGAAAGCCTGAGGAGTTGTTCCCCCTCCATTCATGTTCGAGGACCTGCTTTCTCTCTGGCTCCACTATCTGCCTTCACTGCAACAAGGTTGGCTGTTAAGTCGCCTCTAGTATGGTGAGTTTATAATGTTTTATGAAATCATACTTAATTTGTGATGATTAGAGACTTTTTAATGTATCCATTTCACGTTCAGTTCTCTATTGATGATATCATTGTTACTGATTCACCACTAAAACAAAGATATTTCAGCTCTAAGGCTGCTATTGTTTGTAATGTGTTTTTATTTAGATCATTTTTCAGAATATGTTGTTTTTATTGTCCCGGTCTGGTTTTAAATAATACTGGGCTTACACTACAAGATTTTTACAGTCACAGACTAAAAACTGAAAGGGTAGCATGAGGGTTCTTCCCGTTAGTCTTGCCCCACCCTTAGTCATGACATAACCTCTGTTTTGATTGATTGATTGATTGCTATAGCTATCCTTGAGCTCATTTGCATTCTTTATTTGTTAACTATCACAGAGTATGACTATCCTTTGTAGTCATAGTCATTTTAACCGGGGACGCAGGGGACATGTCCCCAGTAATATTTATGATTGACAGGTTTGTCCCCACCAATCCTGATGTGGAATTTTTTACTGACATAACAGCCACTTCTGCTACCAGCAAAGTTTCTGCATCAGTATTTAAACAGAATATTATTTAATTCACTCAGTTCCAGTTTCTTAAGCAGTCATGTTTCTTTCTGCTCATATACAGTAGAGCTGAGGATCTTTGCCCGAACCCAACCGGGCTTAGTTTCTATCATTGTCCACGGAACAGAAACACACGCAGGCGAGACAGACTTTTACACAACAGAAGCAGTTAAAGCTTAATATAGCCCGGCTTGGTCCTGGTGCATGTCTGGCTGGTCCTGGGTGGGCCGGTGTGTCGGGCGGCCGCTGTTTCGGGCCGACGTCGTCCTTGGATTGACAGGGGCACCTCTTATGGGGGTGTAAGGTAGGTTGGTGCCGTTCGGTGGATCGGTGGGGACTGTGCCTGGCGCCCAGGCCTCCTGCCAGTTCCGTGGGTTCTGCTGCCTGGTCGGTTCATTTGGGGGGGGCTGTCCGGCATTGGCTGGACCCCTGGTCACGGCGCTCTGCGTGGGGCGGGATCTGGACCCGGGGGCTGGTGGATCTAGGTGTCCCGGTGCTGGCTGGGCGCGGCCTGTGGAGGGCGTGCATCCACTGCAGCTTTTGCTGTGGCTCCCTGGCGTGTGTGTGTGTGGGGGGGCTGGATTGTTGGAGGTGGGGGTTGGTCCGGGGTGGCGGCGGCGTGTGTTGTCCGTTGGCCGGCTGCGGGTCCCTCCTACCTTGCGGCGGCGGCGGGGAACCCCTATCGGCTGGTCCTTGGTCGGGGCCCTGCTGGGGGGCGGGGTGCCCCGGATCCCCATGGCCTCCTGGTCCTGTTCCGGGCCCGCCCTTGCATAGCTGGTGTGGTAATTCTGCATAAGGTTTAAACTTTTATCATTCAGAAGGTAAAAGACTGTTTATAAAGTTTGCATGGTTAAGGGTCTGACACTATTGTTTATGCAGGAAAGCTTTTAAGTCATAAAACTCTGGGGTGAGTTTTTATTGCAAGCTGTAAACAGGATGTCTGTAGAGTTGGGGTGTTGCCATAAAACCATAAATTCAGAATGAGCTTTTAAGAAAAAACGTCTCACCCATATGACTGTATAATTTTCTGACAGCCAATAAGAGCTAAGACATTGTTTGGAAATGATCGGATTGGAGTAAGATTTCGAGGAGAAGGAACGCCTACAACCCCAGTCTATAAAGCTGTGAAATAAAGATCAGTTAATTGTTCAGATTTCTTTAAGTCTGGACCACAGAGAAACTAGGGCAACTTTCTCTGTAAACTGCAATTTGTTAATCTGTTCAAAATAAATGTTAAACTGGAAATTGGCTCCATTTTGTCCCTGCTTGAACATGCATTGAATTACTTATGATAATTATTTAATTCAACAACAATTTGGTGACCTCGACGTGTGCAGGGTTTTTTGGACCGAACTCCAGTTATTTTTTAAGTTAATTAACGGACATGTATTTGCTCTATTGACAATTTGCGCAGAGTTGCGTAGTTTTTTAATTCTATTGATTGGTTAATCTAACATTGGGTAATGTTGTCATGCAAGTTAAATATGTTTTGTTTTTTTGAGCAGATTCACTATTGCATGCCCGGAGTGTGTTGAAGCTGCTCTGAGGTCTGTGTCTCTCTTCTGAGCAGGACTGCGACTGCTTTGTGCTCCGCAGGGAGACACCGGTGCCTGCTGGGAGATGGAGTTTCTTACTCTTTTCTCCGGGGGGGACGGAGAGGACAATGGAGCAGACGGACCGATATCTTCAACGACTCAAATCGGAGCCACAAGTGCGGATCGGAACTCGACGGGTTGGCCACCCTGCCCAGAATAGGACGCTATTTTGGAGCTCCCAGGCTGGCAATCGAATAAAGATTACAGAAGAGCCTGGGTTGCCCTCTGTTAAGTCTATCGGATTACCTGGGAGTGGGGCTGCGTTTTCTTCAGACGCGTGGCTGAGCACCACGAACTGAATTGTGAAATGGTCCGGCAGTGTTTTTTTGGTGAGCTCCGACGAGGTTAGTGTTTTAAATTTTGCTTGTACAAGGGTGTATTACTGTGTGTGTGTGAGATGTTTTTTACGCAGGCGCTTGGCGAGAAGTGCTGGTGATGTTGCGTTCTGGGTTAAAATGTTATAGTATAAATAATGAACTCGAGTATAATAAATAAATTAACATAGATAAATAAATATATAACTGCATATGATGGATAACTGAAATTAAATATCTATAAGAATTAGTTGTGAACATTTACGACAGGCCATCAGAGCGGCCGCCCTACGCTAGGAGCTAATACTGTCTGAGTTGTTTACTTGATAGCACGGCTAACATACGATAGCTGTGCCTATATGTTTTGATAAATAAATTAGTGGTTATAGGCGGTTTTCTGCCATCTGTTCGAGTCTTTTGAGGGGTTTTCTGGAAGCCGGCGCCAGGAAATTTCTCAAAGCGGACTACGAAACTTGTAACAGACTGGTCTGAAACCTCCGCGATAAAATAATTAATTAGGTCTAAAAGCCACCGCTTATAATGCTGTGTTTGTTGTTAATGGTTTTGGGCTGTAACGGACGTAGTTGAATCGGTGTTTGCTGTGCGGGACGGCTAAAATTGGAAAAATATGTTTCAGTCCGCGTGGACGAACAGGAGGATGTTTTGTTCGTGCCGAATTAAAGTTTGGTACAGTGGTATAAATTGTGCGGATTAAGTCCAGGTATTGCGGTAAGTCATCTTCTAAAGTGTGTGTTGTGATTTTTTGGAGTGTTTTCGCAGTACGTTTTGTACTGTTTTAGCTTTCGTTTCACAGAGAACGCTAACGGTAGCACGTTGCTATAGGCTGTTGTGCTAACTTAGCGGTGGTGGCTGACTGCATGTTCTATGTGTTGCGAGCTGAAAGTTGATTTTGGATAGAAAGTGATTACAGACTCCTGCAGACGATTGTCTTGTTAAGACTTAAACGAATTTGGATTTTGTTAAATTTTTCTGGTTACTTAGGATGTAACACGGCCAAATTTATTTGGGATAATTATGCATGTTACAATTAAACGAAATTGACTAAGAACAGTTACTCATGAGTCGATTCTGACTTGGTGTAGTTTTAATTTTTGATTTCATCTTTAAAATTAAAAAGAGGGAGTTTATAGTCAAAATAAAAGATGCATTTTTGAATCTTTAAATAGGTGGATTTTTGCTTTTTTGATTGATCTAAGCAGGAGTTGTTAAGTTGGCCTAAATAAAGATAAAGCTATAAGTAGTAATTATAAGCATTTAACGAAAAGCAAACGGTATTAATTGGAAAGCAACAAACTGGTTTAAATTATTTTAATAAGCACCGTGTTGAATGGTACAGAAAATGAGTCTGTGCTTTAAATAAGTATCATTTATGCTAAAATTATGTTTGGCTTATTTCTGATGGCTCTATAGACTTTAGAAATATAGCTTGGTCTCTGAATGAATGACCTAAAGGAGACTGGTGTTAAATTATTTACACAATTAAACATTCTTAAGGATTTTCTGGACACTAAATGCTTATTGGATTTATCAAATTTCAACTGGGGCTCAAGAAGTAACCCAGCATATTTCAATTCCGTTACAAATTAAATGTTTTTATCATGCAAAACAACACTTATCATAGTGATAGTTTATAAACTAGTGGGATTTGAATGTTTGGTTTTAAAAAAGAAAACATTAAAACACAGAGTCATCTTTAAGTAATCAGTTTGTTTTTTTAACAGACTGGGGATAAATTTGGAATTGGTCTAAGGATTGAAAGTAACAATTAAAGTCTTTGGTAGATTTATTTAAGAACAAATAATGAATATCACAGTGACCGAAATGATGGTTTAATTTGAAAGTAAGAAGTAAATTCTAAATTCATTTATTTTGATCGTGTAGAGGCAAAATGTGATTGGACCAGCTACATTGAAGTAATTTTTACCATATATTTGAATGCACATTTTGTGTTGACAAATAAGAATCGGTTTTGGTTTTGAAATTTAAGATTAATTTTTCAGATGTTCTTTAGCTAGTTTTTTTGATGCTGAGAGTAAATTTACAGGTCCTAAAACATTTTGGAACAGATCTGATCCTAGAATAATGACATAATATATCATTTGATTAGTGGGGACTCTGTAACTGACAATTTATTTAGATTTTAGATTTTATTTTCTTTATTTTTTCTTATTTTTATTTTTATTTTTTGTTTTTTCCTCTTTCTCTCTCAAAATTTATATATTTGGTTCGACTTGGATTATGACCCAGATTTTTGAACTGCGGTCTGTTTATTAATTAGAACTTTGGAAAATGTTAATTTGGGAAGCTGGATTAAAGAAAACATAATTCAGTGGTAATGTATTTGACATCTCTAGAAGCTTCAATTTAATTTGGTGTTTATCATTGGAGAAAAGAAAATAAAAAAGAAGCCTGAGAGGAAAAGAGGGATACTGAAAAGAAAAATGTTGGTTTTTATTTTTTATTTTATTGCGACTAGTTTTTGTTTAGAGAAATCTCATCTCTTGAACCTCTTTTATTGAATTTTTTGTTTTGTTTTGTTTGACTGCTGAGGGGAATTAGACTATTGTGTATCCTACGAAAATTGAAGAGGAGTTTTAGTTGCAAAAATCACTTTGACTATGTTCAGTTCCCTTCACAGAATCGGACAGATGTTTTTGAAGTATGAAAAGTTTTCATTGTTTACAATCAAGAATATTTGGGCAAGTGAGCGCATTTGGGTTTGTTTAAAGAGGAATCATATAAGCAAAAGTACTTTGAATGGATATTGGATTGTGTTAAAAAATATATATAATTTAGGTTTGGCAAATATTTATAGGGAAGTTGTTTTGTCAGTGATTTAAATCTTGGATTTTTCTTTAGAAATATAGATAGATTTTGAAGTATAGCAAACTGAAGACTGTTTTTGTAAACTATGTTGTGTTATCAGTGAGTACTCTTCTCTGGTTTTGTTTTAAACATTTGATGTTTTTAACCTTTTTCAACATCAACAACAGTTATCTCAATGTAAGTAGCATACTTATATTCGCAGAAATTATTAATTGATTAAAGGGACAGAGTCGGGGAAAAGTGGTGTTAAGTCTGATTACAAAGGGGTTTAGTTCAATATGAGCTATTCGTCTCAACCTCAGTGAAGCGAAACCAGGAGAGCCACTTTTCCATAGAGACTCTTAAACAAAAAAAAGGGATAGAACCTTTGCAGATGGTTATTGCCTTTATTTTTGTTATTGCAATGTTTTAGTGGTGTATTAGCAATATCTAACAGAAAAATCCAGCCTTTTTGTTTTCTTTTTTGATTTAATTTTGTTTTTCTAAGAACTAAGTGTGTTGATGAGATATTGCGATGCTCCATCTTTATAAATGTTTAATTTACACATGAGATGAAAGAGACATTTATCAAATTGAAAAAAATGAGAAAGGCATTGCATTGATGAAATATAGAATATAAATTGGATGAAAAATGAAGGAATCATTAATTAAAATACGCAGGGGAAGTATTAGAACAACAGTTTAATTAGACGTATAAGGATTGATTATTATTCCTGGTGGAGAGAGCAAACCTTTTGATTGGTATATTTTTACCAGAATTAATATTGAAGAAATTATTACTAGTATAACTGATTGAAGTAAAATTAAAATAGAGCCCACATAGGCAGTCTGAGTGTGGAAGATATTTAAATTCAGCATTCGAGGAAGGAGACTAATGAATATGAAAATAAAATGTTTGAATGTAACTTGATTTGAATAAGCTGAGAGGATCGACTGTCTGTTTTTTTTTTTTCTTCTTACTCTAATTATATATTTTTTCTCTTTTTCTCATCCTGCAACAGACAAACCCCTCAGATAAACATTCTTGAGATGGAATTTATGATCCTGGGGAGATGAGATGGGTGGGGGTGCGTGGGCTGATGACAATAGTGCCAGGCGCCCGCCGTAACGGCCACAGAGAGAAACATCTTTACGACCAGCGCAGAATTACGACTCTCTTGTGCTCTGCTCCCAAACACAGGGGGGCACAGGTGACTGTATATTTTCAGGGGTGTGCTGGAGGCCACCCTCAAAAGAGTACGTTTCCTCATGCTGAGCTGAACTTTCAAGGACTATGTGTGAATTCACTTGGCTGGCGTGAGAAGTGATGATCAAAGACTGTTGATTCAATGTCACTGTTGCTGAATTAACCACAAGAGTTTCTGTTTGTCTGATCGAAGGTGGCCGAGGTTCTACGTATTTTGATAACCCCATGTCTTCCCCAGGATTATCTCCGGGTAAAATACCACCATTTACCGGGAACAAAATTTGGCAGGAAAAATTGGGCCGATAGCAGGGGGTTGCTGGCTGGTGAGAGAGAAAAAACATTTTTTGTTTCTTTTACGTTTTCATCCACAGGGATGTACTGAATTTAAGAAAGGATATATTGTAATGGAACAGACATAAGTGTCTTAAACTGGATAAATAAAATAAGTAAATTTAAGAATCAATTTGGGTGAACAAGCAAATGGATAGTAATCAGTTGAACTGTACACAAAAAGTAAATTCTTGAGCCTGCTCTTGTTTTTAAATCCATTAATGAGGGAGGTGTTTTTTGGTTTAGTTTTTAGGAAAAACAACGGTGTGTCGAAATAATGTGGATTTGCTCTTTCCCCAGGGATTATTTTTAATTAGATGGGTGAAATAATTTCTTGGCACAATACAGTTGAATTAGATTGAAAAGGAGTGATCACAAGACCGGATCAAAAAACTGTCTTTTTTAGATGTTTACAAGCTTATGCCCCCAGGTTTATCTCCAGGATTCAGCAGCACGTGAGGAGCACACAATCTCCTCTGGTCACAGCTTGACTGCAGCTGCTGAAAAGGGTCCAAGGTACAGCTCCAGGTCGAAGGCGTGAGGAGTCCAGTGGTTCAGCAAGTTCCAGATGACAGCTGGGAACACACACAAAGTGCAGCTCCACGCCAACGACGAACCTGGTCGAAGATCAGCAGGAATCTGCCTAAAGAGGGTCGAGAAGGTTTTGACCAAGCTGAATCGGAAGCTGGGGCCACAGGCGGCGGGGCCTAGCTCACCCAGAAGGTTGTTTGGGTGGTGATATTACTCATCCAGTGTGATCTATGTGCCAATGAATGAGATGGGCAATTTGAAATTGCCATCTCAAAAGAGGGATCTACAGAAGAAGATCACAACTCACCAATCAGCTGCACAGCAGGTTTTGACCAGCCCACAACGGTGGGCTAAGCTATAGGAAGCGGGGCCTGTCTGTGCATGGGTGTATATTGGGGGAAATGCTCAATTAATGAAGTAATTGGCATTTCAGAGAATGGTTATTTGCAAATTTGGGAGTAAAAACTGGAACACTAAAAAAATAGGAGCCCTCCACACTGATCAGCTCTGTATATCGCTCTCCAGCTGCCAGGAGCCATTGAGGGGGATAAAATGAGTGAAGAAAGAGGATCAGAATACAAATAAAGACTGAACATTTATTAATATTTTTTTTTGCATTTTACAGGTTGTTTAACTATTTGATTAACTATTTTATTCACAAGTGAAGAGTCGTAACACTGCCTAAAAGGGTTCTTAATACCTTCTATTTCACAGGTTTCTTAACACTTTAAGTTTGATTTCTTTCAGAATATAATATAGTAATAATGTCTATGTTCATGGATTTTCTGAGCTTCTTCCACAGTATTAACATGTATCAAGTCAGATTTAATTATCTCTTCACATGTAAGACATTCTTATACATTGTGGGTTTTTGAATTTAGTTTGTGGGAATTGTTAAAATAAATTTTTTGGTTAATGCCAAAAGAGGGTGAATCTATGATTAACAGATTTACATTTTTTAATGAGAGTTAAGGTTAAAAAAGGTACTTTAATAGTTTGTGTTTTGAATTTTAGTCTGGAATACTTCATGTTTTTAAACTGATGAAATTTCTTGGATTTGATTTTTTGCATTCTCAAAAAGCTTTACAGGTTTTGATCTTTAATCAATCAATTTTTAAAAATGGATTGAAAAGAGGGAATTGTGGTAATTCTGTAAAACTTTTATCGTTCAGAAAGTAAAAGTCTGTTTTAATTAGCTTGCATGATGGGTTTGTCAGTATGGTTTATGGGGCTAAGCTTTTAAGTCATAAAACTCTGGGGTGAGTTTTTATTGCAAGCTGTAAAAGCAAGGATGTTTAGATAAGAAACTGGGAGAAAAGTTTTTAGAGAAGCAGATAGCCATTTAACCATAAATTTTTATAATGAACCTTTGACCCAGAACAGAGACGACTCATTTTCTGACTCCAGGATTCTCTGACAGCAAATGATTGCTCAGACATTGTTTGGAAATGATCGGATTGGAGTAAGATTTCGAGGAGAAGGAACGCCTACAACCCTGGCAGGCCCGGTTGTCTATAAAGCTGTGAAATGAAGATCAGTTAATTGTTCAGATTTCTTTAAGTCTGGACCACAGAGAAACTAGGGCAACTTTCTCTGTAAACTGCAATTTGTTAATCTGTTCAAAATAAATGTTAAACTGCAAATTGGCTCCATTTTGTCTCTGCTTGAACATGCATTGAATTACTTATGATAATTATTTAATTCAACACTGGTTTCCGGCGGAGCCCGTGGACTCGTCCCTGCGATCTCTCTGGCCCCAGCATTGTGGCTGGTGGGTGTTCCCCTAGGGCTTCCATCTGTTCCTCTCTAGGTGGGTGATTGGCCCAGCGCTGGTCTGCCTGCGGCTCCTGCGATCTGTGGGACTCTGGACGCGTGCCTCTCCTGCCTCCTTCACGTCTGTGTCGATTCCTATAGAACGGATTGGCGGTTCCTTGCACCAGCTGTCGGTCAGTTAGATGGGGAAACCTTATTCACACCTGCATGCTCGCACACACACATAGGTTGGGGACATAGGTAAGTACGGACATATTTTGAGCCGAGGTTATCATCATTAGTTAGTTGTTACCAGGAGCTTACCAGAAACATTAGTATTGTGTTCATTAATCCATGCTTGTGTGTAGTGAATGTGTAATTCTTTATTTTTATTACTGGATCTGAACTATTATTATTCATACATTTTTCATATATATAAATCAAGTGGAGTATTACAGCTTTGCTTTGCTGTAATACTCTGCTTGCTGCTTGGGAAAGTAAATCTGTTGGGCTTGCACTTGGTACTCAGACACCAATTCTGAGTAGCAAACTGCTAGACAGGACACGTTAAAAAAAAGAAAAACAAAAAAAGGAGTCTGATCTTGCGTCCATATGTGACGAGTTGGGAGTGAGGATCTGTAGATATATTCAAATTTTTACAGAGGGTTTAAAGCAATCAGAACGCAGGAAGTGTTGCAATAGCTTATGTGATTCTGGGGTTAGATATATTTTATTTTTTGCATCCTGCGATCTGTGAAAGTATGCACAGACTCGCTATCGGCATTAGATCATCTTAAATCAGGTAGTCTGAGTGAAAGTTGAGAGTTGGTGTGTGAAATACTGGTTGTACTACAGAGTATTTAAAATTTGGGGCCCCATGTTAAATTAACTGGGTACCGTTCCATATGGGTTTGGCTGGAAATGATGGCAGATAAACTAGCTAAGCAGGCTTTAAGAGCAAGTATTATATCAATTCAGTGTAAAATTGCTAAAACAGTGGTTAAATCAATAATAAAGAATAGCATTGAAAACCTGTGGCGAAGTACATGGGATAGGGAGGATAAAGGGACATTTTTATTTAGTATGAATCCTAAGGTTGCTAAAGGAAGCCAAGGGGGAAGAGGTAGAAAAGAAGAAACTACGTGGACTAGACTTCGCATAGGGCATACAGGATTAAAAAATACCTTGCATTTAATGAGAAAGCATGAAACTGGAGATTGTGCTGTCTGCAATGTGCCTGAAACTTTAGGACATGTTATTATAAATCATCCAAAATATGAGGAAGAAAGAAGTTTTGCTTAAAGGAAAATAGAGAGTTTTGAGGGGTCGTTCAGTGTTGAGAATATTTTAAGTAAGACATCAAATCATAAAGTTAACAAAAATTTATTGGAGTTTTTTTCAGCAGCTTGCATGCTGTGTTTCATTGAAGATAGTATTAGTTCACAACTAATCAGGAGGGTGGCGGAAATGCGCTAAGCAGTTTGCGTCCGCTGTTAAACGCTCATAGAATAAGGCTAAAAAAATAGATGGTTCTCGCCTCTAGCGTGGTAAATGGCCAGGTTACCTTCCAAGAATCCAAGTAAGAAAACTTTGCTCAAGATTAAGAAGACTGTGATTTGCCTTCCATTTTACTTGTAGATCCCTCCTGGGTTTCCTGTGACCTTTCTCCGGAACCTTCCAAACCATAGACACGCCATCAGTCTGGGTTTCTGTTTGGTCAGCGTCTGCATCGCTTCCCGCCTGGTAACCACATCCATGCGCTGCTCTCAAGCAGCTGGCCTGTGTACCCCAACAACACCTCCACCTGCAGAGAAAAGCAGAACTCACTTTCACTCCTGGAAACCATCTGGATTCATTTGTATCCTCCATCAGCGACAAATACATTCTACACCCCCACCTCCAGTCAGCCACAGTTTACAGAATCCAACTACCTTCCCCCAAGCACCCCTTCATCAGTCTACAAGTAAGAATCAGAATCTTCAACTTCAAACATCCAAGTGCTCATCACTCAGTTAACTTGTATACTCACCCCTTTGCAGTCTGGATTCAGCTCTTGAGTTCCGTACTCTTGGTTCCTCCCGTTCTTGTTTAATAAAATTGTTCTAGAAAAGCCTCACCTGTATCCTCCAACTAGTTTTGTGCTGGTTCTTGAGTCTTAAAACCCACTCATGTCAATCTGGTAATGAAGCAAAGGCTGTGTGGTTAGTTGGTAAATCCCCTAGACATTTGTTCAGAAGAAAAGGTAGGAATATCACAGTTCCAGTCAATGTCAATGGTTTATGAGGAGTCTTTTGGGATTAAGCTCAAACTGTACATCAATTTGCTTTCATGACAAAATCTGTATGGCAATCCTGAATAAATCAAATTAAAGCATAAAGAGGTAAAACAGCAATTGTAACAAAAGAGAGTAGGCGTAAATTTAGGATAGCAACTCATTATTTGCACTATAGGCTTCTGTCATCTACTCCAGGGTCAGGGAACTGCATTTGTGGTGTATCCTGATAGAATAGTGGACATTTATGATAAGAGAGGAGCTGGGAAGAATCCATTTAACCTCAAGCTTCTGCTGCAGGAGGTTCGCCAGGTCATTTTTATCCTCCACAGACAGATGGTAGAGGAGGAGTAGAATTAAGGGAACAGCTGTCTAAAGCTAGTTTTTCTCAGGCCACAGATTACTCCCTTCCCCCAACTTATCACCTCAATTCCTACATCATTAACCCCACACAACAGCACTCCGAGACTCAGGAATGGTGTATATTTAACTGAGTGATTCACAGTATCGTTTTTCATGGACTTACTGTATTTCTGTTGGTGCCTGAAATGTGTTAAAATGAGAAAAAAATTAAGGGTTTTAAGAATATGTAATTTTACCAAATTCCCCCAAAGGTTAAGGTCATTTAAATATCAAGGTTACATATCGTAAACAAAGAATCAATGTCAGTCCTAACCATTGGACACAAAAAAGGAGCAACATTGACAAAACAAATCAAAGAATCTGAACTAAGTACTACAGATCCACAACACACAAATATGACTATAAAAATATAACAACATAATTAAAAATATGATGGTATCGATTATTCAAGATCTAGTAATGATAATCTTAGCCCCGAATTATAACTGTAAACACCAGAGTGCAAAACCTATATGTGTGTTTGAGCATGCTGGTCTATATCGACGTAGATACAAAGTAGATCAGAACCACACAAGTCCAGAGGGCCCCAAAGCCTAGGAGCCCTAGGCAGACCAGCCTTGGGGGAACATCCAGCAGCTACAATGCAGAGGCCTGTGGGCATTGTAGTGATGATCCAGGGGCTCGCAGTGTAGTGTATTGTGGTGACAAGCCCATGGGGGACCAGCAGCCGGCAACGACAGGGCGGGCCTGGCTGAGGACACGGAGACCTCCAGGGAAGCCCCGTCCCCTAGTAGGGATCTGACCAGGGATCGGCCAGTGAAGGCCCCCCACCGTCGCCACCAGGCCACAGCCGAACGATGGCCAACATATGCCGCCACCATCCAGGGCCAACTCCCATAACTGACATCCCAGCACCCCCCTCCACCCCATGCGCCATAGTAATAGTTGCAGCATACGGACGGCATCTCCAGACCAAGCCCAGTCAGCACCCAACACCAAGCTCTACCAGTTCCTGAGTCCTTTTCCTGCACGCTGCAGAGAGCTGAGACCAAACACCCAACCAAAGCCAAACAAACTCACCAATGAACCGGCTAGGCAGTAAGCATGCAGAGCAGGTGATCAGTCAAGCAGAGATGCAGAATCTGGACCTGGCCGAGCAATAAAACAGGCACCGCCCAACAGTTCCAAAACTAACACCCTCGAAAGAGGTACTCCGACCAACAAAAGAATGACATCGATCTGACACATCGGCCGACCAATACATGCTTCACCCATCCCCTATCTTCTAGAACGGAGACAAGCAGACTGCCAAAACCCCCAGAGGCATAAAGCAGCCCACCATCCCAGGTCTCTGACGGTACCATTGTTATAATTTGGCTTAGCGGGAGCATATAGATATTAAAAAAGTGGCCCCAGGATGGAGCCCTAGGGGACCCCACATGTGATTTCTGTCCATTCTGATGAAAAAATTCCTATGGACAAAAATAATATTCTGTTCTTCAGGTAGGACTCAAAGCAGCAAAGTTCTGTGCCACAGAGTCCAACCTAGCTATCCAGTTGATCCAGTAGTACTTTATGATCAATGGTGTCAAATGACATACTGTGGTCTAACAGAACCAGCACTGTGGTTCAATTACAGTTTGTGTTTCAGCGGATGTCATTGAAAATTTGACAAGGGCAGTTTCGGTGCTCTGGTGAGCACGGAAACTAGACTGGAAATTTTCAAAGCTCGTCATTGTTAGCAAGCTATATAGGTTATGAAATTCAGCACTTACAACAATCTTGCTGAACAATGAGAGATTAGAGCTTGGCCCTTAGTTATGCATTAATGTCATGTGCAGGCTATTCTTTTTTAAACTGGTTTGAAAACTACATTTTTTTAAAGACTTGGGGAGACGAGGGATGAGTTAACTATTTGAATCAGTGCCATATTGACTTGAAATGTCGTAATGAAATTGATTTATTTTGCCTATCAGAAACCTGGCTGCAGCAGGAGGATTTTGTAATTATAAGTGAGTAAACTCCTTCCAGTTATCAAAATTTTCACATTCCTAGAAGTATCGGGGCGAGGAGGAGAGTTGCAACCATCTTTTGTTCAGATTTACAAATTCAACCATACCAATTATTAACTACAGTTCTTTTGAACATCTAATCCTTAGTTTTCCTCATCCAAGCTGCAAAACAAGAAAACCACTTATGTTTGTGGTTTTGTATCGCCCACCAGGCCCTTACCCTCAATTCTTTGACCAAATCTCAGATTTTTTATCTGATTCAGTATTTAGTACTGAACGTGATAGCCTAGCTGCAGCCTTTAATGTTATCTTAGACCCAATTGGCTTTACTCAGAAAGTGAAGGGACCCATGCACACACATTGGGTCAGCACACTTTAGAAGTTGTAATGTCATACAGCATTGAGCTTGAGGAAGTTAATTTTCCTCCCTCATAACCCAGTCCTATCGAACAATTTTTGATAACTTTTGAATTTACTTTACCTGACTTTCCCAAAACTGAAAAAAACATTTAATTACAGTTTAACTCTATCAGTCAATGCTGTAACAAGTTTTAAACAATCTGGCCCCTTCTTGCTTCCTATGTGTCTCAGAATAACACAGTGGACTGCAGCAGTTCAATCACTAACCCTTCAGAAATTGATTGTTTGGTTCAAAGTATTACTCACTGCGTCTGACAGTGTAGCCCCCTTAAAAAAGAAGGTAATCAGCCATAGGAGGTTGGCTCCCTGGTTTAATGCAGAGTCAAAACTCAGTGGGCTTGTTGAATCTGAAGAACTTATATGCATATATAATTACAAAAAGTGCTTTTATGGAGTAATTTATTGTATTTAACAGACTTAAAGAGATGCAGTCCCAGCATTTAGATTGTGTTGTTTTTGTGACTAGTCCCAAGTGGCGACTGCAACCTTCTGCTTCAAGCTTACACAGTTAATAAGCGTTATGGAGTTAGTGGGGTAAATGACTTGACATTCAGCTGGACCTGGACGGCTGTGTTGAGCTGCAGCTTGTGATGTAGACTGGTTGCTTTCTGTGTCTGTGAAGGGTCTGAGACGGGAGAGCGCATCGTTGCTTGTTGTGAAGAGTCTTAGCGTTACATGTGTTGGGTATTCGGGGGACATGCAGCTATTTGGCTATGAATAGTGTTGAATTAAATAATTATCATAAGTAATTCTGTGCATGTTCAAAACAGAGACAAGGAACCAATTTCCAGTTTAACATTTATTTTGAACAGATTAACAAATTGCAGTTTTACAGAGGAACTTGCCCCCGTAATTTCCTCTGTGGTCCAGATTTAAAGAAATCTGAACAACTAACTGATCTTCATTTCACAGCTTTATAGACAACCGGGCCTCTAGGCGTTTCTAATCTCTCCAATCAGAACATTTTCATACAGTGTCTTAGCCATGATTTGCTGTCAGAGAATCCTGGAGTCAGAAGATGGGTCGTCTCTGTTCTGGGTCAAAGGTTCATTATAAAGATTTATGGTTAAATGGCTATCTGCTTCTCTAAAACTTTTCTCCCAGTTTCTTATCTAAACATCCTGCTTTTACAACATGCCATAAACTTTAGCCAAAAGTTTTACGACTTAAAAGCTTAGCCCCATAAACAATACTGACAAACCTATCTTTACCATCATGCAAGCTAATTAAAACAGACTTTTACTTTCTGAATACTAACTACAGATTATATAAACATATTTAATACGAGACTGTTATATAAAGTAGCCCCAAAAAATATGAGTCACGACAATTCCCTCTTTCAATCTTTTTTTAAAAATGATTGATATCTCCTCTATACGTACGTGTTTAGAACTTAAGATCAAAACCTGTAAAGCATTTTGAGAATGCAAGAAATCAAATCCAAGAAATTTCATCAGTTTAAAAACATGAAGTATTTCAGACTAAAATTCAAAACACAAACTATTAAAGTACCTTTTTTAACCTTAACTCCCATTAAAAAATGTAAATCTGTTAATCATAGATTCACCCTCTTTTGGCATTAACCAAAACATTTATTTTAACAATTCCCACAAACTAAATTCAAAACCCAAAATGTATAGGAATGTCTTACATATGAAGAGATAATTAAATCTGACTTGATACATGTTAATCCTGTGGAAGAAGCTCAGAAAATCCATGAACATAGACATTATTACTATGTTATATTCTGAAATAAATCAAACTTAAAGTGTTAAGAAACCTGTGAAATATAAGGTATTAAGAACCCTTTTAGGCAGTGTTACGACTCTTCACTTGTGAATAAAATAGTTAAACAACCTGTAAAATGCAAAAAATTATTAATAAATGTTCAGTCTTTATATTTGTATTCTGATCCTCTTTCTTCACTCTCATTTTATCCCCCTCAGTGGCTCCTGGCAGCTGGAGAGCAATATACAGAGCTGATCAGTGTGGAGGGCTCCTATTTTTTTAGTGTTCCAGTTTTTACTCCCATATATGCAGATAACCACTCTCTGAAATGCCAATTACTTCATTAATTGAGCATTTCCCCCAATATACACAAATGCACAGACAGGCCCCGCTTCCCATAGCTTAGCCCACCGATGTGGGGTGGTCAAAACCTGCTGTGCAGCTGATTGGTGAGTTGTGATCTTCTTCTGTAGATCCCTCTTTTGAGATGGCAATTTCAAATTGCCCATCTCATTCATTGGCACATAGATCACACTGGATGAGTAATATCACCACCCAAACAACCTTCTGGGTGAGCTAGGCCCCGCCGCCTGTGGCCCCAGCTTCCGATTCAGCTTGGTCAAAACCTTCTCGACCCTCCTTAGGCAGAATCCTGCCGATCCTCGACCAGGCTCGACGTTTCCGTGAAGCTGCATTCAGTCCATGTCTATAAAAGAATTGTCTTTTCCAAATCAAATCACAATCAGATGATTACAATAATAATCCCTCTTTAATGGTAAATTACTCCCGTAATTGACCATTCCCAAACACAGCCACTTCATTCAGGTGCGGGAAGATGCGATCTGATGCCATTAAGAAGACCTGGTATGGAATCAAATGATTAATTTAACATTTACTCATTATTTCTAAATTCTTCCTTACAGCTTAACAAAACCCATAGCATGTGTCATAATAGCCAGAATCATATCCCATAAGTAAGCAAAACTAACTTAGTTAGCCTGAGCTTTTCACACTTTAGCTGTCAGACCCTGTAAATTTTCCAAGTATAAATTAACAAAAACTAAACCTATAAATTTAAAGTGTCCAATTTATCTTCTTTCACCAAACCTGAGCATGGGACCAGAGCCAGGTTTTCCCATCCAGCACCGACAGGCCTGTCCTACTGGGGGAGCAGCTCTGTGCTCTCCCCATTCTCCTCAGTGCCTGCAGCAAATTGTCTCCTGCATTGTTGTGAAAGGCAGTTATGACAAGTTTCCACAGATAAGCAGACCAGACATTTCATCCAGTCCACACAAGCCTTTGGAGTGCGTCAACAATGGAGAAACAGCCATTCACGTCCCATGCCCTAATTTGGCAAATCAATATAATGTTATTTAGTTTTAGCAAACATGCCCAGACTTGGTAGATCTATGGTCTGATCACAAATACAATCAAAAGTATAGAAAAACGCAGGTTAACCTCTATCAGTCAGTCTTACCCACTCTGCAAATTCTTCCATCACCCCCACAACTTCCTTCCTGGGCTATACATTTCAGTGTCAGCAGTCTCCAACTCCTTGAGATGAGTAAAATATCTGAAAATTAATCAGTAAGATCAGTAGGCTCTATGTTGATGTCCTGCAAAATATGGTGTCTGAAAGCAAACATAACTCTTATGTCATAATGTCGATTCCTCAGATATAAACTGCATTGATACCATTCACTAATTCTTTTCTTCAAAGTTTAGTGGTCTGTTCCCAAAGTAAATAGATAACTAAAATAAAATTGAAAAACAAAAAAAGGCTGGATTTTTCTGTTAGATATTGCTAATACACCACTAAAACATTGCAATAACAAAAATAAAGGCAATAACCATCTGCAAAGGTTCTATCCCTTTTTTTCTGTCCCTCTTACAAACAGTCGCTATGGAAAAGTGGCTCTCCTGGTTTCGCTTCACTGAGGTTGAGACGAATAGCTCATATTGAACTAAACCCCTTTGTAATCAGACTTAACACCACTTTTCCCCGACTCTGTCCCTTTAATCAATTAATAATTTCTGCTACTATAAGTATGCTACTTACATTGAGATAACTGTTGTTGGTGTTGAAAAAGGTTACCTGTGAAGCTTCTCCCATCTGAGCAATTACCAATAACGATCCAGTCTCCACACTCCCCCATCTTTTAGTGTGCTGGATCTCTATCAAGCTGGCTCAGACAAAAATTATCAAAATTAAAAACATCAAATGTTTAAAACAAAACCAGAGAACAGTACTGACTGATAACACAACATAGTTTACAAAAACAGTCTTCAGTTTGCTATACTTCAAATTCTATCCATATTTCTAAAGAAAAATCCAAGATTTAAATCACTGACAAAACAACTTCCCTATAAATATTGCCAAACCTAAATTATATATTTTTTTAACACAATCCAATATCAATTCAAAGTACTTTTGCTTATATGATTCCTCTTTAAACAAACCCAAATGTGGTCACTTGCCCAAATATTCTTGATTGTAAACAATGAAAACATTTCATACTTCAAAAACATCTGTCCGATTCTGTGAAGGGAACTGAACATAGTCAAAGTGATTTTTGCAACTAAAACTCCTCTTAAATTTTCGTAGGATACACAATAGTCTAATTCCCCTCAGCAGTCAAACAAAACAAAACAAAAAATTCAATAAAAGAGGTTCAAGAGATGAGATTTCTCTAAACAAAAACTAGTCGCAATAAAAATAAAAAATAAAAACCAGCATTTTTCTTTTCAGTATCCCCCTTTTCCTCTCAGGCTTCTTTTCTATGTCCTTTTCTCCAATGATAAACACCAAATTAAATTGAAGCTTCTAGAGATGTCAAATACATTACCACTGAATCATGTTTTCTTTAATCCAGCTTCCCAAATTAACATTTTTCCAAAGTTCTAATTAATAAACAGACCGCAGTTCAGAAATCTGGGTCATAATCCAAGTCGAACCAAATATATAAATTTTGAGAGAGAAAGAGGAAAAAAAATAATAAATAAGAAAAAAGAAAATAAAATAAAAAAATCTAAATAAATTGTCAGTTACAGAGTCCCCACTAATCAAATGATATATTATGCCATTATTCTAGGATCAGAACTGTTCCAAAATGTTTTAGGACCTGTAAATTTACTCTCAGCATCAAATAAATTAGCTAACAATCAATAAAGAACATCTGAAAGATTAATCTTAAATTTTAAAACTAAAACCGATTCTTATTTGTCAAAACAAAATGTGCATTCAAATATATGGTAAAAATTATTTCAATGTAGCTGGTCCAATCACATTTTGCCTCTACACGATCAGAATAAATGAATTTAGAATTTACTTCTTACTTCCAAATTAAACCATCATTTCGATCACCGTGATATTCATTACTTTCAATCCTTAGACCAAAATAAATTTATCCCCAGCCTGTTTAAAAACAAACTGATGCCTTAAAGATGACTCTGTGTTTTAATGTATTGTTTTTTTTGTTTGTTTTTTTTTTCAAACTCAAACATTCAAATCCCACTAGTTTAGAAAATATCACTATGATAAGTGTTGTTTTGTATGGTAAAAACATTCAATCTATAACGGAATTGAAATGTGCTGGGTTATTTCTTGAGCCCCAGTTGAAGTTTGATAACTCCACTAAGCAGTTTTGTCCAGAAAATCCTTAAGAATGTTTAATTGTGTAAATAATTTTACACCCATCTCCTTTAGGTGATTCATTCCGAGACCAAGCTATATTTCTAAAGTCTATAGAGCCATCAGAAATAAGCCAAACATAATTTTAGCATAAATGATACTTATTTAAATCACAGACTCATTTTCTGTACCATTCAACACGGTGCTTAAAAAAAAATTTAAACCAGTTTGTTGCTTTCCAATTAACACCGTTTGCTTTTCGTTAAATTCTTATAATTACTACTTATAGCTTTATCTTTATTTAAGCCAACTTAACAACTCCTGCTTAGATCAATCAAAAAAGCAAAAAATCCACCTATTTAAGATTCAAAAAATGCATCTTTTATTTTGACTATAAACGCCCCTCTTTTTAATTTTAAAGATGAAATCAAAAATTAAAACTACACCAAGTCAGAATCGACTCATGAGTAACTGTTCTTAGTCATTTGCGTTTAATTGTAACATGCATAATTATCCCAAATAAATTTACATGCTCTCCTAATGGTTTTGCTCTCCTCGCAAAACCAGTTAACCAAATTCAGCATGTACTTCTTAATCTTTAATCTCCGTACCGTAACAGTGCAGTCAAATGTGAAACACCTTAAAAAATTGCCCTTCGTAGAAAATGTGCTAAAACATTGCCTAAGTTATCTTGAGGCCGTTTTACATCCTAATTAACCAGAAAAATTTAACAAAATCCAAATTCGTTTAAGTCTTAACAAGGCAATCGTCTGCAGGAGTCTGTAATCACTTTCTATCCAAAATCAACCTTTAGCTTGCAACACATAGAACATGCAGTTAGCCACCACCGCTAACTTAGCATAGCAGCCTAGCTCCACGTGCTACCGTTAGCTTTCTTTGTGAAACGAAAGCTAAAACAGCACAAAACGTACGGCGAAAACAGTCCAGAAAATCGCAACACACACTTTAAAAAATGACTTACCGCAATACCAGGACTTAATCCGCACAATTTATACCACTGTACCAAACTTTAATTCGGCACGAACAAAAACAATCTCCTGTTCGTCCCCGCGGACTGAAACATATTTTTCCAATTTTAGCCGTCCCGCACAGCAAACACCGATTCAACTACGTCCGTTACAGCCCAAAACCATTAACAAAAAACACAACATTATAAGCGGTGGCTTTTAGACCGTATTAATTATTTCCTTTCGGAGGTCTACACCAATCTGTTATAAGTTCCGTAGTCCGCTTTGAGAAATTTCCTGGCGCCGGCTTCCAGAAAACCCCTCAAAAGACTCGAACAGATGGCAGAAAACCGCCTACTACCACTAATTTATTTATCAAAACATATAGTCAAAACTGTCGTATGTTAGCCGTGCTATCAAGCAAAAAACTCACACAGTATTAGCTCCGCCATAGCACCTAGCTTAGGGCGGCCACCCAGATGACCTGTCGTAAATGATCACAACTAATTCTTATAGATTTTTAATTACAGCTATCCATCATAGTTAGTTAGATATTCATTCATCTATTTTAATTTATTTATTATACTCGAGTTCATTATTTATACAATAACATTTTAACACAAAACGCAACATCACCAGCACTTCTCGCCAAGCGCCTGCGTAAAAAACATCTCACACACACATAGTAATACACCCTTGTACAAGCAGAATTTAAAACACTAACCTCGTCGGAGCTCACCAAAAAACCAATGCCGGACCATTTTCACAATTCCCGTTCGTGGTGCTCAGCCACGCGTCTGGAAGTATACGCAGCCCCACTCCCAGGTCAGCTATCCAGCAGTCAGAGGGCGCCACAGGCCCTGCCGCTGCCATATCGCTCGCAGCCTGGAAGCTCCCAAATAGCGTCCTATTCTGGGCAGAGTGGCCAACTCGTCGAGTTCCGATCCGCACTTGTGGCTCCGATTTGAGTCGTTGAAGATATCGGTCCGTCTGCTCCACTGTCCGCCCCGGAGAACAAGCAGCCTGCACCGGGCACGCAGAGTAAAAAGCTCCATCTCCCAGCATGCACCGGTGTTCCTCTACGGGAGCGAAAAGAAGGACTAAATCCTGCTCAGAAACAGGAAAACAGACAGACAGCTCCAACACTCCGGGCATGCAATAGTGAATCTGCTCAAAACAAAAAACAAAAAAACATATTTAACTTGCATGACAACATTACCCAATGTTAGATTAACCAATCAATAGAATTAAAAAACTACGCAACTCTGCGCAAATTGTCAATAGAGCAAATACATGTCCGTTTATTAACTTAAAAAAATAACTGGATTTTGGTCCAAAAACCCTGCACACAGTCGAGGTCACCATTTGTTGAATTAAATAATTATCATAATTAATTCAATGCATGTTCAAGCAGAGACAAAATGGAGGCAATTTCCAGTTTAACGTTTATTTTGAACAGATTAACAAATTGCAGTTTTACAGAGGAATTTTGCCCCCGTCAATAGCTAATGGATCGCTTATGGCATTCAATAAGATTAATAATTTATGGAATTTTTTTATAATAAACAGGGCATTTCTGGGGGGATTCTCAATAAAGTTAACCAACTTCTGGATCTGATCATCCCATTCAGCTAGGGAGATATTTTTTATTTCCTCTACCTCATCTGAAGATAACCCAACCAGACCAGTGATTGTTTCTTGTCTCTGGATCTGCAAGGCTCACAGCTTCAGTCATCTGGGGTTCTAACTCCATCTTTGCTGAACTACAAAACATTTATTGTAAAAATAATTGCTGAAAGCGAGACAACAATGCTAATAATATATATATATATATATATAGTCATAGAAGACCAGGTGGTGCCCCGTTTTTGTTATAAAAATTTTCCATTAATGATCTTATTTATTGCCATAACCAATTCTTTAACTATACATAGCCAAATGGCTGCATTTCCTCCAAATACCCAACACATGCTTCACCCAAAAGTCTCCAATAACCCCATAATGAGCTGCTAGTCTTTTCGCTATTCACTTTTATTTGTGAAAGAAAATTGCTAGAGGGGTTTAAAAAAACTCACCAAATATAGCTAGGTTGGCAACAGGGTTATTAACATTAACGAAAACAAACTTAATAAAAAGTAGCAGTGAAAAAAAACATGTTCGTTACCTGAAATAAAAATAAAAACGAGAATTTGAAACAAAATGAAAACAAACTGAAACTGTAATAAGTGTTCACAAAACAAACTAAAACTAGCCGAATTTGTTGAGAAAGGTTGAAGTTTCTACCATATCTTTATGACTGGCTCATTGCAGCACCGTCGTGTGAGGAAGTAGGTCTGTCGGCAACCAGAGTCCTTGCCAGAATGGCAAGAAGAGTTCTCTGGTTCAGGCTCAGCAGGAAGATTTTATTGGCATATCCCTGGATTCTGTGACCATGCAGGCTCGACTGACCGGGGAGAGAGTGGACCATATTCAGTCCCTACTCCAGGCCTTCCATCTAGGGGCAGCGCCCCCAGTCCAGATGTGGCTGACACTGTTGCGGCAGCTTCAGCGTTGGTGCCTCTTGGACTACTCCACCTACAGCCCCTGCAGAGGTGGTTCAACAGCTTCCGCCTGGACCCCTGGACACAGGCAGGTCAGGGTGGAGGTTATGCCCAGCTGTAAGGCTCCTACGTTGTTGGAGAGATTACACTTTCCCTCTTGGCGCCGTCCCCACAAGATAAAAAGTGGTGGCCCCTGGCGGGCGGCCCCCTATGACTTAGAGCCTTCCATTTGGCAAAAGCTAGACAGTGCCAGGGTTCTGTCAACGAGGTACACCTCTGCTCATTGTTGGTGCCGATTCGCAGCATGGTGCGCCGGCAGGGACGTAGATCCCAGTTTTTTTCCCAGCATGAGATTAAGAGCTACCTCCGGTATCTGTTTGACACTGGCAGTGACAACGGCTAAACGTGTCAGTGAGCACCACGCACTAGCCATCAGCCCAGCCTGCCTGCAGTGGATAGCAGATGGTTCTGGAGTGACGCGTTGGCCCAACATTGCCTTTCTTCCCATGGTTTTGCCCCCAGGCTATGTGAATGCGGCAATCGAGCTGGGGGCGTACTCCCCTATTCGAGTCTGAGGAACAGAGGTGGACAATTTGCTTCGCCCAGTCCGGCCACTGCAGCTTTACATTGTAGCTACACTGTCCGGCGTTTGGACCAGCTGTTTGTCTGTCACAGTCGAGTGAACAGGGGTTGAGCCCTGCAGTGGCTCCTCCTGGGGTTGTGTGCCATTGTACAAGGAGTGTGAAGACATCCTGGGCGGCGATGAGGGGCATGCCATTGGCAAACATCTCCGCGTCATGGGCCGCTCCCTGTACACTTGCACGCTTCTACTGCCTCAATGTTGGGCATGGGTCCTACCTTAGCGTTGGATGAGTATTCCATTCCTCGTGACACTGGTGGCATAAGTCATCCACTCTGTTTACTGCAACTGGCAGTCAGAAGGGAACGAAACAGAACGGGGAAGTTACACTGTAACTATGGTCCTGTGAGTTCCTGGATGACTTCCAGTCATGGGAGTCACTCGGAATGATTCAGACGAGAAGATCCCTGGAGACAGAGCATACCTGCCTGCGTGCAATTTATAGACGCATGCCCAAGTGCGCTACGTGTCACATGCCTGACTTTGTTTACATTAAACCTCGACCTGCGAGGTGTTACATCCACTCTGTTTACTGCCAGTAGCATTCATCCGGGAACTCACAGAACCATAGTTACAGTGTAACTTTCGTTACTGAGGCTGAAAACAGGATTTGTGCAGACATCTCCGCATCATGGGCCGCTCCCTGTACACTTGCACGCTTCTACTGCCTCAATGTTGGGCATGGGTCCTACCTGAGCGGTGGATGAGTATTCCATTCCTCGTGACACTGGTGGCATAAGTCATCCACTCTGTTTACTGCAACTGGCAGTCAGAAGGGAATGAAACAGAACGGGGAAGTTACACTGTAACTATGATCCTGTGAGTTCCTGGATGACTTCCAGTCATGGGAGTCACTCGGAATGTCTCAGACGAGAAGATCCCAGGAGACAGAGCGTAGCTGCCGGCGTGAAATTTATAGACGCATGCCCAAGTGCGCTACGTGTCACATGCCTGACTTTGTTTACATAAAAACTCGACCTGCGAGGTGTTACATCCACTCTGTTTACTGCCAGTAGCATTCATCCGGGAACTCACAGAACCATAGTTACAGTGTAACTTTCGTTACTGAGGCTGAAACCAGGATTTCAGACTTAGAATATGCTAACAATGCCCGACAAGCTAGCACTGATTCTGCTACAGCCAACATAAAAAACCTGCAGTCTAAAATCACATACTTAGAAGATGCAAACAGGAGAATCAAGGGTAGGCATACCTGAGCATGCAGAGAAAGTTTTGTTGTCCATATTCTGGCAGAAAAGCTGGAACTGAATGTGGAGGCAGGATTTGAGCTGGAGCGCTGTGATCATGTCGGTCAAAAACGGGCTGGTGACCGCAGCCGCCACATTTTTGCCCGCTTCCAGAGATTCAACACAAGAGAAGCTGTTCTACGGGCTGGAGAAGAGTAGAGTTAAATGGCAGGGCAACAAGATCTTATTCTTCCACAATCTCTCTCAAGTTGTGCTTCAACACCGTAAAGCTGCATTTAGCCCGCAACCGTCGGATCCGTCGAGCAACGCATCCAACGGATGAAGTTTGACGTATGTACTTTTTGGCTTCCATAGCCTGCTTCTGAGGACAAAACAATGCATGGGTGTTCCTATATTCCTGTACGTTCTGCACTATGGTGGATTGTAACGAGAGAGTGGCTTGGCTTTATTTGCTAGATAAAGCTAGACAACGTTGACATCGGGTGCATCAGCGCCCACTATTCAGATGCGTTCCGAGTTTGGGGAGTTTAACCATTTGTTCCAGGATGAGGTTTGCTTTCAGTGCTACTTCCGTCTGTCCCGCGCCTAATTTTATGACCTCCTCGGCCGCATCGGAGCTTAAATCTCCTACCAGGACACCAACTAAAGGTTTTCTGTTCCTCGTTAGGAGCGCCTGTCCATCTGACTTTGGTAAGTGTTATTTCTGATTTTTTTAATATCTGCGTGTTTTGAAAATGTTTTCACTGGACATGCGCTTCATTCAAGATACGTGTATAATGACATAACTACAGTGAGACGCTCTGATTGGTTGCCGCACTGCGTTAACTGCGTTGGATCCGTCAAAAGTTCAGCTTGCTGAACTTCTGTGACGAACGCGTTGGTACGTTGCCGTATGAAATGCAATGTTGACAGAGCCAACATACCCAACGCAATGCAGAGCCCTTGACGGACCTCTGACGAACTCCACCGCAGACTTTACATGCAATCTTGCCGCAACTGACGCTGACGCATGGGCTTCGTCTGAATGCAGCAAAATAAGAAGTTCGACACAGTGAAGAAATGGCTACAAGAACGGAGAATCTAATATGTCATGTTGTATCCAGCAACCCTGAAGGTCTTGGTAAACAACAGGTCCCACACGTTCACTTCACCTGATGCAGCAAGACCTTTCCTCACAACGCTGGACTGAAGACTCGGGTATCAGACTGTGTAAGATGAATGGTTTTGGTATGAGCACTCTTCCAATTATTCTATTCACTGATACAGACATACTATCCTTTTATTTATATTACAGCGTCAGAGGTTTTAATATACAGTTTTCTTTTTTTTTCTTTTTTGAGCATGTGTACATGCATACATGTTTATCTACTGTGACAAATACTATAAAAAGTCATTGACATTTATTATTAAATGTAGGAATTATGCTTTAATTCAATTGTAATTTAGTTATGCTTTAATTAATCAAAACTTTGCTTAGTTTTGATAAACATGTTGAGAGTTGTAGGTAGGATACCACTTTGTTATATCAAAGAAGTTATGGGGGAGTGGGCCTAAGAGGGAAGCATAGCAGACCAGGTGCCCTTTCATGTGGATGCTTTATAGTAGTTTATTTGGAGTAGGAGAGCACAGCGTTTTGTTCTTTGCACAGTTTAGGTTCATATTTATTTATCTACTTCTGAATCATGTTTAAATGTTAGTTTTTTCTTCGTTTCTCAGGAGAAGAGACCAACAGGGCATAAACTCTCTAAGAGTTTATCTTTGGGAGCTTTTGGGCATTTAAGTGATCATACAAATTTTTGTTACTTAAAGGGACTCCAAGGAAGTTTGAAATTTAGTGATCGCCATTGCCCCATCCGGCAGAACGTGTAACTGCAGTCTTAACAGTAAGCTCGTGCATGAGGCGTGCATGTTGTACGTGCACTCGCAAGCGATCATAAACAACTTAGTCAGCTCTATACTCGACAATTTACAGGTTTGCACGCATAACTTTGACTGAGGTAATAAATGTGATGGAAGATATTTAGACCAAATCAATTTCAGTGTATTTCTAGGATATGATACGTGGGAAAGTTTGTAGCAAAGTGAATCAAGTACGAAGCCAAATAATAAAGATAAATTAATAAATGATGTTGATTAATAAATCACCTGAGTTAATTTTTAAATAAAAAATTACAAATAAAAAACTGATTTTAATGTATTTTTTTATTCTTTTTTTTTATTTATATATTACTTGAGTAATATAATGAAGCATTGCTAATCTCACTTGAGTAAAATTTTAGATGCTTCGCAGAATGAAAAGCAAACATATTTTAACCCAAAATAAACCAGACACGAAGCTACACTCTGTTAAAGGAAAGCTCCTGTTTCTACATATAATTTTTAATGTAATCTGAATGATGAGGTTTTTGTTTCAATTTGAGGTCAAGTGAATATACAGTAAACGCTGTAAATGGTCACTGGAAGTACATTTTACCTTGTAAGATATATTAATACCTACTGTATTAGTTATATATTTAAACAAATTACTTTTAGAAGGGTTTCCTCTGCTCAAAACTATTTTGTTTTATTTTACTCTATATGAAATACCTGAATTTACCAAGAATTTCATGCTTAGGTGTCTGATATTTTAAAAGCAAATGTTACACATTCCGCAAGCAACTTTTTTACCAAAACCTTTTTCACTGAGTAGCATTTTTGACAGCTACTTTTACTCAAGTAAAGGTACTGCTATTATTACTTGAGTACAACTTTTGTGTACTCTACCCACATTTGTTTGTATTTTGCATCAAGGTAAAGTATTAGCAACATTGGTTTTTTCATTATAAACGGAAAACCCTGACCAAAACACTTTATGCCTTGTTTCAGTTTAATTTATATAAAACATGCATTTCATCACATTACCCTGTAAACCTTCTTATGTTTCTTTTGAGGAACACAGTCCAACTGATTATTCACAAGTTTCTGAGGAGAGCAGGGAGAGGAGCAGGTAGAGGGATACCAGGGTCAGTGAGCTCGGTGCACCTGCTACATTTACCGACTGATGCCCTCAGACCTGGAATATAAGTACTGTAGACAGGATCCAGAAGGGTGTCTGAGCAGACGTGCTCCTTTTAACTTGTTCTTCTTGGATGAAGGAATCTTGTGTTTGGCTCGGCCGACGTGGAGTGACGTGGTGGCTCTGCGTGACAGCCAAGAATCTGGATCTGGTAACCGGGAGTATCGTTACTCTGCCTACTGAGTATTTAGCAACATGGACGTCTTGGTGCAGACAGTCAGCGCGTGATTTTATTCATGCTGTGTATGGAGGATCAGGGACAAAAGTCATTTGTGGTTTACGTTGGTTTTAAAGAAGTCCCGTTCCACAGAAACCAACATGAAACTCATGACCAACTCAGAAATACTATTTACTTTTATTGTTATTGTAGCAAAACATTCTTGCATATTTGTATTTGTCATAATTACATACATAAATTTGCTATGTTCAGCTTAGAATGTTATCAGCTTTTGTTAGGGGATCACTTATCAAGTCCTGGAAAAGGATAAAATAAAGAAATTAGAGTTATGTAATTTTCTTCCACCAAAATGGAGAAGACATTTGGTTATCATCATTATCTCTCCTCTGCATTACGGTGTCAGCACCAATTCAGCTGTAGGAGGAGGGATGATCCTGGAGACAGGACCCAGGGCCATGGGGTCATCTGGCTGAATGCTTCTTTTTGGGAGTCCCGCGGCAGAGCTGAGAGCTGTTCACATGCACTGGAAGAAGGTTATGGTGTTAGTAGTCCAATGCAGCAAGGAATGTCCTGGCTTTATAGAGGCCATATGAGAATGCAAAGCGATGTTTTTTCTGGGAAGACTCAAGCTTAGAAGTGGTCCTGCAAAGAGACAAACAAAATAAAAACTGCAATGTCTGTAGAGCAAATAAAATCCACCATAGTGATATATAATTTTGTATTGGGGCGACATTGTTCTAATTTCAGCCAGAGCAAAAACTACAAACTGTCTTGGTGTTCATTCTTTTTTTTTTGTGTGGTAGAAGTATCCAGTAAATTATTTTAGAAAAATTACAAGAAAAAAAATCCTAATTATAAAACATGAGATTGGAGATAAATAATCTTAAATCATTTAGGTCTAAAGCTCCTTTTCCATCAAACTCAATTCTGGTCCTAAAAACAGCAGAATATATTAATATAGGAGCAAAATATGACAATACATAATGACATATACACATAGAACTTCAGAGAGAATAATTTGTTACTTATATACTTGTTTTCAAAACTATTGGATCATCTAAAGCTTCATCCTGTTGATCCATTGAGTTGATGCTACACAGAAAAAAAAAGCCTATAGCCTACATAAATTACAAAAACAGGGTAGAAGCTTCAGCACAGATGCATTGGTATATATAGTAATCCGCCACACCCTATTGGATCAGGTTTGACTGATTCATTACTCAGCTCTGGGAAAACAAAACACATCATACAGTTATGGTAAGATAACTAACACTCTGTTCTATGCATCAGAGGATAAACACAATATATGTCATCAGGCAGAACAGGATGTGTCATATGACATTACTAGCTTCTTGCAGTACATGTATCAAAGTAGAACAGCAATATATTATCTAGGCACTGAGTAACAGAATCAAACTTATAAATACATCAGCACCAACTCAACATAAATAAGCAATGTTCGGTTAACTAATGTTTTATCTAGGTACTGTGAGTAATACAGTAAAAACCCTATAAATGCAATAATAATTCCTAAAACATTCCCTCCTTTTGTCATAACATGACCACAAAAATAAGCAAAAGAATTTTATAAATGATATAAAATCAAAATAACACGCATTTACACTCAACAAAAATATAAACGCAACACCTTTGTTTCTGCTCCCATTTTCCATGAGATGGATTTAAAGATTTAAAATTAATTCCAGAAACTCAATATTACCATTTCTCACAGGTGTGCCACATAAAGATGCTGATCTGACATCATGATTAGTGCACAGGTGTACCTTATACTACCCACAATAAAAGGCCACCCTGGATTGTGCAGCTTTTTGCTTTATTGGGAGTCTGGGGATAACACAGTGGCATCAGAGGAAGCACATCAGTCAGGGTATATTATGATCAGGAAAATAAATAAATAAAAAGTTTAACAGTCAGTGTTATTATCATCATCATCAGAGTCAGATGGTAGGCAACCTATCCTACAGAATTTGGGGACTTTGTTGCGGAGTGCAGCTCCAAGCTGCGTTGTTTGGAATAGATGAACAGCATTGATCATCAAAAAAAATTGGACAAACACCACCTTTTTCATCTTTTAGCTCTGTGATGATTAGCTTGCTGGTCTGTAGTATCAAAATCAGTAAGCACAGTTACAGGTATAATTAAGGATACAAGAGTACATAATCCTGCAGTAAGAGGCATTAACAGAACCTACAAACATTTTACCTTTATTTGCGTTAGTAAAACAGGTGACATTTTTTAGGGCTACATCAGAATTGAAGTAGGGTGGAGCAATTCTTTTATCTGTTACAGGGAAAGGATTTTCTCAAAAGGAGCATTCCTCGGGTGTATTAGGGCTGGTTAACAGAAAACTAAGATTAAGTTCAGAAAGAGTTGGAATTACTCTTAACAGTGGATGTGGACCTAACAAACAACACAGTTCCATCAGTTTGTTGTGCTATAAGCAGCCAGTTATTAGTCTCCCCGAAAATCCAATAGTTGTTTCAAACATTTCATCAGTTGTTGTGACGCCTATAGATTGAGATCGTAGATCTGTCTCAGGAGCAAAAAGTCGTATTTATTGGTTCCTGAAAAAGTGTAATGTCACAAAATTTTGATCAGTTCCGCTTAACCATTCATACAGTATGAGGTTCACGCAGGTACTGTCCGGTAATATGTAAGTAGGCCTGATGTTAGCTTTGATGAGGTTAACTTTGAGGATTAGGGATGTTTTTGTAATTTGCTTTGCAGCAGGGCTCGAAGGTGATCCTTCTGGGATACATATCATAACATCATCTCCCTGTTTGTTCCCACACAAGGAAGTAGCAGATGGAGCTAGCATGTCTTTTCTTTCTCAGTAGGGGAGGGCTCAATTGTATGGATAGCAGAGCTGGAGTTGTGACATCAAGGGCAGAAACAAAGATCAGGGTTTCATTCTGCTGGACAGCTGGCCATAAGAGAATTTGTAAGGTGATGATGAGGCTCAGAAGACGGAAGATGCACATTGACCCACGTAGTGAACACCGATGCGTAGTGAACACCGATGGATGTGGAAGGGATACCAGGGATGGTTCGTCTCCATGATGTGATGAGGTGGTAGCTTGGCACGCTACGTGTATTAGTAGGGGCACAGATTCCCTCTACTGATTTTTGCTTGAGTGCGATGGGGTCAGCAGAGGGGGGCTGGAATCTTCCTGCAGTGGGAAGCGTGGATCCAGGTGGCTCGCTCAGCCACTTTCAGCGCTGTTTGGGTACTCAGCAGGATTTTCTGCCTGGCACGGAAGGGCGGCTGTAACCTGAGAACGAATGTCTGACAAATGTTTGGTATAAAAAAACCCAACAATTTTGAGCCCAAAATGAACAACATAATTAATGGAGTGACCTAAGAGAGTAAAAGAAAAGTAGTGCTTGTGATAATTAGGCTGCTACTTTATTGCAGCTCCAGGGGTTATAAATCATAGGCCTACAACACACTGCTAGTCAGTGTAATTTTGGCTAGAGAAATGTGCAGTGGACCAGAAGACAGTATGTACAAAGTGCACTGATTTTCAGATAGAGAAAGAGAGAGTGCAGCGCGTTGCAGGCTAGAGAAAGGCTGGAGCTCAGGGGAACATCATTTACATGTCATTTAAATGTAATCTAAAGGTGTAACAGGTAACATAATACAGATGATCATATTACATAAACAGTATTGGATCAGCTGGGCTTTCAGCTGCAAGGGTAGAGACTGAGCAGTGCTGGCTGAGGTGGGGACAAGTCATTTTCCTCTTTAGGGGGTTCAGTCTCTGGTTTCTGCTGTCATTGATCTTGTAGAGTAGGAGGCATCCCAGCTGGAGGGGTGGGAGGGCTTGAAGTAGTCTCAGGTAGAAACAAGTCTCCATGGACCAACAATCCTCTGGTACGTACTGAAAAGAGGGAGTGCCGTCAGGCCGAAAGAAAATGGAGGAAAACTCAACTCAAGGTTCACTATGAGATCTACAAAAACAAGCTGAACAAATATAACTTAACTTTGAAAACTACAAGAGAAACATTCTTCTCTGAAATCATTAACAGAAGCATTAATAAGACTCGAACTCTATTTGCAACAGTTGAAAGACTAACGAATCTTCCTGTGACAGCAGCTCCTGAGCAACACTCCACTAGGTCCTGTAGTGAATTTGCCAACTTATTCACTGAAAAGATTCTAGAAATCAGAAGATCAATCTGTAAAGCAGCAACCAACCCACCACCATTATCATTCCCACTTAAAAATAATGCAGATAAGATGTCTGATTTCAAAAAACTGAATCAATCAAATCTTGATGAAATTATTAAACAGCTAAACTCCTCCTCTTGCTGCCTCGATATCTTAACCTCACCTTTTTGAAAGAAAGTTCTCCCTGTCATTAAGTCCGATCTGATGCAAATAGTTAACGCATCCCTCTAGTCAGGTGTCTTCCCCCAGGCCCTCAAAACAGCAGTTATCAAACCCCTATTAAAGAAAAATAACCTGGATAATACATTGATGCAGAATTATAGGCCAATCTCTAATCTCCCATTCATCAGTAAGATTATTGAAAAAGCTGGATCTCAACAGCTAACTACATTCCTGACAATAAACGACTCCTTAGATAATTTTCAATCTGGTTTCCGTGTTCATCACAGCACTGAGACTGCCCAAGTCAAAGTTTTCAATGACATCCGTATAAATACAGACAGTGGTAGAACCACAGTTTTGGTTCTGTCGGACCCCAGTGCAGCGTTTGACACTGATGATCACAAAATATTACTGGAACGATTGGAGAGCTGGGTCGGATTCACTGGTACAGCTCTTCAATTGTTTGAGTCTTACCTCAACAATAGGAAGTTCTTTATGTCCATCGGAAATTCCGCATCAGAACAAACAGAAATTGCATGTGGCGCCCCCAGGGCTCCATCCTGGGACCCCTCCTGTTCAATATCTATATGCTCCCACTAACCAAGATTATAGCAGCCAATCAGACTAGCTACCGTAAGTATGCAGACGACACACAGCTATACATTACATTGTCACCAGGTGTCTTTGATTGTATCCAGACCTTAAATGAATGCATTGAACAAATCAACGACTGGATGTCTTGTAACTTTCTCCAGCTAAACATAAACAAAACAGAAGTCATTATTTTTGGACCTAAGGAGGAACGATCCAAAGTCAGCACACAGCTTCAGCTAATATAACTAAAAACTACTCATCAGGGTCGTAATCTAGGTGTAATAATGGACTCAGACCTGAACCTCAAGGGTCACATAAAGGCAATAACAAGGTCAGCTTTCTATCACCTTAAGAACATTTCTAGGATTAAAGGACTGATGTCACAGAAGGACAGTGAAAACTGATCCATGGGTTTATCTTTAGTCCGATTGATTACTGCAACAGCATCCTCACAGGTCTACCTAAAAAAGCAATCAGACAACTGTAGCTGATCCAGAACGCTGCTGCCCGTGTTCTCACTAGAACCAGGAAAGTAGAACACATCAACCCAGTTCTAGAGTCCTTACACTGGCTCCCTGTAGCTCAGAGAATAGACTTTAAAATACTCCTACTAGTTTATAAATCACTGAACGGTCTAGCACCAAAGTATGTTGGAGATGTGCTGTCATTATACCAACCCAGCAGACCACTCAGGTCCTCCAACTCGAGCTTACTTAACATTCCTAAAATTAGAACTAAACAAGGAGAGGCAGCTTTCAGCTTCTATGCTCCACAAATCTGGAACAAACTTCCAGAAGAATTCAAAAATGCTGAATCGTTAGGCTCTTTTAAATCAAATATTGTGTTTTATCTGTTTTTATTCTATATTGCATAAATTTGTGTTTTATCTGTTTTTAATCTATATTGCATAAATTTGTTCCTTACATCATCTTTTCCTATTCATTGATTGTGTCTATCTGTTAAACCTATATGTTTCTGTTTTTCTCTAATCATGCTTCTGTAACCATGTATTTGGTATCATTATCACTGAATCATGTAAAGCACCTTGAATTGCCTTGTGTTGAAAGTGTGCTATATAAATAAAATCGCCTTGCCTTGCCTTGATTTAGGGGTTCTGATGCGGTAGGTTGTCCGTGGTGTGGTTGATATGCAGGAGAGGTGGAGTCCAGGGGTCAGATCAGCAGCAGCCCTCCAAGTGCTCTGCAAAAGAGGAACACAAAGTAGAGGCATCATCCGGGTTTTTTTTTTATCAGGAAGTTTATCAGTCTTTGTGTCCTTTCAGAGTATTTTTCTTCTTTTCTATTGTCTGCCTTCTGTGCAGTGAGCGCCTGCGGGCAGGCTTGTCTGTCTTTTTTCTTACTTTCTGCTTCCCATAATTTCAAACATTCATCCATCTTATCCATTTAGAATATCTTTGCACTTAATTTTTTTCAACATCACTTGCTGTATTCTTTCTAAAATACTGATAGTTTTCTCTCCAAAACATTTGCTTTTACCTTCAGGAAATACATGTGTTTCACATTCGCAGGAGAGATAATTACAAATCTCACCATTATAAATTATGTTACATTATGCGTGTCTGTGTTTTTTTTTTACATGATTCATAAAAAAAATTTCAGGGCCACTTGGGAGAAACCACCTTTTTCTTCTTTTTACCCATATTTATTCGTTTATGATTTCTCTTTGACTAGCAGGTCTTGATAGAAATCTCACAGCAGTACTTTATTCACTAACTGATATCGCTGAGAAGCTCACATTTCTTCCTTCCATTAACTGATCTCGCTGAAAAAGCTCACAGTTTTTCATTCACTAACTGATTTTGCTGATAAGTTCACAGTTTTTAATTCACTAACTGATCTTGCTGATAAGTTCACAGTTTTTAATTCACTAACTGATCTTGCTGATAAGTTCACAGTTTTTAATTTACTAACTGATCTAGCTGATAAGCTCACAGTTACCTTTTGAACAGGAAGGTTCCTAGCACAAACAACAGTATTTTCAAGCCATCATACCAGGAGTATGGAATGATAGAGGCAAACTGAAAACATGTGACAGGGACGTAAATAATATATTCATCACATTTTATCAAAGTCTTTATGAATAAATTAATCCTAATACTCAAGATATTAGTGGTTTTTTTCAGCATTAAATATCCAACTCTATTAAACAAGGAACAGGCTTATATTGGTGCAGATATTACTCTTGAAGAGGTCATGAAAAAGCTATACAGAACTTGCAAATTGGAAAGTCTTTAGGTGAGAATGGCCTGCCAAACGAGTTTTATAAGGCCTTTTCAGATCTTCTTGCCCCAAGGCTGCTTAGAGTGTATAAAGAGGCCATAAAAAGGGGCTCTCTTCTGGATAATATGCAGACCGCTATAACTCTGATCCAGAAGAAAAACAGAGATCTACAATATTGGGCAAATTGTCGCCAAGTATCACTGATCAGTGTGGACGCCAAAATACTATATTTTAGAAACTAGACTAGAGGCTTTCTTACCAAAACTTCTACATAAATGTGGACTTTATTAAGAATAGGACAACAGCTCATAATTTACACAGGTTACTTCATCTTATGTGGCAAGCCGGAAATTAGAGTGATACATCTGTAGCCCTATCTTTGGGAGTGGTCGTTTTATTTCAGTGTTTAGAAACATTTGGTCTTGGTTTTTCTTTTATAAAGCTCCACAGAGGAACAAACAGGGCTGCTCCTTATCGCCCATTTGCACTGTTGCTTGAACCACTAGCAATAGCCATCAGACAAAATAGTCAAAATAGTTTTCGGTGTAAAGGATTATAACGATTACAGCGGTGGCTAACAGCCGTGTATGACGTGCTGCTGCTGTAACATGCTGCTTACGCGTCCGGTGGAAAGGAGGGGTTATACAGTTCAGGCCTTCATCACACAAACAAGTCGCATAATTCCTCGTAGTAATCCTATAATGTCCTTTTCACAGGAAACATGGCAGGCCTCGCACAGAATTATGGTCTTAAATCCCAACGTTACAGATAAAACATCATTATGGCATAATAAGAGCCTTTTGATAGTTTTTTTTTACCAAAGCCAGTTGGGCAAAACTGGGAATCACTTATATTGGGGACTTATTTGATGGAGAACAGTTTCTCTCGTTTGAACAATTGCAGACAAAATATAAACTCTCAAACAAGGACCTTTGGAACTATATGCAGGTGCGTAGGTGTGTCCTGTCACGCCTCAAACAAACACCCCTTATGTCTAGGTCAGAAATACAGGCCAGACTACAGCAGGATGGCCACGAGAGGAGAGTGACATTATTTTATAACCTTCATAGGGATTCTCAGCGACCTAGATTTGGAGGCCTTAAGAAATGCTGGGAAAGGAATATAGGGGAACTCTATTCGTCACCATTGTTGTTCCTGAGAACTAAACAAAAACACCTCCCTAATTGATGGATGTAAAAGTAAGCTCAAAAAGTATTCTGTCAAGTCAATATCTGTAAGTCAGTTTGAATTAGGAGTCAAATTAGCCTGTGTAAGGTTGGGTGTGGTGCCTAATTCAGGTTTAAGAGCCCTATTTATCGCTCAAAGATAATTTATTATTCTTTATTTTCCCCGTACCTTGTTTTGTTTTTTAGATATAGTAGTAATGCTATAACTACAATTTGAGGGTTCTAACCGCCTATTTGTTTTATGCCTTTAATTACATCAGCTATAAATGCCTTAGTCATATAATTTTTAAGGTGTTAAATGGGGTCAGGATGTTTTAGTTTAAAAGTAATAGACTTATTTGCACAAAACCAACCTCGATTGGATCAGAGGATCTTAGTGCATGAGGAGTCCTCTATATTTTCCTGTTTCCTTATATTCAATTATGTTGGACAGGTCTAAATGTTTTAAGAGAAGGCTCAAGAGTTTACCTATTTGTCTAGATTTTAACTGATTTCTATCCATTTGCGTGTTTACCTACATTGATTGTTTGATTTACTTATTTTAATTATTAAGTTTTAAGACACACTTATATTTTACTGTTTTACTATATCCCCTTTTTTTTTAAATGTTACCAATCATTTTATTATCCATTTCAGCTTCAGTCATCTTAATCCGTTAAGCACTTTGATTTATTATTTCTGCTGTAAAGGTGCCATATAAATACATTTCTGCTTTGTTTTTGATTTAACTGTTCCATTACAATTTATCCTAGACTAAATTTATTACATCTCTGTGGATGAAAAGTAAAACAAAGATATTATTTAAGTACCTGTCTGTTACAGGTGTGTATTAGTAAGAAATGTATCATTTGGATCACTTAGGTGTTGAATTTGCTATTAAAACAATGCTTCACCCAACTCACCAGCCAGAAACCTCATGCTATAGGTCCAGTTCTTCCTTCCACCCAACTTTCAACTTGTTCCTGGTAAATGGTGGAGTTTTACTTGGAGATAATTCTGGGGAAGTCACAGGGGGGTCAGAGTTCAAGCAACCAGGGCCACCTTCGATCAGAAAAACAGAAACCCTTGTGATTAGTTCAGCAACAGTGGTATTGTATCAGCAGCCTTTGATCGTAATTTCTCAGCAGAAACTGTCCATATTTCACCACCCAAGTGGGTTCACACATTTATCTTTGAAAGTTCAGTTCAGTATGAGGAAATGTGCTCTTTTTTTAGTAGTCTGTACCCATCAGTCATTCACTGATTCTCCCCCTGTGTTGGGGGCAGAGCACAAGGCGGATGGACTCCTGTGCTGGCCGTGTCGTTTTTTCTTATTTTGGCAGTGAGGCCTGCACCTGGCGCTATCCATCATCAGCCCATGCATCCCCTCCCATCTCATCTCTCCAGGAACACAAACTACATTTGAAGAATGTTATCTGAATGGCCCTGTTGGCGGGCTGGGGGGGGGGGGGGGGGAGAGAAAGAGAGAGAGAGAGAGAGAGAGAGAGAGAGAGAGAGAGAGCTCCTCTCAGCTTCTAAATTATGTGGATCACTTCTATTTAAACTTTTTCTTTTCTTTTCCTCTTCATTAATCTCCTTGGTCAAATGCCGAATTAAATTTCTCTACTTTTATTTAATTAGTTATTTTTGTAAGTCCTGCACCCTTTTGTAAGTCCTGCATATTCTTACCATAACCCTCAGTTATGGTAAGAATATGCTAATTTATAGGTTTCCTCTTTCTGACAGGGAGGGTCTAGGTGGCATAGATCATGTTATGTCTGCTTAAATTGTTGTTCTAATTATTCCCTTACTTATTTTAAAATATGCTTCCTGCATTTTTTCATCTAATTTCTATTTTGTCTCTGCTTTATTCTCCTGCTTACTTTTGTCAAACCTCTGTTGCACTTTTCTAAACACTGTGTTCATCCTTGAAGGCCCCCCTTTTTTTTCTTTCAAAATGTTTTTTTTTAAACACATCTGAGTCATTATCATTCTATACTTTATCAATGCAATGCCTTTCTCTATTTTTGTCAATTTGATAAATGTCTCTTTCATCTTATGAGTAAGTAATTATAAAGATGGGCCACCGCAATATTTTATCAATATATTTTAAGTTCTCTTTTCTTTTTAGCGATTTAACCATTTTATATTTATTTATTTCAGCGGGTTCAGACGCAACGTCGTTCTGAGCAGCGTTCTTTAAAGTTACTTCAGTATCCATTTAAAAGTCCTTCTTTTACTTAACACAATAAAAACAGCAATAAATCTAAATAGTTAAAGATGCAAAGAATGCACAAACTTGAATTTAACCTTAAAAACTCTCTTCTTCTTCTTCTTCATTTAAAATTCTTCTTTTAAATCTAAAACTAAAACTCACCTATTTAGACTCGCTCATCAGTAACTGTTTTTACTTGTTTGTTTTTAATTGTCACATGAATTGTTGTCTTAATTACTGTAAATGCTTTCTTGTGTTAAAAACTGAGCTTTCTTCAGCAAGATCAGTTATTGAGCTAAACCTGTTTTTTACTCATTTGTCCCTACATTGTTGTATTTTTCTTGATTATTCTCTTATTGTAACTGCTCATCTGTATTTCAATCATATGTATAGCACCTTAAATTGCCCTGTGTTGGAAATGTGCTATACACATAAAAGTGCCCTGCCTTCTTTTCAAATGAGACTGATTTAAATGTTATCAAGTATTTATCTGAATAGTATTTCTTAATCCCTTCTTTATCAAACTTCTATTTGTTTTTATAAAATATAAAATCCGAATTAAACAAGAAAAATATGTATGAAAATCCAAATTTGTTTAAGTGCAACAAGGTAGTTGTTTGTGTAATTATTTAATCTCTCTTTTATGAGTTAACTCCTGGTTGTTTTCAAGACGTCCAGCTTTTCCGTTTAAGTTGCTCCTCCGAGCTGTTTTTTTTCTTCTATTTTTTCATTCACCATTGATCTTAAGAGCGAATGCCCCAAGCCGAAGCTTAGTAAAGTTAAATAGGTTTATAAACTGATGTTTAAATTCTCATTAAGTTATTTTCATTCAGAGATTCATACCGTTCTGTCAAAAAACCAAGAATTTCTAACAGAGTCTGCTCCCTCTGGGCCGGCACTCCAAACAAACGCTCTGTAGATTCCAACAGACAGTAAAAAATCCCGAATAGGCTACTCGATAATCAGTGGCCACAGAAAACCTTTTGTTTATATATCTAAATCTGGTTTTGTTTCAAACTTATTTTTCAGCCCAATCTTGTAAATACCTTGGTCAGAGCAACTGCCGTTTCTCGCACACCAAGCTGGGTCAAAAATGTGAATACCCCCGTTGCACCAGACTGTGCTATTCCAAAGCAGCTTCTCCTCTGCCAACCGACTCTTCTCCGTGAATTAGAATGAATGAACACCGTCTGTATGCCGACCCAACTACAAGCAAACAGTAGTAAGTCACTCCAACAAGACTGCAATTCTCACCCGACACTCGACTCTCTTCTTGACTGAACTCAAAAAACGTGAGCGTATACATAAACCACCAGCCGCAAGCCGACAGCAGAGAATCCTCCCACAGCAACGGACCTTCTCACACAGAACTTCTGCTCCGTCGCCACTACAACAAAAATATTTATATCTACATATTCTAGTGTGTTTTAATTTCGCTTATCCTGCTACACACTTATATATACACGTTTATTTTGTAAATAATAGTTTATACTCGAGTTTTTACTTGAAATAGTCCTGTTTTAACACAAAGCTGAAATCTCACACACACACACTTCCTCCCAGCGCTGAGAGCTCTCTCTCACACAGTCTCTCACAATCACTCATCAACTGTAGATTAAAGTATTTCCTAATAACATTTATTAGGAATATTATTATGACAAAAATACCTAAAGTCATATATAATAAACTGTCATTTTTCTCAGATAATCATAGTTATGGAGCACGTCAAACAAGTGCAACAAGGTGTGCTCTACCCTGTTGTAAAACTAATCAGATTTTAGCGAACTTTTTGTTACAGAGCCATGGTTGCCTGGAATGCTTTGCCAGGATTTTTGTTGTAAGAAAACAACAAAAGATGCTTTCAAAAGAAGTTAAAGGTGTTTTTGGTTACACAAGAATGAATTTAGATTAATATGTTAACTGTTTGATTATAGATGAGTGAATAACATGATAAATGATAAAGGAAACTTTTTATCAGCTTATTGTCATTGTTAGTTGCAGCCTTGTGTGAGAGCGATGACTATAAAGTTGAGTTAAGTTGAGATTCATACTTAATATAAAACTCAAAGCTTTGATGACTGTAAATGTTTAACTTTTGTACTTTTGTTGTTGGTTTTATTTTTAAAGTTGTCCATGTTGTCCAAAAGCAAGGCAGAGATGAGTTGGGCAGTTGTCCTGTGTGGCCAGTGACATGTTTTATTTGGTTTCACACTGAGCTCACACGGTTGGTTTTGTGTGTAAGTGTGTGTGTGTGTAGTTATTTTGTTTGTGTTTTGTTATGTAAACACTTGTAATGAAAATGAAGGAGACCCCAGGAAGAATAGCTCCGGCAAGGAGTCAGGAGCTAATGGGGCTCTCAATAAAATGAAATGAAATGAAAACTATATATTCTGCAGTTAAATCTCTTTATCTTTGTCATCCGCTTCACGAGATCTGGGAATCCTTTTCTTCCCACTAGATCGGTTTCTCATCTATATATATATTTTTTAACACTTCTATTCTAGGCCGTTCTCATTCACACTGTATGACAATCTACCACTCAAAAAAATAACTGCTGCACTTTTCAATATTATTTCACCTTAATTAACATTCAGTCATACACACTGACCTCTTTTGGAGTCATCAGAAACGGACCATTCACCAAATTCTGTTTAAATGGAGCTCAACCATGCGTACAGAACCCACACAGCCTTGCGCAGGAATCCGTTCCCCACAGAAAGGTCAAACACAACCTTTTCTGCGAATCTTTTCGTTTCCCACTGTGCCTTTCAGTCGGGGACGTCTCCTCTAGACCTAGAAACGGCCACTTCCTTAGCCTTGGTCCGCTCTTTACTCCATTTCTTAATCCAATAACCAACAAATCAACATTAAATGGACAACTTCAGATCAATCAATACCTATTAATTTGAGTTAGGCCTGGTCAGATTGATACACAATCACCCCAGTGCTCAAGGATCGATTCTGTCCGCTCTCCACTTCTCTGTTGAACTTAGAACGCAAGTTACGTATGTAACTATGGTTCTATGAATCCCGAATGACCGCCAGAGGCGGTGCTTACAAGCACTGAATGATCATTCTTGAGCATGCCCAGGTCGAGAAATTAATAACAACACAGTCACCTGTGACCTCCGGTGACCCACGTGGGTCTATAAATTCACGTGACACCGGAACACAGTCCCACAATCTTCTCGCATAACGAGAGGATTCCGAGGGACTGAACGCTCTGGCGGTCATTCGGGATTCATAGAACCATAGTTACATACGTAACTTGCGTTCTATTTCATCCCTTCTGACCGCCAGAGGCGGTGCTTACAAGCACTGAATGACTAATGTCAACAAGGTCCCGAGGAATCCACGGACCCAGAGACACTCACTTCGCTCAGGATCGGCGCTGACGGAGGACGCCGTCCAACGGATGCGGAGTAGCCACATTCACCCTGTAGAAACGGGTAAAGGTGTTTGAAGACGTCCATGAAGCAGCAGCACAAATCGTCTCCAGCGGTACGCCAGTCATTGCAGCCCAGGAAGTGGAGACGCCCCTGGTGGACTGACACCTCACACCTGCAGGCAGCGGCCGGCCACATCTGGCGTAAGCCTCCGTTATAACACAAACGACCCATTGCGATAAACGCTGTTTGGATAGTGCATGACCCACTCTGGGTCCCGCGAAGCACACAAACAGTTGATCCGACTTACGCATTTCTGCGGTCTCCCTCACGTACTCTGCCAGCGAGCGGACAGGGCACAGATGCTGGGAGTCAGAGTCAAAACGGGCAAGTTGTAAGGGCCCGACAGGACTCATAGAGGGCACCTTGGGAACAAATGAAGGATCCGGCCAGAGGGTTACCCCCGAACCATCAGGGTTCCATCGGAAGCAGGAGTCCTTAATAGAGAAGGCCTGCAGTTCACTCACCCGCTTGGCTGAGACCATTGCCAAGAGGAATGCAGTCTTCATGGACAACCACTTTAGGCCCACCTCTGATAACGGTTCAAATGGCGCCGACCGCAGGGCCGTGAGAACTACATCCAAGTCCCACAAAGGCACTACGTGGCGTCTGGGGGGATGTAGTCTCCTGGCACCTCTTAAAAACAAGGAGACCATCTTGTTTCTACCAACAGTAGCACCATCCACGTCAATGTGCCAGCACGAAATAGCCGCCAAATACACCTTCAGGGTAGAAGGAGACCGTCCCTTGTCGAGCAGATCCTGCAGGAATAAGAGGATTGCCGGGACAGGACAGCGTATGGGGTCCAGCCCACGGTCACGACACCACTTGTCGAACAGTTTCCACCTGTTCGCATACAACAGGCGTGTGGATGGCGCTCGGGCATTGCAAATGGTGTGACCAACGCCACCGTCGAAGCCTGAAAATGTTATGCCAGGCCTTGCAGGGGCCAGACCCAGAGCTGGAGGCGAGAGGGCTCGGGGTGTAACACCTGGCCCCTCATTTGGGACAACAGGTCCCCCCGGCACGGGAGACGCAACGGCAAGTTGCAGCAAAGCCTGCGCAGCAGCGGAAACCAAGTCCTCCCCGGCCAGAATGGAGCCACCAGGAGGAGCCGGTGTCCCTCCTGAAGGACCCGGAGAAGCGTTGGGAGAATGAGCGGTAGTGGTGGGAAGGCGTACAGCAGAACGTGTGGCCAGTCGTGTGCCAACGCGTCCTGGCCCATCGGGCTGGAGGCGTCCGCTAGAGAGAACCAGAGTGGGCAATGGGTCGCATCTCTCAAGGCGAAGAGATCCACCTCTGCCCTGCTGAAGGACCTCCAAATCAGGTCCACTACCTCTGGATGGAGCATCCACTCCCCGGCAGGCATAGATTGACGGGACAGGGAATCGGCAACCTGATTTTGCGGTCCCGGTATATGAGTCGCACGTAACCCCGCCAATCGAGGCCACGCCCATGTCAGTAACTGCCCTGCCACCTGCGTCAACCTGACTGACCCTGTTCCCCCCTTGTGGTTGATGTGGTAGACCACAGCAGTGTTGTCCGACCTTATCAACACATGTCGGCCCTGGAGATACGGTAGGAACCGACGAAGCGCTAAATGCACCGCCAGCAGCTCCAACACATTTATGTGCTCCCGCCTCGACTGAGGGGACCATACACCCTGCGCCACCCGTCCTTGCCACGTCGCACCCCAGCCCGTGGACGACGCATCCGTATATACAACTTCTCGCCGAGACGGACAAGCTCCCAGTGGGACGCCGTGCTCGAGCCAAAGCCTGTCCCTCCACGGAGCCAGAGCCGTCAGACACTGATGCGACACTAGCAACAGTACACGCCGGTGTGACAGCCGCGACGGATCTAGATGCTGACCGTTCAGCCATATTTGTAGGGGGCGCAGACGGAGCAGTCCCAAGGGAACCACACTGGAAACAGACACCAGCTTGCCTAGGAGCCGCAGGAATCTGTTGAAAGGCAACCCGCTGGCCCCTCGGAACACAGAGAGGGCCGCCATGATACCCTCGACCCGCCGAGGGGAGGGTCGTGCAGTCATGGAGATGGTGTCGAGAGCAATTCCCAGAAAAACCGTGGCCTGGGTCGGAACCAAGTTGCTCTTGGGGAGATTTACTCTGAGCCCCAACCGGCGTACATGCGTGAGGACTGTCTTCGTGTCCCGAATAGCCTGTGCGCGGGACGGCGCACAAATCAGCCATTCGTCCAAGTAGGGAAGTATTTTTAAGCCGTGCGCCTGCAACGGTGCCAATGCCGCCGCTACAAATCGCGTGAACACCCGGGGGGACAGTGAGAGCCCGAACGGAAGGACCCTGAATTGATAATGGCGCCCCCGAAACACGAAGCGCAGAAACCTCCAATGAGGAGGAGCGATTAGGACGTGGAAATACGTATCTTTCAGATCGATGCTGGTGAACCATTCGCCCATCGATATAGCACGAAGTACTTCCATGGTGCGCAACATGTGGAATGGCAAAACCTTTAAAAAACTGTTGAGACCCCTCAGGTCTAACACGGGACGCAGATCCCCGGTCCTTTTTGGAACCAGAAAATAACGTGAATAAAAACCCCCCGGATCCCGCAGGGGATCCACAGGCACAATCGCACCTTTGTCCAGCAAGGTCACAATTTCTAGTTGTAGTGCCTGGGCTTCGGCCGGGTCGCGGATGTGAGTGACCCGGACCGGGCTGGAAACCGGAGGCCGGCGGTGGAACTGTAATCTGTAACCCCCGGACAACGTGGTCAACACCCAGGCGTCCCGGGTGTGGGTAGCCCAATATAGGAGTTGTTCCGGGGTGAAACGACCGACCACCGGCCTGCTGGTCTCACTTGCGTCCCCCACGGCCCCTAGTGGACCGGGAGGGTTGCCGAGACCGTTGTCCCGTACGGGGTGGACGAGAGGCCTGTGTCCCACGTTGGTCGTCTCGAAATCTATCAGACCTCGGGAGCGGTCTCCGAGGGATGGCAAAGGGGTCCGACGAGGTAGGGAAAGCTCCCCGAGATGGACCAGGAGCTGCCGTACGCGGAGGAACATGTCGGTGAAGGCTCGCCAACTGCTGACGTGTCTGGGTGGCCTGCGCTGTACGTTGTAGAGCCTCTAGTGCAGCGGAACCAAAGAGTTCCCCTGGACGGACCGGGAGACCCCGTAGAGTCCTCCGACATGACTCAGTCAGAGGAGACTGAGCCAACCAGACCTGCCTACGAGCCTGCGTGAGAGTGGAGAGCAGGCGACCGAGTTCCCTTGACATAAAGGCAAAAGCCTGCAGAGATGTATCCACAAGGCCTTGTGTCGGGGAATCCAGGCCGGCGTCCTCCAAAGATGAGGCCAGACCCAGCAGCAAAAGGGACATCGAGATCCCAATGCGCCCCATACGAGCACCGGCCTCGTACGCCTTGCACAGGAGCTCATCCGTAGCACGACACTGCGGACGCGGACACCTCGCGTCAGTCCTCAGGGCTTCATCTGGAGACACAATAAGTGAGGCCACCGCAGGTTCGACGGACAGCATGCGGTCCAGCCCAAACCTGGATGCCTCCTGCATGGAGGCAAGCGCCCTGCCATCAGCAGTCGGCCTTGAAAAAGCCTTTGTGTCGGACCAGCAGGCCTGAAGCTGGTCGATGTATTCAGTGGACGGGGGAACCAAAAAGGCGGTGGATGAAGCCTGCCGCCTAAAAAAAGCACTGGGGGCAGCTGACTGCGCGGTTGGAGCGTCCAGCTGCAAACGTGCGAGCGCGGTACGCACTGTTGAGATCGCCACGCCTTCCGCGTCCCTCGCGGAGGAGTCAGAAGCGCTGCTTCCCGCTTCAGATGCCTCCCTATGCACGCCCCCAGGATCAGGGTTATGTAGTTCCACATCGTGAAACTGAGTGTCAGATGCCGCCACCGATAGGGCGTCATCATCGTGAAGGGATGCCACGTCCACCTGCTGCCCGGCGTCCCCCTTCGGATGCAGACCATCCTCTTGAAGGGCCTGAAGGAGAGCCCTCATCTGGGCCAGTTCACAGGACAGATTGTCCACCTTCGTCTCCAATCCCGACGGGCGACCTACCTTGCCCTTCTTCCGGGCAGGGGCCTCGGCTCCTGTAGCGGAGCGTTTTCTGACGGAGGACTGAGGGGCTTCAGCAGCGGAGCGAACCCCGTCCAGCGCCTGCTGAGTAGGAGGTAGGGAGGAGACTCGCCCCTGCGTCCACTCTGTTGTGCCCCCGCATGCAGCCAGGCGTGCCTCACGCATTGACAGAGGCATCACACTGCAGTCCATGCAAGCAGCCTCGGTGAGGCCCTCCCGAAGGTGACAAACACCGAGGCATGAGGCGCACAGATCGTGCCAGTCGTCCAAGGCCAGCGGGGCTACACATTCCCTGCAGCAGGGAGAGCCCAGTATAACTTCGGGCCGATTCCGCCGTAAACGGCACTCACGACCCGAAAAAATAAACAAGTAAAAAACCACACAAGCGAGCACGCTACTGGTGGAGACAAAAAACAAAGCGAGCAGGGGACACAGCACCACTGCCGAATCCCAAATATAAACACTAACGCAACAGCCGAACACGGCAGCGCTGTTTTAGAAGTAAGGCAAGCCACAAAACTGGCCGTACAGTATTAAACGTCTCGCCGAAAACGGCACCAAACACATAAACACAAAACTCCAAGCCGTAAACGGCAACAGGAATACTTACCGGGAAGTTCGCCACGCGGCGACGGTTGTCTACGCAGCCCAGGAGGGCGAGACACACTCGCAGCTCCCACCAAAGGTGAAAAAGGGCCAACAGCAGTAGAGTCCGTCAAAATGCAGCAGTGGAGTCCGTCAGTGATAGCTCTCGACCATGTGCGAGAAGAACAAAAGGACTGTGTTCCGGTGTCACGTGAATTTATAGACCCACGTGGGTCACCGGAGGTCACAGGTGACTGTGTTGTTATTAATTTCTCGACCTGGGCATGCTCAAGAATGATCATTCAGTGCTTGTAAGCACTGCCTCTGGCGGTCAGAAGGGATGAAATAGAACACAATATTACTGTTTTTTCACAACCATTTATGATATTTTCTTATTACATCAATCATTACTCACACGCAATCTCTCCGTGCCGGAGAAAAACTCTGCCCGCATTCCTCCACCATTTTGTCGGGGTTGAAAGCTTGTACTCTTTACTACTTTTGCTGGATAAACTCCTTCTTCACTCAGGAACTGTAATCTGTATGTTTTAGAGGACCCTACGCTCCTCAGCGGAACCTTTTCAGAGTAAGACTCAGGGACAGAGAGAAACAACACAATCACACAACAGAACTCTGTTTTCAATGCGCACCTGAATTTAGCTGGAGCCAGACCAAAGTCTGACTGAATTCTTGACAGTGGAGCACTCTTTTATTGAAGAACAACACAACATGATTCATAGTTGGACACACCCAGTATTTTCACAGTTTAGACTCAGTGACTGACGTCAATAATTCTTGTATCCTCCCTAAGGAGTGTTTTCTCCAAAATGATTTACAAACACCTGCTTTTATGGGGGTCATAACCTAAACTATCTTTCCTTCCTGTTTCAGCACAGTCTGCTGCAATTTATCAGTACCTGATCTAAACAAAACCTTGTATTTATCACCGTTGTAAAAACCTGGTACAAATGTAAGATTGTTTTTACTTCAAACCTTGTACTGGTACAATACTTCTCTGTAAGAACAAGTTGTCCTCCATCCATCCATCCATCCATCCATCCATCCATCCATCTTCTTAACCGCTTATCCAATTCAGGGTCACGGGGCAGCTGGAGCCTATCCCAGCAATTATCAGGCGTTAGGCAGGGTACACCCTGAACAGGACGCCAGTCTGTTGCAATGCGTGCATGCGGGGGTTCTCTCCGGGTACTCCGGCTTCCTCCCACAGTCCAAAAACATGCATGATAGGTGAATTGATCATTCTAAATTGTCCGTAGGAATGAATGTGAGTGTGAATGGTTGTCTGTCTCTCTGTGTTGGCCCTGCAACAGACTGGCGTCCTGTTCAGGGTGTACCCTGCCTAACGCCTGATAATTGCTGGGATAGGCTCCAGCTGCCCCGTGACCCTGAATTGGATAAGCGGTTAAGTTGTCCTTCACTGTGAAATAATAAGGCAGGTTATTTGAAACTACATTTAAAAATGTTTACTCAAATGTATGTGTAAAGCATATAAAAGTATTAATATTCTTCACCGGAAAAGCCTTTTTGCAGATGTCCCAAACAATCGGAAAGAGACTTCTTCGGAGAATATGACTTTGCCCCAGTCCTCAGCAGTCCATTTACCATACTTTCTGAAGAAGATCTATCTTTCCCTGATGTTTTTTGTGTGTGAGAGAAATGGCTTCTTTGCTGCCTTTCTTGACACCAGGCCATCTTCCAAAAGTCTTCGCCTCACTGTGCGTGCAGAAGTGCTCACACCTGCCTGCTGCCATTCCTGGGCAAGCTCTGCCTTGATGGCACTCTTATTCTGCTGCTGAATCCTCTTTAGGAGACGATCATGGTGCTTTCTGGACTTTCTTGGATGCCCTGAAGCCTTCTTAACAAGAATTGAACCTCTCTCCTTGAAGTCCGTGATAATCCTATAAATAGTTGATTTTGGTGCAATCTTAGTAGCCACAATATCTATTCCTGTGAAGCCATTTTTATGAAATGCAATGATGGCTGCACACGTTTCTTTGCAGGTTCTTTGTATGGTTAACAATGGAAGAACAATGATTTCAAGCATCACCCTCCTTTTAACATATTAAGTCTTCCCAATCAGCCTGACATAATGATGTCAGTACATCACAGAAACAACTGAAGCAAAGATCTGAAAGCAGTTTAGCAGCAGACTTTGTGAAAACTAATATTTGTGTCATTCTCAAAACTTTTAGCCACGACTGTACACTTAAAGATTATAATATAGATTAACGAGATAAAAAAATGTAATGCGCTAAAAATGGTTTGAATTAATTAATCGCAATCAACGCGATAATTCGACACCCCTAGTATTTTGTACCCGTAATTTCTCTATATTTGTATGTATATTTGAACAAACAATTGTAAGTTGCCAAAATTTACATGCGAAATGTAAATGTTTACAAATCAGATTTTACACATAGAAGTTCCCAAAGTAACACACAGATACCCTGACAGAAGTTACTAATCAAGTAGTATGTACGGAGATGTTTTGAGTCTACTTTCTCTCAATAGAAATAGAAGCAATATATCGTTACACACTAAAATTACAAATAACCAAACGTTACATCATTTAAAAATAATTGTAAAAAATAACCTCTCAATCACTGTAGGAAATATAAAAATTGCTACATTAAAAATTAGATCTCTAACACGGTAGTCTCTCTTAATCAGTGATTTAATCATTACACAAGATATAAAATGGTAAATGGCCTGTGTTTGTATATAGTTCTTTACTCAGTCCCTACAGACCCCAAAGTGCTCTACAATACATTCAGTCAGATATAAATGCTCTGTTTCTTTCGGAAACTTGGCTAGATGAGAATACAGGTCAAATAGTACTAATAGCAACTTGTCCAGCAGATCATTACTTCATTAGTAAGAGCAGAAAAAAATAGAAGAGGTGGAGGCCTGGTCATTTGAAAGACTGGTTGCTGAGACAAATGAGCCATACAAAGTCCTATTTCTAAACCCCCATAGACCAACAAGGGGCGTGGCCAAGACGCGAACAATGTAGGACGTGTTTTTCGGCCGCTCCTCGGGAATGTGATTATAATATAGTTTTAATATAATTTTAAGTTTGTGCTCTGTCCGCTACTTCAACGAGACAAAGTGGTTTTTAGGTGTCCTGTATCTTGAGAGCCAAATCTGCATTTTTGTCGAGTGGCCGGGTGTAAAATGAGTACCGATGAGTCTGCGAAACAGGCCGCAGCAAGCCTCGGAACCCGAATTACCTGAGAGGCCGAGTGCTTATGAAGAGATGCTACGCAGCATCAAGGTAATGATGGACAACCAGCAAGCTGAAGCTGAAGCTGCGCTAACGAGCACTCAGACCAGCTAACTAGCATGCAGGTGAATATCACCAAGCTATCTGCTACGGTTGAGTCTCTGGGCAAGAAATGTGAAGAATTGGAGGCACGCTCAAGATGGCATAACATTGCCTGAGGGAACCGAAGGTCCTCAACCTACGCAGTTTATTACCAAACTTTTAATGGATTTGTTTGTACTCGACGGGTTGCCCGGGATCGACAGGGCCCACCGCACTTTGTGTGCTAAACCAAAGGAGGGAGAACCACCTCGCCCGATGGTCATCAGGGTGACACAATTTCAAATGAGGAACTCTATTCTACGCCGCGCTGGACAGAGCTCCCCCCGCTACACAACAGGAAACGGGTGCACATCTTCCCGGACTTTACACCGACGGTGGCTAAGCGGAGGGCAGCTTATGTCCAGCTGAAGAGGGAGCTCCATGCCTGTGCTAACTTTAAATTCGGCCACCGGTACCCGGCTACCCTACACATCACTATGTCCGACGGCCAGACCTACAAATTTGAAGACCCGGACCAGGCCCTAGTTCATCAACAAGAGACTCAAGAAGAATCCCGGCCCGGATAGGGATTGACTCTGACTCTGAAATCCTCCAGCGTTTGTTGACTCGGTTTATATCTCTGCATTATTAGACTGCATATTAAGCAGGTAACATCTATGCTGCTATCTTATTTAGGGACTGATTACAGTGTTTTTAACGGTCTGTAAACTTTTATTGCTCCACTTACAGAGCATATTGGTGCTAATTTTTATTTTTATAATATTTCTCTCGGTCAGTCTCCAGCTATGAGGATATGTTTGACTGATGCCGTGCTTTTGAATCTGAGATATCTGAAAGGGAAATCAAATAAGCTAAATTCTATCTGTCATTCATGCGCGGCACGGCGCCAAAGCCCGGTTGCCTAGCAACAACGACTAATCCCGCTCTGATGCGGGGTGATTAACTCATTTGGTTTTTTGTTTAAGTGTTATAACAGTCCATATGTTTTGCATTACGGATGGGGGTCTGTAGTGTTTCTTTATAAGAGTTTTCTTTCTTTTTTTAACTCCCGTCCTCGCGCTTCCCAAACAGTTTTTGCGCCTCCCCGATTGAGAACCAGTGTGTTAAACAAACTGCCATAGTCAGATATGTCTTGCCAGCCACATCATAAGCCATGCTAACATGCTAACGCTAGCTAAATAACACTTAAGGAACGCCATCTCATTAAAAATTATCTGTGGACATTGTTCAACAATTCTGTTAACGTATCAGATAATTAATGCTGAGTTTACGAACACAAAAGGTAAATAAAGATTACACTCACCGAAGCGCCGTCATTCGTGTTCTGGGCCATGCTGAGCTTAAGGGGAGCGTTGACCGGGAGCTCACTTGAAGTTCACCACCTTCCTGTTACGGCGTCACGTGACCAATGGAGAGTAACTTGATTGGCTGGACGGTGCATGATTTGATACAGGGATCGATTGCTTCTCCTTGGTTACCCCAGATATTGACTGAATATTTTTACACTGAATTTTTTGAGACATCGAATTTTTTTACATTGAATTTTTTTGGACATTGAATTTTTTTACATTGAATTGTTTTAGACATTGATTTTTTTTACATTGAATTATTTGAGAAATCGAATTTTTTTACATTGAATTTTTTTAGACATTGAATTTTTTTACATTGAATTTTTTGAAACATTAAAAAAAATTGCCATAAGCAAAAAAAATCAGCGCTAACAATTCAATGGCTTTTAAAATTTAGCTGGAGAAAGTTATGGGACATCAAGTCATTGATTTGTTCAATGCATTTAAAATTCAAAGTCTAATTTAGATGCAAAAAAAAAATTCTGTGTTAAAAATTCGGTGCTAAAAAATTCAGTGCTAAGAATTCGAATTCAAAATCCGATGGCACAGATTTACTTCCATAATTATGTGGCTCCATCTTGCACAAAAATGTTTATAAATCTTAAATTAAAATTATTATAATTATTAATTATGTTAATTATGTTAGAAGGATAATGTGAATGAAGGTTAGTCAATTACTGACTAATTAGAGCAGGGGTTCCCAAAGTTGGTCCTCCAGGGCCGTTATTCAGCAACTTTTACTAATTTCCCTGGTTCATCGCACCTCAATCAATAGATGGGTCATGATCAGGCCTCTGCAGAACTTTACCATGCTGAGGATCTAGTAAGAACATTTGGATAAGCTCTGTTGGAGTAGATACACTTTTAAAGCTGGTGGGATAGCGGCACTTGAGGACTGGAGCTGGACACCACTGAGTTAGAGGGTAATGTTCCTGAGAGCATTAGTCAATCCACACGGGGGAGATTGGCGCAGAAAGTGAGTGGTGTGTCGAGGAGGACATCTGTTTGTTACTTCAGGAGGGCATAGTATGAGGTAATTGTTGGAGGGCACACAGGTAGTGTGGTGGGTTCCAGGACGCTAAGATGGGGGAGCAGTATGTTAGCTTCCAGCAAACGTTCTCGGATGAGTTTGTGGAGGTAAAGGAGATGAACAAGGAATCCATGACCAACCAGGATTGTTTGTTCATGTAGGAGGCAAGAGACAGTAAATAAAAGCTTCTAATATGGTTTTCCAAAGCTAAGGTTAGAGGAGCATTTACCATCCATCGGGGATCCACCTCCGGGAACCTTGATTAGCTCTAATGCCGAGCAGCTGGTTCACATGTACTGGTGCCCCCTGCAGAGAGAGAGGTAATTACACGCACACACAATCACAATACCCAACTATGTGGGCATGACAAATTTACAATAGATACCTGAGAAAGTAAGTAAGAAGCTACAATGAGTCTGGACCCCAGAAATGTTCTAACCCAGGAAAAGAGCCCAAATACACACTTTGGAAAACAAACAGATGTGCAACTTTTACATTTGCCACCTCAATATTAGAAGACAGTTTGCAGGTTTTTGTCACTAATATCAAATTTTATAATCTTGTGGAATATTCTTGGTGCTTTTGACTTTTGAGTGTTGAGCCTCCTTGTCCCCAGTAAATGCCTCCAGCTTTGTCTCGTCCCTTATTACGTATAAATGCCTCCCAGTCCCATTGTTCTTGAATTCTGAATTCTTCCCTTCTGTATACCATGCTTATATTTTTAATATACTCACATTAAGAAAATCTATGTGCTTGGGTCCTGATCATGATAAATGTTTGAGGTTTAAAATCAAGATGCGATGTTTCTTTATGAATCCTGCATGTTCTTTCTATAATCTGTGGGAATCTACCTCTGCACTCCATTGTCCTTAAACATATCAAAAGCTGGAATGCTAGCTGGACAACCAGACTGGTTTCTTGTGCACTTCAGACTCCAATGGCCTCTACAATCACCAGATCTCAGTCCATCAAACTATCTTTAGGATGTGTGGTTTTATTTGTGGTTGTCATTTTATATTCCTTTATATTTATTAATCACATGTTATCAAATGTCTCGCCCGTTGACAGCTGGAGATAGGCACCAGCCCCCACCCCCCGCGACCCCTGGAGGACTAAGCAGTTCAAAAAATGGATGGATGGATTTTATCAAATGGCAGTATTTGAGTTTATTTTTCCGTCTATTTATCAAGTTTAAAAAATATTTAGCAAATTTTGCCATAATTTCCCTGTGCTAGGATTTTTCTAATTTATTAATCTTTGCCTGCCTCCAAGATGTCCTGCTGCTGGGTGTTCTTGCGACTGACTGGAGCTGCCAGATGTGTCAATGGATTCATCTGTTGAGCAATTGACTCCTGTTTGGATTTATAAGCCAGTCAGCTGTCAGCAGGCAGATTCATAAGCTTTGCAATTGACTTTACTTGGCACAATAGCTGCCAGCAGTGCAGGGTGGCTGACAAACAGCGTGGTTGAGTTGACTGTGAGAGAAATTATCTCGACCCTCTGCAAAGACATCCAGCAATCATCCCAGATGCCTGCGTCTTTCTCACTGCCTTTTTACTCCCACACTCGATCACTGCCAAGCAGAGGGGATTGTGTGGAAATGTACATATGAGTATGGAGTTATTACATCCATCAGTTTAGCTGCGACACACTCTGGGACATTTTACTTCTGTTCTACAGGCAGAGAAGCATCCCTGGTGTATTTAGACAAAACAATCTAGACACCTAAATGATTATAGCCATCCATAAGCTATGCAGCATAACACGCTGCATGTAACTGAAAATTACAAAATTTATGTGACAGCAGGAAATGAAGAAAAATGTGTGACAGAACTATTCTCTGCATACTGTTCAATTTAATTGTCTTAAGAAAAACCTGACTGCTGACGTCCATTGATGTCCTATTTTAATTGAGTGTGCAGCAGTCAGTTGGAAGCCGTTGTGAAGATGGGGGAGGAACACAATAATAATCACTAGATAAAATTATAACAATTAAATAAACATGTTAAAGTAAATTAATATGAGAAGTCCTTTTGGATGGCCTGCACTTGTGACACATGCTTCTCCCTTTAATAGATTTTTGCGTCTTTCATTGAACATTTTTTAATACGTTCTTTACCTCTTATTAACTACCTAATCAGCTAATCTTGCTATAGGATTGATTGATTATAAGATTATTTTTACTGACCAACACTTCCAACTTTTATAACATTAAAAAATAACTCTCCTCTAACTTCAGTATTTTAAGGGAAAAAAAACGTCATTAACAAATATCAAGCCAAAGTTCCATGAAGAAATACTTAAAAAAAAAGCTGCAGTCGTTTAGAGTTATGATGTAAAAAAATAAAGTCAGCGGTCCCAATCAGTTACTCCCTATAGTAGTATTTTGACACAAAATGGAAGTGCTTTTACAAAGGCCTTTCTTGGTAGACTTTCTAGGAGGCATTTTTTATGCTGTGATATTATTACAAATGCTACTAGTTACAACTCAACTTCTACATAGCCATCCATTCATCCATCCAGGCATATCGCAGGCATTAAGCTCAGGAAGGACTGGATAGATGAAAGTCTGGATAGAGCCAATGAACTGAACACATTCTTCAATAGGTTGAGTTCAGGAACAAGCTCAGCATCCTCCTCTCCTGTCCCCAGGCACACAAACATCCCACTCTCCTCTGGCCATCACCTGTCCTGTCCCACCTCAGGTGATTTGTCTTCCACCTCAGTAAATGGTAAATGGACTGAACTTATATAGCGCTTTTCTAGTCTTACTGACCACTCAAAGTGCTTTACATTGAAGCCACATTCACCCATTCACACTCGCATTCATACACCGACACCCAACTTGGCTCGGTAGGACGATGTAGAATTTGGGGGTTAAGTAACTTGCCCAGGGGCACATCGATTGCAAGCCAACTATTCTACCACTGAGCCACAGTCGCCCCAAGTCACAAACTCTTCTGCTTCAAAACTTGCTACCAAGTCAGGAGATGCTGCTACCCTCTTTATCTCACTTTCCCACCTCTGTCTCTCAGGTGAAGAGGCAGCTGGAGAAACTGAACCAGAATAGGCTACAGATCCAGATGGTGTCAGCCCCATAATCCTGAAGACCTGCCTATTGCAGCTCTGTGGGATTCTTTGGCACCTCTTCAGCCTTAGCCTGATCCAGGAGAAGGTTCCAGTGTTGTGGAAGACATCCTACCTTGTTCTAGTACCAAAGAAAACTCGTCCACCAGTGATCAATGACTATAGACCTGTCGCCCTGACATCCCACATCATGAAGTTCCTGGAGAGACTCCTTTTGCCCCACCTGAGTAAGCAAACTAAAACCTATCAGGACCCCTTGTAGTTTGCTTATTGTCATGGAGTTGGTGTTGAAGATGGCATCATCAACCTGCTTCAACCAACTCACTGTCATCTGGACAAAGCAGGCAGCACTGTGAGAATCATATTCCTTGATTTCTCAAGTGCATTTAACACTATTCAACCTGATTTGCTTTGTCAGAAACTCCTGAAGACACAGGTAGAGGCCTTAACAATCAGCTGGATCAATGACTACCTGACAAACAGACCACAGTTTGTGAGACTGAAGAATTGTGTGTCAAACCAGCTGGTCAGCAGCACAGGAGCACCAAAAGGGACTGTACTAGCACCATTCCTTTTCACTCTGTACACCTCAGACTTCCAGTATAAGACGGAGACCTGTCATCTGCAGAAATACTCAGATGACTCTGCAATTGTCGGGTGTATCAGAGATGGAGAAGAAGCTGAATACAAATTAAAAAAGCTGAATACAAAAAAAAAATATGGACAACCCTGAACATCATCTTCATGACACTATCATACAGCAACATAGTATCTTCAGTTGGAGGCTTCTTCAGTTTCACTGCAACACAGACCACTACAGGAAATCCTTTCTACCCACAGCCATTATGATCTACAACAACTTGCTAAAGAATTAATTAGTTATGAGCTACAACAACACTTAATTTCCCTCTGGGATCAATAAAGTATTTTTTGAATTAAACAAGACAAAAATTAGTTGCTACTAACAGTATTTCTGAACTAGTTTGGCCAAAGTTCGTGGTTTAGGAATTTGGTTTGTAATCGGAGGGTTGCCGGTTCAATCCCCAGCCCCGACTTTCTTGATTGTTGTGTCCTTGGGTAAGACACTTCACTCGTTGCCTACTGGTGCCGGCAGTGTTCAACAGCCTTGCCTCTGTCAGTATGCCCCAGTGCAGCTATGCTTTAGCTTGCCATCACCTGTGTGTGAATGTGTGCGTGAATTGGTGAATGACTGAATAGTGTAAAGTGCTTTGGGGTCTGTAGAGACTAAATAAAACGCTATACAAGTACAGGCCATTTAACATTTGTAGTTGTAAATGGCCTGAAGTCAAGGGCGTCAGTTGGTTAAAATGACACCTATAGTTTAACTAATTCCATGCAGTCGCAGGCTATTTTGCAAACACAACGGTGAATATCAAGAATAAAGGCCAGGAACTTTGTTTTAAGGTAAATAAACAGTTTTTACAGAAACAGCAGCTCATTCTTATTTATTTTTTTCAGAGTGCCTTGATCTGAAATGTTAGAGCACCCAGTCAGTGGTGTTTGAAAGATGAAGTACCTAGGGTGGCTACAGAGGGCTACGATTACAAAGAAGCAGAGGTGGGAATTGTGGCTTCAACAAGTCAACTCCATGTCATGTTTTTTGTTCTGCTCAGCCACTGAACCAGGTCATTCCAATCAGCTAGTGAATTCACCTGGTTCAGTTTCTGAGCAGAAGAAAATCATAGCATGGAGTTGACTTGTTTAAACCACAATTCCCACCTCTGTAAAGAGGAAAGATCAGACAGACATCCATTTTTGCTAGTGTACATAAATGAATGCCAAAACAGGCTCATGGTTTGTAACAGCTAACGAGGACAATCAAGAGGGTAAGATAACATGTTGAACTTTCCCTGCAAACCACCATTCAACTTAATTTATCAAGTCAGTAAATTTTGTGATGTTGTGGCAACCAGCATGTCATTTTAATAATAATATGATGCACATAACCTAAAAGAACAAAAATTCAGCATCAAGCAAAGTGAGGCCACAATTCCAGAGTGGAGCACGATTACTTATCGAGTTAATATTATACATCAGCACTAATATTATAAGAGCATGGTGTAGACCTAATTTAAAAAGTGCTCTGCATTGCTGGCTGATTCAGCACTAAAATAATCAAACTGAAGTGAACTAATCAAAGGTTTCATAAAATTGGGAGATTTGTGCTGAGAATTATTACATTTTTTAAATGAGAATTAGTGTCAGAAGAAATCAGGAGTCAGTAGTGATGAGGGGATTTCTCATGTCAGCATAGAAGGCAAGGCAAGGTAAGGCAATTTTATTTATATAGCGCACTTTCAACACAAGGCAATTCAAGGTGCTTTACATGATTCAGTCAAAATTATACCAAATACATGATTACAGAAGCATGATTAGAAAAACGGAAACATATAGGTTTAACAGAGACAATCAATCAATAAGAAAAGAGGATGTAAGCAACAAATTTATGCAATTAATATAGATTAAAAACAGATAAAACACAATAGTTTAAAAAGGAAATAAAAAATAAGAATAAAACTTAAACCACGAGAATCAAATAGTGATCAGAAAGCGCAATTTAGGGCTCAAAGGCAGCTCTGACTAGTTGAGTTTTAATCTTTGATTTAAAAGAGCCTAATGATTCAGCATTTTTGCATTCTCCTGGAAGTTTGTTCCAGATTTGTGGAGCATAGAAGCTCAAAGCTGCCTCTCCTTGTTTAGTTCTAATTTTAGCAATGTTAAGTAAGTTCGAGTTGGAGGACCTGAGTGGTCTGCTGGGTTGGTGACAGCAGATCTCCATCATACTTTGGTGCTAAACATTCAGTGATTTATAAACTAGTAGGAGTATTTTAGAGTCTATTCTCTGAGCTACAGGGAGCCAGTGGAAGGACTTTAGAACTGGGGTGATGTGTTCTACTTTCCTAGTTCTAGTGAGGACATGGGCAGCAGCAAGGATCAGCTAAAGTTGTCTGATTGCTTTTTTAGGTAGACCTGTGAGGACATTGTTGCAGTAATCAATCCGACTAAAGATAAACGCATGGATCAGTTCCTTCTGTGACATCAGTCCTTTAATCCTATAAATGTTCTTCTGTTGATAGAAGGCTGACCTTGTTATTGCCTTTATGTGACCCTGGAGGTTCAGGTCTGAGTCCATTATTACACCTAGATTACGGGCAGGATGAGTCGTTTTTAGTTGTATTAGCAGATGCTTTGTGCTGACTCTGGATTGTTCCTCCTTAGGTCCAAAAAAGATTACTTCTGTTTAGCTGGAGAAAGTTATGGGACATCAAGTCATTGATTTGTTCAATGCATTCATTTAAGGTCTGGATAGAATCAACGTCACCTGGGTACAATGTAATGTATATAGTATATAAATATTGTACAGCAGGGGTCCCAGGATGGAGCCCTGGAGGACGCCACATGTGATTTCTGTTTGTTCTGATGAGAAATTTCGAATGGACACAAAGAACTGCCTATTGTTGAGGTAAGACTCAAACCATTGATGTGCTGTACCAGTGAGTCCGATCCAGCTCTCCAATCGTTCCAGTAATACTTTGTGATCAACAGTGTCAAACGGTTCACTAAGGTCCAACAGGACAAGAACTGTGGTTTTGCTGCAGTATGTATTTATGCGGATGTCATTGAAAACGTTGACAGTCTCAGCGCTGTGATGGGCACGGAAACCAGACTGAAAATTATCTAAGGAGTCGTTCATTTTCAGGAATGAAGTTAACTATTGAGATCCAGCTTTTTCTTTAATCTTACTGATGAATGGGAGATTAGAGATTGGCCTATAACTCTGCATCAATGTGTTATCTAGGTTGTTTTTCTTTAATAGGGGTTTGATAACTGCTGTTTTGAGCCTTAGCTTTGTTTCTTTTTGCTTTTTTCCATCCATAGCGGTTTTCCTGGATTTCTCCTGCTGGCATTGACTGGTGGCAGGGGCTGTGTCCTGCAGGGAGTCTAAGGCTATAAATCTGTTCTTTAGGGGAATTCCAGGGCGAGAGAATGATGCCAGCAGCTTCCTCCTCTGCCTTTTCCTTCTCCTTGGAACAGGCATGGAGGTATTTCCAGAGTTTCGTTTCAGAGGCGGCCAGTTCTCGAAATTTGAGTTTGGCACTCTGCCCGTTCCATGGAATAGTGTTTTTCGGTGCTTTCTGATTGAGGCCGCACCGAAGCACGGGGCTGTCGGATTTATGTTGTTATTGTTCCAGGTATTGTCGTCTCATTGTTATATCCAGCAAATCACATCGGTGAGAGAAGAAGTTAAACTCTGTAACAGCAGGCTCATCCACGCAGAGGAGCGTGTTGCGGCGCTGGAGACTTAATTGAAGCAACTTGAAAATGAGAACGCAATGCTGAAAGAAAGAGTGGAGAAATTGGAAGATAACACTCAAAGTTGGAAGCACAGAGTCGCAAATATAATGTGCGAGTGTTTGGACTGAAGCAGAATGTGGAAAAAGGTAATCCAACAGAATATATGGCACAAATCTTTAAAAAAGTTTTCAGAGGGAAATTCTCAGAGGAGCCAGTGGTGGAGATGGCCCATAGATATGGACAGGCCAACCTAGTATGAGAGAGAGCAATGTTAGTCAGACTGCAGAGATAATCAACACGAGAAGCCATCCTGTTACTGGCAAAGGAAGAAGTACAAATTGTTTTCGATGATGTGAAACTGAGGATCTTTCCAGATCTGACAGCTGCGGTTGCCAAACAACGAGCCCAGTTTAAGGATATAAGAAAGAAACTACGAGAGAAGGAAATCAGAAATGGTATAATTCACCCTGCCACTCTCATTATAACTTACAAAGATGAGATGAAATATTTCAAGGACTCCAAAATGCAGAGAAGCACTATAACACTGTGATCAAACCAAACTGTGTTTGAGAAGCGTAATTATATGCAAGATTTGGTGTTGATGATCTAGGCAACAACCTCTATGTGTAAATAATAATTTCAGTAAAACAATAAGTTTAAGTATAAAGAAATACAGATCAAAATTATACCAATTAATGGAAATTATGTTGTTGGTATGTGGATCTCTGCTTACTTTTGGTTCCGAACATGGAGAAGTTAAGTGTCAATGCAAGGTTTTGTGTTTATATTTATTTGAGTTTTGTATGTTTTATGTTCTGTGATGGAATGGCGACCTGTCCAGGGTGTACCCCGGTTCTCGCCCGTTGTGAGCTGGAGATAGGCACCAGCCCCGCCGCGACCCCTGGAGGACTAACCGGTTCAGAAAATGGATGGATGGATGTTTTATGTTTGATTGTATGTTTGCAAGTGTTGTAGAGAGAGCTCAAGAACAGGTTGGTCAGATGGTTAGGAAAGTTACTCATCAATTATTTAATGGTGGGACATGCTAAATTGACGAAAAAGGACTGAAAATAGGCAATATACATATATGCAGCATTAGAAACAAGATTATAGAGATTACAGAAATATTAATGAGCAATAAATTACATATTTTAGCAATATCAGAATCACATTTAGACTCAACTTTTGAGGATTCAGTGCTATACAATGATATAATATATTTAGAATAGATCGAAATGCTTTTGGAGGAGGAGTTGCTTTCTATATTCAGGATCATCTGCCAATGAAAATTAGAAACGATTTAATGCCACTGGAAGTAGAAGTATTATGGCTACAAGTGCATTAATCTCATTTCAATTCACTTCAATTCAGTCTATTTATATAGCGCCGTTTCACAACAGATGTCATCTAAAGGCACTTTACAAGAAGAGTTATTAGGATACAATGTTTAATGTAGAAATTAGAGAACAACAGAAGATTGCGTCGTGTAATTCTCAGCAATCCCTCACACTGAGCAAGCATGAAGCGACAGTGGAAAGGAAAAACTCCCTTTTAACAGGAAGAAACCTCCGGCAGAACCAGGCTCAGCACAAAGGTCATCTGCCGAGACCGTCTGTGGTTAGGAGAATACAGAACAGAGATGCAGAAAAGACACAGAAAGAACAACAGAACTGACGCAGAAGTTTGTTGCAGGACGTGGAGAACTTTCCGTCACTGCAATGCCATCTTAGTCAGGGTCGTCAAGCAGGGCGGGTCAGGAGCACCTACTGTAGGAAGAGACTAAGAGAAAGCACGTTAGCGCTTGAACTGACAGCACATCATGCAGTTGGGGAGAAGTAGGAGAGAAAGTAGGAACAGACCCTAATAATGTCCTCCAACAGCCTAGCCTAAAGCAGCATAGCTACTAACATTAACCTGTCTCCTAGCTACTAGGAGACCTAGCTACTAACACTTTCTACCTGGCTTACATTAATCTATCTCTACCTAGCTACTCTACCTCTTCCTATCCCTTCCTAGCTTTTGACACTCTACCTGACAACTAACATTAACCTGTCTCCTAGCTACTAGGAGACCTAGCTACTAACACTCTCTACTTGGCTTACATTAATCTATCTCTACCTAGCTACTCTACCTGACTACTAACATTAACCTGTCTATTCCTAGCTACCTGTCTAACCTGTCTCTAACTACCTATTAACCTGTCTCTAACTGTAAGCTTTGTCAAAGAGGAAGGTTTTAAGCCTAGTTTTAAAGATAGACAAGTTGTCTGCTAAACGAACCAATCCTGGGAGCTGGTTCCATAGGAGGGGAGGCTGATAGCTGAAAGATCTGCCACCCATTCTACTTTTAGAAATCCTAGGAATTACCAGTAAACCTGCAGTCTGAGAGCGAAGGGCCCTGTTAGGAACATATGGAACAATCAAGTCTCTTATGTATGATGGAGCTAGATTATTAAGAGCTTTATATGTCAGAAGGAGGATCTTGAATTCTATTCTAGATCTCACTGGGAGCCAGTGAAGAGAAGCTAAAACAGGGGAAATGTGATCTCTTCTTTTAATATTCATCAGAATCCTAGCAGCAGCATTTTGGACTAACTGAAGACTTTTAATTGTTTTCTGTGGACTACCTGATAATAAAGAGTTACAATAATCCAGCCTTGAAGTAACAAAGGCATGGACTAGTTTTTCAGCATCATTCCTGGACAGGATGGTTCTAATTTTTGCAATATTCCTAAGGTGAAAAAAGGAAATCCTAGAGACATCTTTAATGTGAGATCTAAATTACATATCTTTGTCAAAAATAACACCGAGGTTCTTTGCTTTATTACTGGAGGCTAATTTAATGCCGTCTAGGTGAAGGGGTTGACTAAGTAGTTTCTTTTTCAGAGCTTCTGGTCCAAAGACAACAACTTCTGTTTTATCAGAATTCAGAAGCAAGAAGTTTAGAGTCATCTAAGTTTTTATGTCTTCCAGACATGCCTGTAGTCTACCTAACTGATTGGATTCATCAGAATATATGGATAGATATAGCTGTGTATCATCTGCATAACTATGGAATTTTATCTCATGCTGCCTAATTATTTTACCAATAGGAAGCATATATATAGTAAAAAGAATCGGCCCAAGCACTGAACCCTGTGGTACTCCGCAAGTAACTATTGAGGTTGAGGAAGATTTATCATTTACCTGAACAAACTGAAATCTGTTAGACAAATAAGATTTAAACCAACCTAGTGCTGTTCCTATTATACCAACACTTTGAAGCCTTTCTATGAGAATATTGTGATCAACAGTGTTAAAGGCAGCACTGAGATCTAAAAGGACCAGAATGGTCACCAGTCCATTGTCTGAGGCTATGAGAATATCATTAGTAACCTTCACCAGAGCTATTTAGGTGCTATGATGAGCTCTAAATCCTGACTGAAACTTCTCAAACAGCTCATTATTGTTTAAAGCTCACATATGTGGTGTGCAACTATTTTCTCAAGAATTTTAGATAAGAAGGGAAGATTAGATATCGGTCTATAGTTAATTAAGTCGTTTTGATCAAGAGATGGTTTCTTAGGTAGAGGTTTGATTACAGCAATCTTAAACTCCTGTGGTACATATCCATTGACTAAGGATAGATTCATTATATTTAAAATTGGAGCAGCGATCAGAGGGAAAACTTATTTTAAGAGTTTAGTTGGGATTGGGTCTAAAACGCAAGTTGAAGGTTTAGATGAAGCTAATAATTTTAGTACATCAGAAGGTTTGGCTGCATTAAAGCAGTTTAAGCATATATTAGGTTCCACCATTTTTTATGTTGCCTCATTAACTAGGAAGGGAGCAAGCATATTGGGAAGGTTCCCAATTATCTTATTTTTTATAGAGTCTATTTTATTTATAAAGAATTGCATGAAGTCGTCACTACTAAGAGCTTGGGGAATGGTTAGCTCGATAGAGCTATGATCCTGTGTGAGTTTGGCAACTGTATTAAAAAGAAACCTAGGATTATTTTTATTCTCCTCGATTAAAGATGAATAATATGCTGTTCTAGCTGTTCGAAGGCTCTTTTTATATAGCAATAGACTATTTTTACACACTAAATAGGAATCCTGTAAATGCGCAAAGCGCCATTTTCTCTCTAGTTTTCTAACGTTCTTCTTTAGGGTACTGTTGTGGTATAATTCTACCACCCCTAGGTTCAGGATTCTTGGATATAATCTTGTAGATGAGAAGAGTAGATCACAAAAGTACTCAGACAAAGAGTTTCAGTTCACCTTTGCAAAGCGGAGAACACAACAGCCCTTACAGACCCACGTCTTTTCCCAGCATCTGTCAGAATGTGTTCTGTTGCTCTCCCTGCAACAGGCTGGTTTTATTGAAAAAAACACACAGCAGTACGACCCTCCTACTTACGTACAAACAAAGAGCTCTACAGTTTCAGAGTTCAGTACTTTTCCACTAACAGTTTTAAAACTCAGTGACCTGTCGTTCCACATACACATGAATGGTCAGCAGACGAATCATAGTTTTCCCATACCTTTCGCTTCCCCGAGACCTTGAATAGTTCATGTATGAGTTATGTTTGTTATCCCAGCACAGCGCTCGTAACTCCCTTTTCACTCCTTGTTTCTGCTTAGACTCCTCTGTCCTCCCAAATAACCACCTGCCATAAACACTGAGTTTTCCGACGATCACAAATTCACATAATTGTAATTGTATATATGACCCTTACATAAGTATATGTTCTTACTACTTCAGTACGTAGCTCTGAATTAAACCAGGGAGCTAAACTTCTAAGGCTGGCCACCTTCTTTTTTAGTGGGGCAACTTTGTCTATTGCCAGACGCAGGGAGGAATTAACGCAATGAACTAGAACGTCAAGTTGTGAGGGGTCACGAGTTAAATCACTGTTTTCTTTTGTACTTTTATGTACTGAGAAAATTAAAGTTGGAAGAGCTTCTTTAAAACTTGCTACAGTGTTGTCTGATAACGTTCGGGTATAATGAAGTTTTCTTTCAGGTTTGATATGATCTGTTAGAGTAAGTTTAAAAGTGATGAGGAAATGATCAGACAGGATAGGGTTATGTGGAAAGACTTTTATTTCTTCAAAGTCAATGCCATAAGTCAGCACAAGATCTAAGGTGTGGTGACTGTGATGGATTGGTCCCTGCACATTTTGAGTAAAGCCTATTGAGTCTAAGATAATGTTGAAAGCTGTATTTAGACTATCACTTTCACTATCAACATGAATATTGAAGTCTCCGACTATAATGACTTTATCAGTGTTTAAAACTAAGTCAGATTGAAAATCTGCTATCTGATCTAAAAATTGAGAATAAGGACCTGGTGGACGATACAAGACCACGAATAAAAGTGGCTTTACTGCTTTGTTATGTGTATGAGGAAAGCTAAAAACTAGATGCTCAAAGGAACTGTAATTATTATTTTTTTGGAGATTAATTAGTAAATCGGAATGAAAGATAGTTGCTACTCCACCTCCTCGACCAGTACTTCGAGGGACACTAAAGTTTAAGTAGCTAGGGGGAGTTGACTCATTTATTGTGACATGGTCCTCTTCCTGCAACCATGTCTTTGCAAGACAAAACAAATGTTGAATTATTTTCACAAATTAAGTCATTTACTAGGAGTGTTTTTGAGGGGAGAGATCTTATGTTTAGTAAACCTTATTTAATTGATTTATTTTTCTGTTCAGTCGGAGTTGAATTTATCATTATGAGATTTTTATACTTTGCTCTAGTAGCATTAACTTTTAGCATCCATCCCAAGCGCTGTCCGCCTTGGGATGGATGCCGTCTCTACGTAACAGTCCAGGTTTTCCCCAGAAGGCCCCCCAGTTATCAATGTAGCCCACATTGTTTTCTGGACACCACCTTGACAACCAAAGATGAAACGACAGCACACGGCTGTACATGTCATCACTAGTACGATCAGGCAGGGGACCAGAAAAAAATTACAGAGTCAGACATCTTTTTGGCAGCCCTACACACCGAAGCTACGCAAATTTTAGTGACCTCCGATTGCCGTCGCCGGTTGTCATTGCTACCAGCATGGATAACGATCCTGCTATACCACCGTTTGTCCTTGGCCAAAAGCTTCAGGTGGGACCTAATGTCCGCAGCTCTGGCCCCTGGAAGGTATCTGACGGTGGTCTTTTGTGTCTCTGGAGCCACGTTCCTAACTATGGAGCTGCCAATTACAAGAATCGGCCTCTCCTGCTCGGCGGGTGTGTCGCTGAGCAGGGCGAACCTATTGTTCAGAGAAAGGGGCTTGAGGTTGGCCGCGGGCTGGCGCTAGGCTTCCTACGAACCGTCGCCCAGCTCGCCTCAGATCCCGGCTGCATGGGAGCTGTTGGAGGACGGCTAAGGGGTCCTGTCCTAATTGACTCCGCGCTAGCTACTGCTGGGCCTGGCTGTGCTGCAGCGCGGAGCCGGGCCTCTAGCTCAGAAACCCTCGCCTCCACAGCTACAAAAATGCTGCACTTATTACACCTACCAACTTCACTAAATGAGGCAGAGGAGTAACTACACATCTGACAAAGAGAGCAGGAGAGAGTAGGAGGTTCAGAGAGAGACGGAGGAACAGGAGACAAAGCTGCCGAAGCCATGCTAGCCGTGAAGCTAAGCTCACCTAGCGGTACCTTACCGAGCCCAGAAAACCAGTGTAACGCTTAACGAGTCCAAGAACGTAAAGAACAGAAATAGAAAATACATTTTTTAATGTGTTTGTGTGTTAAAGCAACTCAGAAAAACTTCTGAACAGAGAAAATTGGATTATTTCAAGAGAGAGAGAAACCCCGAACTTGCCACAACCGAGTGAGTCAACAAACAGGAAATGACGGGATACGTCTTACCAACGCAGTCTCCAAGGCCTGTTAATAGGATGCTGCTATCGTCCACCAAACATAAATAGTTCATATCTTGACATGGTTTGTGAAAGCTAGAAAAAGCATGCAATTTAGGCTTTGAAGCTTACTTTATGGGGGACTTGAATATAGATTGGCAGGGAACAAGTCCAATGAGAAATAAACTTCAGTGTATGGAAAGTGTGTGTGGACTCATACAGGTTGTAGACAAACCAACCAGAAAGACGATAAGAAGAGATAGTACAAATGCAGCTGAGCTATGTTCAAAAGTTATATCAGTACCTATTGGCTGTAGCGATCATAATTTAATAGCATTTGCTAAAAAAAAAAAAAAAAATTCCAAAACCAGGCCCAAAGGTAATTATGAAAAGATCATACAAGATATTTGATCAGACTAAGTTCAGAGAGGAGGTAATAGGGCTCTGTTGGGCAGACGTTTTAATGGAAACCAATCCAGACTTAGCACTGATGAAATTCAACAAAGTTTTCATGACAGTGGTAGAAAAATATGCACCTATGTAGAAGTTTACCGTCTGTGGTCGGATTATTAGACTCTTAATAAATGAGAGATTCCTTTAAATGTTTGGAGGTTTAAATATGATTTGAATTGATCGTACAGGAGGAAAGTAACACATCACAGTAAATGTAGAACACTGACCTGTCTCAGTCTTAGAACAACAAGCTTATATTATTTGTAGCAACCTTGGTCTATCTATTCTACTCGATAAAGTACAACTCTCAAGATGAAAAACAGAGACTTAGTGGCGCCTTTCTCTTTGATTAGGAAGCTGTACATTTTGTATATCTTTAAGGATGCCCGGTCAAAGAACTATCTCCATGGTAACACAGGATATGGAATATCATTATCAAAACTCTCTGACCACGTCTTGGGTAAAGGCGTCACTCAATAAGACTAATCATTCAAATACTACAACATTAAGTAAACTAGGTCACAGTTGATTACAAAGTACAGATAAAACATAACACTAAATCTTTCCACCACAGTCTCCTCCCCTTTTATTTTATCTCAAAGATAAACCAAAATACAAAGGAGAATCAATAACAATAACAATCAGTAACTAACCTAAGAGACAGGCAGTATTCAAAAAAGAAAGACAATAAAACAGTGGTTCAAATGTTCTCAATCATTACATGTCACATTTAATAATTTCTAACAGAATTATCTAATCTAAGCATCCATCTTAATGACGTTATCTGAACTCGAACAACATCTCAAAAAAAATCCCTCTCTGTTGCCTAAGATAAGATACCTCCATCCTAGGGTCGTGTCACTTGTTGTTTCTCTTCACGACTCAGCAGGCAAAAAGTTTGAGACGGCCCCTAGCCCCAATAGGTGGCGCTGTTGTTCAGTTCCTCATTAGTCAGGATGCATGAACACAACTGCAAAACAAAGAAAAGGGGCACAATGTTAGGCAGTATCAGTCAGGTACACACTAAATAGATCTAATCTTTCAACACAACTCGGAGTGTGTACTCTTCCCTTAAATGAGTCAAGCATCCACAGCGTAAACCTCAAAATCAAGATCGTCAGTCACTCTTTGCTCAGCACCACAGTGACACTTTAAAGAGGTTACACAAAGAAAAGAAATCAATTGTAATCAAAAATAACAATGAAACATTAAAAAAAATAGAATGCAAAGAAAAAATACATTCTAATAAAATCTCAAACTTCTGTAATGATTATGTATCTTTCAAAAATCATAAAAATCTATAAAATCTATCTAAAAATCTCTAAAATCTGTAATCACCCTTTTTCATTTTTTATTTCCCAAACAATGAAAATCAAGAAAAAGACAAACCTATCAAAATGAAATAATTAATGAATAATCAATTAGATAAAAAAATCACAGCAAATGAACTTAATTTGAATAAATTACATGGAATAATGAATGAATAAAAAATACTGATAATTAGAAGTAAAATGTAAAATCCTAAAAAGAATTCAGGCATCCGAGCCGCACTCCGCTTGGCTTGTCGGTACCTATCAGCTGCTTACGGGTCCCGAAGGCCAGAAAGGCCCGATAGGACTCCTTCTTCAGCCTGACAGCATCCCTCATCGCTGGTGTCCACCAGCGGGTTCAAGGGTTGCCGCTGCGACAGGCACCGACCTCCTTGCGGCCACAACTATGGTTAGCCGCTTCGACAATGGAGGCACACTCGGACTTAATGTCCCCCGCCTCCTGTGTTCGAAGTTCTGCCGGAGGTGAGAGTTGAAACTCCTTCTGACAGGGGACTCTGCCAGACATTCCCAGCAAACCCTCACGACATGTTTGGGCCTGCCAGGCCTGTCCTGAGTCCTCACCCACCACCGGAGCCGACTGACCACCAAGTAGTGGTCGGTGGTTAGCTCCGCCCCTCTCTTCACCCGGGGGTCCAAAACATGCGGCTGCAGATCAGATGAAACGACAACCAAGTCAATCATTGAGCTGCGGCCTAGGGAGTCCTGGTGCCAAGTGCAAACATGAAGAACCCTTATGTTTGAACATGGTGTTCGTTATGGACAATCCATGACGAGCACAGAAGTCCAATAATAGAACACCACTCGGGTTCAGATCGGGGGAGCCATTCTGCCCAACCACGCCTCTCCAGGTCTCACTGTCATTGCTGATGTGAGCGTTGAAGTCCCCCAGCAGAATGAGGGAGTCCCCAGAAGGAGCACTCTCCAGCACCCCCTCCAAGGCCTCCAGAAAGGGTGGGTAATCTGATCTACCGCTTGGCGCATAAGCACAAACAATAGTCAGTACCCATCCCCCCACCCGTATGCGGAGAGAAACTACCCTCTCATTCACTGGGGTGAACCCCAACGTACAGGCGCTGAGATGGGAGGCAACAAGTATGCCCACCACAGCTCGCCACCTCTCAACGAAAGTCTCAAGGAGATGAGTTCCGGAGCCGTGCTTCGAGGCAAGGCCGACGATGTCCAGTCGGAACCTCTAGACCTTGCACACTAGCTCCGGCTCCTTCCCCACCAGAGAGGTGACGTTCCACGTCCCAAGAGCCAGTTTCTGTAGCCGAGGATCGGACCGCCAAGGTCCACGCCTTCGGCCACCGCCCATCTTACAATGCACCAGACCCCTATGGCCCCTCCCAGAGGTGGTGAGCTCATGGGAAGGGGGGCCCATGTTGCCTCTTTGGGCTTAGCCCGGCCACCAGGCGCTCGCCAACGTGCCCCACCTCCAGGCCTGGCTCCAGAGTGGGGTCCCGGTGACCCACGTCCGTGCGAGGGAACTCTGAGTCCAATAGTTTTACTCATCATAGGGGTCTTTGGGCCCCCTTTTGGACGCCCCCTAACAAGAAACATAACACAAACAATATGAAGTCTGTTTTGCTCTGGATCCCCAGAAATTTGAAGAATGTGTCATCTTCTCCATTTCTTCATATGTGATGATTAAATGAATGAAAAGCTATAAAAGTCAAGTGTTCGTTTCAGAGTCTACTTCTCTCAGTTTTTCTGCTTCAGCAGTAGGCGGCTTGGCCAGAATAGGTCCTGTCACTCTCTTGCAATGACTGGCGTGCACCCAAGTTGCTCTCTCAGCGACTTTCACAGCAGTATAGGTTACAAGCAACACCTGAAAATGCCCTTGCCATCGTGACTGTCTCCAATTTCGTCTCCTCAGTTCTTTAATCAGAACCGAGTCTCCAGGTCTGACTGGATGAAGGGGTCTCACAGCAGAGGGTGGTACGCACAATGGGTGGATAATTTCACCCCCAAGAACTCACCAATCTCTTCAAGAGCCTTGCCCACAAAATGTCTGCCATTGTCACTGGAAATTCTGTCAAAAATTCCCCATGTTGGAAAGACGTCTCCCAGCAAAGCTTTCACTATCGCAGCAGTGTCAGCATGTTTTGAGGGGAGCGCTTCTGTCCATTTTGAAAACATGTCAACAATCACCAAACAAACAGGTTCAAGTTCGATGAAGTCCATCATCAGATGTTCAAAAGGTCTCTGTGGAGCCGGATGACCAGCAGGTTGAGTGGACACTGCTCGACCTGCATTATTTGTGGCACACACCATGCATAAATGACAATATTTCTCAGCAAAAGATGTGAAACCTTTTGTTAACCAATGTGTAGCAACAAGATCAAACATTCCAGTTTTGGAACAGTGATCCAGCCCATGACTGAGTTTTGCAAAAACTGGGAAAAATGTTTAGGCAGACATGGCTTCTTTTCTACAGAAACCCACACACCTTCATCTTTGAAAAAACCTGCCTATGTCCATGCTTTTACCTCAGAAGAAGTGGCAAAACTGTAGCTGTCAGATCAGACACGTCAAGGGGCTCCTATGCCTGCTCAATAGCAGCACAGGTATTCGTCATTGGCTGAACCACGGCAGCTTTGGCGGTAGCATCCGCTCTGGCGTTCCCAAGAGAAACAGTATCTCTGGAGACCATATGTGCAGCACATTTCACTACTGCAACCTTGGATGGCAGCAAAATTGCTAGCAACCTGTGATGCATTCAAACTTGGCTTATCATCAGACTTCAAGAACCGTCTGTGTCTCCACAGAGCTCCAAAATCGTGAACCACACCCACTGCATAGCTGCTGTCACTGTATATGGTCGCTGCTTTATCTTTAGCCAGCTCACAGGCCTTCGTCACTGCAACCAGTTCTGCGGTCTGTGCAGAGAGATGAGACGGAAGGCTTCCTGCAGACAAAGTACAATGATCAGAGCAAACAGAATAGCCCACTCTATTTGTCCCCCATGAGTCTCTGTACGATGAGCCATCCACATACAACACCATGTCTGGATTCTTTAAGGGCGTGTCAGTCAAATCTGGACGGGGTGTACACAGTACCTCTAATTCTGTTTGACAGTCATGCGGGGTCCCGTCGTCTTCAGTAGACAGCAAGCTGGCAGGATTAAGAACATTGCACCTCTTAACAGTAGTGTTAGGCAAATCCAGCAAGACAGAAGTGTACCTCAGCCATCTTGACGCTGACAAGTGTGAAGTTTTCTGCTCCAACAAAATGATGGCAACATTGTGGGGTACAAACACAGTTAGTGGGCAATACATCATAATGTCTATCAAAGCCAAAACTTTGTTTTCTGCTGCTGCTAAAGCTCTCAGGCACCCAGGAAGGCCGGCTGCAACTCGGTCAGGTTTTGCAGAGTAATAAGCCACAGGTCGTTTCAAACCACAGTGTTCTTGAAGGAGAACAGACGTCATGCATCCGTTCTTTTTATCAACCATCTGAATAAATGTTTTTTCTGTGTCTGGCAAAGCCAGAGCTGGAGGGCACTGCAGAGCTCTTTTCAGCTTCTCAAATGATTGCAATGCCTCAGAAGTCCACTGGATTGCATTGGAGGCCATCATATCTCTGCCATGAATCAACTCAGAAAGTGGCTTCTCCACAATCGCATTGTCGATTATGAAATTCCGACAATACGACAACCCTTAATTAATCCCACATCATACAAATTTTATGCCCACAAATTATTTGGAACATATTTGAGCAAAAGAGGCATTTCTCAGCCGTCGGTCGCAACTTCATCATGTAGAAAAACATGAGATAGCACCTCATCAGGGTCCTCAGTTAAATTAATCAACCTTGTGACATGCACGGTGGAAATCAGTGAACGTTTGTAAAGTTTAGTAGATCTGGAGTAGAGGATCGAACGGTCATTTTCAGTTCGCTACCAATCAGAAGCTAACTGAGCGCGATGAACGAGGTTTGACACTGTGATGGAGAAATTTATTATTATGATTCATCTGTTAGTATTATTAACACTGAGAGCAGAAGGTGTGAAGAACAGAAGAGCAGAGGGGCCAGAAAACAGGTGTTGCCCGGTCAAAGAACTATCTCCATGGTAACACAGGATATGGAATATCATTATCAAAACTCTCTGACCACGTCTTGGGTAAAGGCGTCACTCAATAAGACTAATCATTCAAACTGATACTACAACATTAAGTAAACTAGGTCACAGTAATTACAAGGTACAGATAAATCATAACACTAAATCTTGCCACCACATCGTCAGAAGTATCAGTACCCCAAGGTTAGACATTGAGTTAAAGAACATATGATTGAACGAAATCAAGCTTAATTAACAGCAAATAGAATTAATTTTAAATCAAACTAGCAAGTGTACCGGAAATTAAGGAATTATGTAACTAAATTCAATATAAAGAAAGAGAAGTTATGTTATGAAAACAGGATAAATGAAATAAAGAATGATAGTGTGAAAGTTTGGATCAAACTTAATAATTTGATGGGAAAGAATCTTGGAAAGAGCCCATCTTTCTTAGAGACAGATGGATATTTCCTCACAAAACCAATTGAGATTGCGAATTATTTAAATTATTTTGTTAAAAAAATTCAAGATTTGAGAAACAACTTTCAGGACAAGGAAAATAAACCTTCATATTTATTAATAAGAGATAAAATAATGTCAGGAAAAAAATTTGAATTTAATTTCGAGGCAGTAAATGTAAGTTATATAGAAAATTTGTTGAGAAATTGCAAAAATAAGCCACCATGTATTGATGGATTAGACGGTAAGCTTCTGAAAATGGTGGCTGATTTGGTTGCCCCGGTTATCTGTTATATTATCAACCAAAGTTTGAATTAAATGTTGTATCCTCAGAATGGAAAAAAGCAAAAATAACACCACTGCCAAAGAATGTAAGACAGCCGTTTTCTGGATTGAATAGCCGTCCTATAAGTCTATTGCCTGTGCTAAGTAAAATAATGGAGAATGTGGTCGGTGAACCAATAAGAAACTACTTTTCCTTAAACAATCTAACCACAGATTGCCAACATGCATATAGGAAAGGACACTCCACAGCAACCGCCCTTGCTCAGATGACAGATCATTGGTTTAAGGATATAGAACAAAATAAATTAGTTGGAGCAGTTTTGCTGGATTTGACAGCGGCTTTTGATATCATTGATCATGAATTATTGGTTAGAAAATCTTATGGTTTCTCAAAGTCATCAATATTCTGGTTTAAAAGCTATTTAAAAAATACGAAACAAATGGTTTATTTTAATGGTATTTATTCTGATGAAAGGGATGTTAGCTGTGGAGTGCCTCAAGGGAGCTGTTTGGGGCCTTTATTATACACTATTTTTACAAATGATTTATCGTTAGTATTAGATAAGGCCAAAATATCTATGTATGCAGATGATGCAACAATTTGGTTTTCAGCACCTAAGTGTTTAGAGTTAAAAACATCCCTGCAGCAGGAACTCCAGGTGGAGTGGATAACGAAAAACAAGCTGGTTCTTAATGTATTGAAAACAAACAGTATTATATTTGGCACATCATATACCCTATAAATAATGTGTCAGTGAAACAAGTACAAGAAACAAAACTACTTGGTGTTGTGTTGGATGATAAATGGTTGTGGACTAAACATATTGATAAGATGGTATCCAAGATGGGAAGGGCTGTTTCTGTTGTAAGAAGGTGTGCGGCTTTCATGTCACTAAAATTAGTTAAACTTGTGTTACAATCTTTAGTATTGTCAGTTCTGGTTTACTGTCCAGTAATTTGGTCTAATACATCACAATATAACATAACGAAGCTGCAAATTGTACAAAATAGAGCAGCAAGAATAGCTTTGCATTGTGGCTATAAAACAAACATCATAGCCATGCATAACTGTTTGGGCTGGCTATCAGTGAAGAAAAGATTATTGTATTCACTGCTGGTTTTCTTTAAAAACATTTTAATGACAAAAGAATCATCAGTTTTATATAAAAGTTTATATATCAGTTCTGATAGACATGGCTATGTAACCAGACAAGTTAACAGAGGAGATTTTAAATTACCCAAAGCAAGAACAAATGCAATTAAACGAATGGTTTTGTACAGAGCTATGAAGAATGGAATAAACTCCCAGGTAACATCAGACAGGAAAATAGTAAAATAATTTTCAAGAAATTAGTTAAAGAATACATGCGTACAGTAGAGCTGTAATGTTTGTTTGTTAAATATATTTATTTATTTTTTTCAAAAAATGTGCATTGAATCCAGTAAGCATATGGGTTGTTTGAGTTATCGACAAAAATATGATTATGTGTACAGTATGTCAGATGCCCTTGATCCCCAGCCACCACGAGGACAATCATAAAATTGGACATATAAAATTTGTTGTATTTTTTGTGGGCCAAAAAATATAATAAACTCCTTTAGAACCTAATAAACTATTACAAAATAAATAATGTTTAAAACAGAATAATATTAATATTTACACAAAATAAATCTGCAAGTATAACAAATAGTGCAAGATTTAGCCTTTTTATTATCAATTCATTATTCCATCTCATTTATTCCAATCAAGTTTATTTAAAGTTTTTTATTTTTTATTATTATTTCATCGAGCTACATTTCGATTGTTTTTTTAATTTTTTATTTGGGGATAAAGTATGAAAAGGGGTTATTACAGATTTTTATAGATTTTTATATTATAGATTTATAGATTTTTTTATGATTTATGAAGAATACATATTCATTATTGAAGTTAGAGATTTTATTAGAAATTATTTTTTGGTTTTATTCGAATGTTTCATTGTTATGGTTGATTACTACTGATTTGTCTTCTTTGTGTAACCTCTTTAAAGGGTCACTGTGGTGCTGAGCAAAGAGTGACTGACGATCTTTATTTTGAGATTCACGCTTGGGATGCCTGCCTCATTGAAGGGAAGAGTACACACTCCAATTTGTGTTGAGAGTTTAGATCTATTTAGTGTGTACCTGACTGATACTGCCTAACATTGTGCCCCTTTTTATGTTTGCAGTTACGTTCATGCATCCTGACTAATGAGGAACTGAACAAGAGCGCCACCAATGGGGCTAGGGGCCATATCAAATTTTTTGCCTGCTGAGTCGTGAAGAGAAACAAAAGATTACACGACTTTAGGATTAAGGTTTCTTATCCTAGGCCACCAGCAGGTTTTTTTTTTTGTTAGGGATGTTGTTCGAGTTCAGATAACGTCATTAAGATGGATGCTTAGATTAGATGATTCTGTTAGAGATGATTCAATGTGACATGTAATGATTGAGAACATTTGAATACTGCCTGTCTCCTAGGTTAGTTACTGATTGTTATTGTTATTGATTATTGATTCTCCTTATGTATTTTGATTTATCTTTGAGATTAGATAAAAAGGGGGTAAACTGTGGTGGAGAAATGTAGTGTTATGATTTATCTGTACTTTGTAATCAACTGTCACCATGTTTACTTAATGTTGTAGTATCAGTTTGAATGATTAGTCCTATTGACTGACGCCTTTACCCAAGTCATGGTCAGAGAGTTTTGATAATGATAGTACACATCCTGCATTACCATGGAGATGACTCTTTGACTGGGCATCCTTAAAGGTCTACAAAGTTCACAGCTTTCTAATCAAAGAGAAAGGCGCATTCACCCTGAGAGTTGTACTTTATTGAGCAGAATAGATAGACCAAGGTTGCTAGAAATAATATAAGCTTGTTGTTGTAAGATTGAGACAGGTCAGTATTCTACATTTACTGTGATGTGTTACTGTCCTCCTGCATGATCAGTTCAAATCATATTAAAACCTCCAAAATGTTTAAATGAATATCTCTCATTTTATTAAGAGTCTAAAATCCAACTACAATGGTGTAAACATAATGACAATCAACACTGGGCTGACATTTTGTCAAGCATTGTCAGCCCCAAAGAGCTCTCTGTTTGTTCCTGATTCTTTTCATGGTGCTTTTGTTCATTAGTGGATTCCTCTTTGAAGAAATCCATTAGGTCTTTCTGTGAGGAAAGCCAGAAGTGGCAGCAGCGGTTGATAGGCCAGCCGGAGAAGGCTGGGCAACAACTTTACAAAGTAGATAATTATGTCTTATTAGGGTTATATCATCTTTTAGTGTGTGCACCACTGAGAGGCAAGCAGCCATATATCTTAATATATGTTCTTTTTCCTGTTGTTTGTTTCCTGCATGTAGCTTATATTTGTGATAATTCCGAAAGTTCAACAGAATCAAAACAGTACAGACATAGACATGGTTCTACAGTTCTCTCTTAAACTGCTCCATTTACTAAAAGATAGTTAATCTTGTTTGGGAGAATGCAAATGATTTTGTGTTTAATAGAATTATTTTTACTTATGAAGAAACCCATAAAGTCATCACTACTGAGACAAGGGGGGATAGTTGGCTCAACAGAGCTATAACTCTGTGTAGGTTTGGCAAATGAACTAAAAAGAAACTAAAGATTGTTTTTATTTACCTCCATTGATGATGAAAAATAAGCTGTCCTAGCTTGTCAAAGGGCGTTTGTATAAAGTAGTAGACTATTTTTCCAGGTTAGAAAGGAATCATTTTGTGTGCAGAGTGCCATTTTCTCTCCAGTTTCCTAGTATTCTGCTTTAAAGTACACAACTCTGCATTAAACCAGGGAGCCAACCTCCTATGGCTAATTTTAAGGGGGCTACACTGTCTAACGCCAAACGCAGTGAGGAGGTAATACTTTGAACCAGACCATCAATTTCTGAAGGGTTAGTGTTGGAATTACTGCCATCCACTGTTATATTCTGAGATGGATAGGGAAGCAAGAATGGAACAGATCCTTTAAAACTTGTTACAGCACTGTCTGATAAAGTTCTTCTGTAATGACATTTTCTTTCAGATTTTGGAACGTTGGGTAAAGTAAATTCAAAGGTTATCAAAAAATGGTCAGATAGGACTTGGTTATGCAGGAGGACTATTAGTTCATCACACTCAATGCCGTATGTCAGTACCATGTCTAAAGTGTGTTGACCAGAGTGTGTGGGTCCTTTCACTTTCTGAGTAAAGCCAATTGAGTCTAAGACAATATTAAAGGCTACAGTTAGGCTATCACTTTCAATGTCCATGTGAATATTGAAATGTCCTATTATAATTACCTTATCAATGTTTAAAACTAAATCAGATAAAAAACCTGAGATCTGGTCCAATAATTAAGATTAAGGGCCTGGTGGGCGATACAAAACTTCAAACAAAGGTGGTTTTAATGTTTTGCAGTTTGGATGAGGAAAACTAAGGATTAGATGTTCATAAGAGCTGTGGTTAATTATTGATGAATTTGCAAATCTGAATGAAAGATGTTTGCAACTCTTCCTCCTCACCCAGTACTTCTAGGAATGTGAAAATTGTGATAATTGGAAGGACGTGACTCATTTATAATTACAAAACCCTCCTGCTGCAAACAGGTTTCTGATGGGCAAAATGGATCAATTTTAGTATCACATAAAGTCATTTACTAATAAAGTATTTGAAGAGAGGGGTCATATTTATTTTAATGAGATTGTCATAGTTTGCTTTTGTCAGGTTAACTTTTAGTCTATTTAACTGAACAGAAGCTGCAGAGAGGTGGGTTAAACTACGACTCTGCTTCCTGGTCTGGACCCTGGTTTGTCAGTGTTGTGAAGGACTAATTAATCTGTCCAGATTCCTAGAAAGAAGAGCTGTTTCATCCGAAGTGGGATGGATGCCGTCTCTCTGGATCAGACCAGGTTTTCCCCAAAACGTTTTCCAATTATCAATGTAGCCCACGTTGTTTGCTGGACACCACTCAGACAACAGTCAATGAAATGACAGCATGCGGCTAAACATGTCTTCACTGGTCCGATCAGCCGGGGACCAGAAAAGATAACACAGTCCGACATCTTTTTAGCAAACTTACACACTGAAGCAACACTAATTTTAGTGACCTCCGATTGGCATAACCGGGTGTCATTACCGCCAGCACGAATAACAATCTTACTGTATTTACTCTAGTCCTTAGCCAGCAGTTTCAGGTGGGATTTTATGTCGCCTTTTCTGGCCCCTGGAAAACATTTGACTACGGAACTGCCAAGAACCAGAGTCTGTGCGTCACTGAGTGGGGAAAATCTGTTAGAAACGCAGACAGGTTTGTGATGCCATTTGGGCTGGGAACTATGCTTTCTACGTACCGTTACCCAGTCGGCCTGAGATCTCAGCTACGTGGGTTCTGTTGGGTTCTGTATTCTATCCTTGTTGGCTCCGTGCTGGCTAATGGGCCTCTACTATTTACTGGATTCTCAATAGTGTAGAGCCGGGCCTCTAACTCTGAAACCCTCGCCTCCAAAGCTATGAAAATGCTACATTTATTACACTTACCATTATCACTAAAGGGGGAGTAACTAAACATCTGACACAGAGAACAGGAGAGAGGAGCCACAGAAGGAGAAAGATACGGAAGAGATGTAGTCATAGCTTCTACGAAACTAAGCTAACGAGCTAGCGAGATCTTAGCACACCAAGAACAACTGTGTGAAAGACAAAGGGTTCCCAAAACGTAAAGTACACCAACTGGAAATAAGTGTGGTAGTGTGCTTGTGTGTTAAAATAACTTAGAAAGACTGCAAATCTTCATAAGAGTGTTAACGTTGGCAGATCAGATCAGTGTAATGCAGGTCAGGGCAATATAGAATGGTGCAATATCAGGACAGTCTGGGCACGTGCAAAACTGCGGTTTTTGCAATTCAGTCGATGCGTTTCCGTTTTTTTTATATTGTCCTTTGCTGTCCACACTTTTTGTTAGTGTTTGCTCTAACGGTGCATGGACACTCAACGTGACAAGAGAGTCAGGTTTTCATGTAAAGTCAATGGAGGAGCGCAATGAAGCGCGACTGGGGGTCCCGCGACAAGTCAGAAGTAGATTTGCATTGTGAAAACATTTTCTGTCTGATTTGCACAACCAATTAGTGCGACTTGTGCGTTTGAAGCGCAAACTAAAATATGTGCTGCATTTTATGTGGTGCATTTTGTGCATTTGCGCTTATCGCGTTTGTCCATCAAGTTTGAAAAATCTGAACTCCAGCTTCAAGTCGCGCCGCGACAGCCAATCAGGTAACAGGTGTCAGTAATGCTACTAAGTCACAGCATCAGCAGGACATGTAGGAAATACTGATAAACACCATGGCTAATCCCCCTGTACTACATGACACCAGCTGTTTTCTATACAGAGACAGGAATAAAAAAAATTAACAGTACCAAGAAGTTAAACTATTTAGACAGGAATGCTCTTATGAGGTTTGTGGGTGGCTCTTAAAAGGCCCCGGTCTCTCCGCCGAGAAGTGAGCCATGAAAAGTTTCCTCACCCAGACACCCAGGCCTGGTAATGTTTCCACCACAGCACGTCCCGTGCCATTCACATATTATTTTATAAACTTTAACTAATTGCAGACAAATGGACAGCCGCGCAGCTTAGTAATTGGTATGTCAGTGGGAGAAGCTTGGACCTTTGCGGAATAAACCGGCCGAGGAGCTGGGGTAGGTACTGACCCCTCCGCCACAGCCTGACTGGTAGCTCTCCAAACCCCCACTGTAGCTGTCCAAGCGCTGCCTGAGGCCAGGCTGAACATGTAGTCCACGTAGTCCTCCTTCAGGTCGGAGACCATAGTCCACCTGGCAGTTGAGCTCGCACATGCTGGGCTTGATAGAGATGGTGCTCTTCTCCCAGGTTCTGGATCGTTCTGCCACTGCTTGACTGGGCCTCCCCCCGCAGAAGCGGTTCCAGCTCCGCCTGAGCAGGGCTGAACATGTAACACGGTCAGCTCAGAGACCACAGTTGACTGGGAGCTCCCGTAGGGTCGGACCATGGAGGGAGGGATGAGGAGGCAGCCAGCTGATTGTTAACCGGTCAGGGTCCTCCCATAAATGGCGTATTTCTGCTTACATGGTCTTGTGCCTGAAACGGCAGAGTGCCTTCTCTGGGTATTGCGGCGTCTTGTTCACAAATGAGGGAAAAATGGAGCGGGAGATCAATAGAAGGATTGGAAAAGCATTTGAAGTTATGCGGGTGCTGTACTGGTCTGTCGTGGTGAAGAGAGAGCTGATCCGAAAGGTAAAGCTCTTGATTTACCAGTCGATCTCCGTTCCTACTCTCATCTATGGTCATGGGTGGTGACCGAAACAATGAGATCACAAATACAGGCTGAAGTGAGTTTCCTCCGTAGGGTGGCTGGACTGTACCTCAGAGATAGAGTGAGAAGCTCAGTCATTCTGAGGGGGCTCAGAATAGAGCCACTGCTCATCTGCACTGAGAGGAGCCAGTTGAGGTGACTTGGGAATCTGGTCAGGATGCCTCCTGGATGCCTCCCCGGTGAGGTGTTGCGGGCACTTAAAACTGGGAGGAGACCCAGAGGAAGACCAAGGACTCGCTGGAGGGACTATGTCTCTTGGCTGGCCTGGGAACGCCTCGGAATTCCTCCCGAGAAGCTGGCTCAAGTGGCTGAGGAGAGGTAAGTCTGGGTTTCTCTGCTAAAGCTGTTGCAACCGCGAACTCTTCTACTACTCCATAGTTGCATTATTTGCAGTTTTATTCTACAGTTAATTTTGTTTTTTCTCTAGGTTTTTCTCTACACCTGGTCAGACTTTATCAATACATAGTGTGACTTTCTGCTCAGTCTTGTTGGAGGGGGGTATCGACTGGGAAAATAACTCCCAATAACTGAACAGCCTAGAAAATTAGCGATGTGGGTAAATCAATACATAGTCCAGGAAAATACATTTGAAGGTCAAACACTATATTGTGAAATGTTAAACTCACAGTGACCTGTTCGCAGCTGAGAGCTGGAGGAAGCAGAATGTGGGGCTGATGACGTTGAGGTAACATTGGATGAAGCAAAGTCTGGCGTTCCCTTTGCGAAGATCATCTACAACATCTCAAAAAAGAACTTTTTTGAAGCAATTGTGTCTTGCGTGACTGCAAGTGCTCATGTTAGCTCGCTACCTTTCTCATGAATAGCAGTTAAATAATTAAAGTGCTTAAAATCAGTCATCACTCGTCGTTTTCTGATATTCCGGATGCTGATGCTGGATCCAATATCTAGTCAGTATGCCTCCTGTTGATTGATACCTTTTAACATAAATGCCATCCATTTCTGCAAAGCACCTTTAGTGCTTGTATTCTGTCCCACAGTTGTGGTCTTTCAGTATTAGCACTTGAATTATGTTTTGTTTTGTTTCCCTCAGCAATGTTTTGAACTCACTGGAACCCATGTGTTCCCATTCTGTGACGTCACATCACACAACATATTGCTAGCTCAGTAGCTAGCAATAGGTTGGTAAAAGTGGGATTTACATCATATTACCGGACCAATCAGTCCATGGTAGGCGTGCTGGGTCACTTTAGCCTAAGACAGAGGTAGTCCGAAAAAAGGGCTCGGCTTGGCCCAGACAAAGGTTGTGGAAACGTGCTTAATACCGACTGACCCAGTCCGGGCTGAGATCACCCTAGTGGAAAAGAGGAATAATAACAGTTATGCTTTTTGAGAAAGAGCAAGCCCGTTAAATATATGGAGGACCAAAACTGACATAATGAAAAATAAAAGCAGAAATATATACATATTGTTTTACCTTTTCCTTACACGTGCATTTTTGTAAAGAAATGTAGATATTTTGTTTTTCCTTTTCCTTATTACATGCATTTTTTCAAGAAATATATATATATATATATATATATATATATATTGTTTATTCCGATTCTGTTTACATTTCTGTCAAGAAAAATATATATTTTGTTTTTAATTTTTCTTATTACGTGCATTTTTGTCAAATAAAATAATACATGTGTTTTCCTTTTCCTTGTACATTCATTTCTGTCAAAAATATATATATATATATATATTGTTTAAAATTTTCCTTATTGCGTGCATTTTTGTCAAAAAAAATAAAATAATATATATATATATATATATATATATATATATATATATATATATATATATATATATATATATATATATATATATATATTGTTTTTTCCTTTTCAATGCAGTTCTGCCAAGTAAAATATATATTTTGTTTTTTCTTTTCCTTCTACATGCATTCTTGTTTTTACATTCCCTTGTCCTCTCTTTTACATTATCGTATGCATTTCTGCTTCATTATGCAAAAGAGGAGGGCAGCCCTTCTTGGTCCAACTCCTCTACTATTGGTCAATAGCCAGGAAGAAGCAGGATCCATAAGGAGAATGATCGTGCATGCCAGGTCAGCTACTTTAAAAACCACGCCCGCAGTCGACTCCGGCTCAACTAATTCAACATGGCCGCTCCAGGCCGGGTGAGTCTGAGCATGAGAAGTCCATCACGGCAGCGCTTCAGAGAGCTTCTCCCTCAGCGTTAACCCCTGGAATCATGGTAAGTTAAGCCTGTTTCCTTATGTATTTATTTTTATACTTTTGGAAGAGCAAATACACTATATTAAACTTTAGGCTTTCTAGCACATGTATTAGAAAGGCTGCTTAAGGTGCTGTAGGCTACTCTACCTACTTAAAGCGTAGTTAATCCTTTACGCATAAAAAAAGATATAAGCATGTCTGGAATGTATTGCCGACTTTTGTTCACTGTAGTATCACTTTTTGAGCTTGAGAACTTTGTCTGAATTAAAGCCAAGCTATGTCAGACAAGAGAAAAGTTACCATAGCAACGCTTAAGCACGCTTGACCCAGTAAATCTCTGTTACAGAGTAACGTGAGGTTACAGATTTACGTACATTCTTTATGTTTTGTTAGAAATCAAATTTGGCAAAATAACTATGATCTGTGCTAATGATGAATCATGCAGACGCCCAGATCACACAACATCCATTTTTTTTGCCCTTTTATTGTAGTGTTGTAGAAACTAAAATCAGTAGCTGACCTGGCATGCACAATCATTCTCCTTATGGATCCTACTTCTTACTGGCTATTGACCAATAGTAGAGGAGTTGGACCAAGAAGGGCTGCCCTCCTCTTTTGCATAATGAAGCAGAAATGCATACGGTAATGTAAAAGACAGTACAAGGGAATGTAAAAACACATGTATTATTTTATTTGACAAAAATGCAGGTAATAAGAAAAATTAAAAACATATATATAATATACAATATAATATATATTTTTCTTGACAGAAATGTAAAAAGAATCGGAAAAAACAATATATATATATATATTTCTTGACAAAATGCATGTAATAAGGAAAAGGAAAAACAAAATATATACATTTCTTTACAAAAATGCATTTTAAGGAAAAGGAAAAGCAATATGTATATATTTCTGCTTTTATTTTTAATTATGTCAGTTTCGTTCCTCCATTTAAAAAAATACCTGTGTGATTAATTACAATGGAGAAGCTTCCATTATTATACATAGGACTCCATACGAACATCTTTTTTTAACCAATTTAATATTTAACTAAACTTGACAGCATTCTTTGATTACTAGGGTTATATTGGAATGTATGTAACTGACTTTAAATCTATCTCTATGATTAGATAAAATTTGTTTGCCTTGCCTTAGAACAATATGTATTGTTAATGTAATTATAGTTCTAAAAACCAAATTGAAACATTTTAAAACTGAGGAATGGGGTGCCATTACCAGTCCCCAACAACAGTGACGCTGGTAACGTGTTACTTAGTAGCGCGTTACTCCTAATATGACCACTTTTTCAGTAATGACTAATCTAACGAGTTACTATGTCCATACCAGTAATCAGATTAAAGTTACTTGTTCAAACCACTGTGCATTACTATTTTTGTAATTTTCTTAAGCAAAAATATATATTTGGTACATGGTGGCAAGGCATTAGAAAAACAAGCGGTAATAGCGGTAAATATGGTTTTATATACCCTCAACTACACTGCTGCCGTCTTTTTCTGTCGTAATCCGAACCAGTTGATTATCTCCTTTATGGTCGCCATATTTGTATTGACCTGAGTCTAAGATTCTGAATTTTGTACTCTGTAACTGCCCCCTAGTGGAACTCTCCAGTAGTACATGCAGTGAGTACGTCCCCAAGACATAGCTTGTTGCTGCATAGTTGCTGGTGTCAATGTGAGGTTAAAAAGCAAGTATATTTCCAGCTTTACTTTTAAAATGCACTTCCAATAAAGTGAGTATTGGCAAAACTGGTTATTGTGTTTATGTTGAGGCAGTGGGGAGTGTTCTTGGTAGCTGCTGATAGTAACTAATAAAGTAACAGGTAATCTAATGTTGTTACTTTTACAATAAAATAATAAGTAAAGTAACTAAATTAATTTTGGAAACAGTAATCAGTAGTCAGTAAAAAAGTCAAGCAAAGTAACTGTGGCAACACAGCCCACTAATTAAAAACGTTTCTAAAAGCAATAGGATTGTTCTTTTTCTCTCTTTGTTTCTTTGTTCATATCACATTTTAAAAATAAATTACTCTGTTTCAACCCTTTACTTCATCTGAAAAAAAAGCAAACTTGCTATTGGTTGACTTTTTTTACAAACGTTAGGCAACAAAAGACTGTTAACTGAATATTTTAATTCAAAGAACTTTGAAGCAAATTTCTTCCATCACATTACATATTTTTCCTGAGGTTGTAAGATTTAAAAAGACTAACATATGCAGAGATGCAGCTATTAAAGAAATGTCATACAAATGGCTGATTAATTATTTATAAAACAAAAGAAATAACTGGTCAGATTAAAATCACATTTATGTTGTACCTCCACTTAGTAACTGCACAATGCATTACTACAATAATGCAACATCATCAATATTGCAAAAACATTATTTCCACAACAGTCTGCACTTTAAGTCTCATCAGATAACCGGGGAAAGTTTCTCTTCTTTTGTTTGAAAGAATTCTCACCTCAGTGCATAATTGTTTCCTCTCGTGATACTTGCTTCACCCCTTTATCACCTCCCAACAGCCGTAAAAACAGAAAAATATTCTCAGTAATTGCAGATTTTAAAGGTCACAAGCTGGATGGGACAAAAGGCGCAAAGGTGAAAGATTAGTTAAAGGCACTAAATATACATGAGTTGACAAAAAACTGTCAGGGTTTATTTCAGAATAGCTTTTAAGCTATGTTTGATTTTTTTCCCCCATTGTAATTCATTATTACCAGAAAGGTTCTTTTAAAATACTGCAGGAAAAAAAGTTGACATGTTTAATATAAATCACATGAAAATTAACAAAAAAATCAAACACATTAAAAGAAAAGTAGACTTTCTATTATACTCCAATTTGCTTGTAAGGAAATGTTTTGTACTTCAGGGAGCAAAGCTTTCTGTGAACCTGTTAAACGAGTAGCACCTTAGTGTGTGTGTGTGTGTTTGTGATGTTCCACATTCTTCAGTAAGTAGCCTGATGAGCCACTCTGTAAAGCAACTGCTGTTCGTATTCAATAAGATGCATTTTTAATGAGCAACACTGTGTTTGAATGCTGTGCAGAAAAACGTACTGTCACTTCTGATCCTACATTATCCCGTCCCACACCCCTCACACACCTATCAGATGATGGTGCCAACCAGACTATTGAATAATGAAGGCAGGTTAGAGTTTTAATGGAGAGTGCATGTCTGATTTTGAAGGTGTCTTCAGCTATTTTTAGTAGACTAGGAACATAAGGCATGAATCCCTCTAAGTGGAAGTCAGTGAATTAGTTAAATGAATTCTGACATTTCATCGCAACTCCTTTGCATCACAACGAATGCAGAGTTATTTCGCATTAGCTTTAACTATCCCAGGGGCAATTCTAAGATCAGAGGTTTAAGGGAGCTGAGCACCCAGAGAGCTACCTGGCCAGGCAAGATACATTTTACTGTTTTGTAAATTTTTACACACACAACAGGAAATATAATGTTATAGGACATCCAGTCTTTTAGCTTCTCAGTAGCACCTTGGATTTAATTTTAGGACATGCATTTAACAAAATGTTGGACAGTCACTGCTCATACAAATATAAACTGAATCAATCAGAAATACGCTTTAAAAAAACTCGAAAAGCATAACTAGGAGAGCGTAGACCTCTGCCAAGTAAATTGGTACAGTTTAGATTCCTTCATAATACCTGATCATCTCCATTATTTCTTTACATAAAAAGCAGTATTGACAGTCACCAAATAGACATTTCAGATCAAACTATAGAGTGCGTTGGTGTTAATATTAAATTATCGGCCAACATGTCATTTATTTTGTTGTACGTATATAGACCACCAAATCCTACAAATGAGTTTCATACTGGTTTAACAAAAATTTTAAAAACATATGAATGAAAGGAAATAATTCTCATGGGTGATCTCAACATAAATTGGCTTAATAAAGGCAAAAGGAAACACCTTAAAGACACTGTAAATGCAATAAAAAACACACAACTGATTAAAAAACCAACTAGAATAACAAGAACTACTCAATCTTTGACAGATTTAATATTTACAAATAAACCAGACAGGGTAATCAAAACTTACAACTTCATAACTGGACTGTCTGATCACAATCTTTTTTTAATAGCCAGGAAATTAAATAATAAGTAAATAGGAACATAAACAAAGAAGCATCAAACAAACTATGCAAAATGCCTAATATCTCTAAAGGAATTCCACATTGCACTACCAGATGGTTGAAAACTCAAAAAAAATTATTTTGCATGATATAGATTCTTTAAAGGTGATCTAAATAACATTGATTGGGCCTCCAAAATTCATAGTTAAAGCTGTAACTCTACAGTACATGCACCAACATTACAACTGCTATATAGGATATAATTGATAAATATACTCAACTCAAACATAGCAAATAAAAAAAGAGGCTCCCAGGGTTTAATAAAGCTCTTTGGAACACAATGAAACAGCGATAAAGCTGTCAAGGTTTAAGGCTTATAACTAAATTAACCACTGATCATTATAACTATAAATATCTGAGAAATAAAGTTATCATGCTGCTTCGAAAATCAAAAAAACGTTTTCTAAACTTAATCAAAGAGACAAAAGTTAATTGTAAGAATCTGTGGAGGAGCATGGATAAAATACTGGGAAGGAAAAACATATATGAGGAGCACTTACAATTGAAAATCAATGGAATGGTTCAAAGTGATGACTTCATTCTGGCTAAACATTTCAATGGTTATTTCTTAGATGCTGTGTTGGATCTGGCAGAGAATTTTTCTAAAGTGAAATGCTGCTGAGCTGATCATAGCAACAGCAATGTGTCTTATTGTAGGCTGCAGAGTATAGACGAAGATAAATTTTCTAAAATAATAGCAAAAGTGAAACAAATGATATCTTTGGAATTGACAATGTTCAAAAAAACATCAAATGATTATAATTCCAGCACTAACGATGGCTGTGAATCAATTTATAAATGACGATAATTTTCCTTTTCTGTTGAAAAAGGCAGTGGTGAAGCAGATTTTCAAGTCAGTAGACAACGTCTGAGTGTCAAACTGTCGGCTTATTAGTCTCATACTGGTCATCCCCAAGATTTTTGAAAGGGTGGTGGCAGAGCAGTTAGTGGAGCTTCTTGACCACATCAATGTATTACATCCGTAACAGTTTGGGTTCAGAAAAAGATGCTCCACAGAGTCTGCGTGCTGCTACTTATTAGAAGACATCAAATCCAGTCTTGAGAGTGGAGGTGTGTGGGGACAGTTTTTTTGGACTTGAGAAAGGCATTTGATACTGTACATCAGCAGCTTCTCATCAGCAGACTATCTAATTTTTCTCTAGACACAAACACAGTACCTTGGATTCAATACCTTAATGATACCTTAAGGTACCTTATGGTACCTTAATGATAGACAACAATGTATTGTGGTTGACAGTAAAAAACAACTTTAAGACCTTGCAGCATGGGAGGTTCCTTAAGGTTCCATTCTGGGCCCCTTGCTGTTTACACTATACATAAATGATGTGCTAACTGTATGTAAGAGTACAATTATTATGTATGCTGATGACACGGTGTTATGTGTTCATGGCAAAACTGCTAAAAAAGTTGCTCAACAATTGACCAATGAGATGAGAAAAGTCTTCTCATGGCTGAAAAAGTCATACTTCGGCTTGAACTTAGATAAGACTGTCATAAGTAAAAAACTGCCCTAATATTTTAATTGATGGACAAATCATTATGATTGCAGAGCAGGTAAGATATTAAGAAGTTAAGTTTAACATGGTGCAATTCAGATACATTCAAAATTCCCTCAAAATCAAGGCCTCAGGAGCCTACCTAAATGCAATGATTATTCCTCATTTTCGTTATTGTATGACAAGTTAATCACAGGCTTGTAAATCTGTACTTGGGCCACTTCACTCATTATATAACAGTACTATAAAGATTCACGATTAGAAAAGCAGACATTTCCATCCCTGTCAAATTCTTGTCAAACACAAATTTCTCAGTTTTAAAAATCTGATAATCCACTCATATCTGTGTCTAATGTATAAGATCCTCCATGACACCACTGCTCCTCCAAGAGTTTATCTTGTTAGGCTCAGAAACAGCAGCTCGAGCCACCAGATCTACAGTGAGAGGCGAGTGCAGGATCCCTAAATGCAGGACAGCATTTGGAAACTATTTTTCTTGTGTGGCCATTCATCAGTGGAATATGCTAGCTACAGAACTGATAACAGGTATAAGTTCCTATATTATGGGCAGAACTTTGTGCCACTTGGAAATTAATTTGAATAAGTTAGGTTTTAATTTGAATCGCTCGAATTGAGTCTCAAATGCTCAAATTGAATAGATGTATGTATGTAAAATATATTTCATGTGTCCATAATGATTCACGTGGGAAATGGATATACTTGATTAATAATCATACATTCATCTTTTAAGGAAGCCTAATCAGTGTGTGCAGTAGAGTCTATCCTTTAACATTGGAAGTAAGAAAATCTAATTAAAAAAACATGATGTAATGGAAAACGATAAGATATTTGATGCCTGAACTCTGAGATACCTTGTATGATATAAATCTTGCTGGGAACTACAGTTTAAGACCTTCGCATAACTGAGTTCTGTTTAAAATGGTCACAAGTTAATCTGGCTGTCAACCTGTGCCCAGAAAACCCTACCATGTAGATGTTTGTTGAAAACAGGTGAGACGACAGATATCTAAAGTGTGTTGTAGATATGATTATGTTGAGGTTATGACACAGATCAAAGATTCATTTTCACGGAGCCGCGAGTTCGACTCTCCCTCTCGTTTAAAAAAAAATTATACTTTTTTTGGTATTTATTTAAAGCATGGTTTGTGTAAGATTTTAATGTCTCTGAGACGTGTTAACTTGGCATGAAATGAGGTGGGTTGAAACCATAGACTGTACATATAAATAGATAAACCCTCGTTGACGTCACCCATAGGTTTCTGAAGAACAAAAAGTAAGCCAACTGGGCAGTTCCCACAACCGCCATCTTGTCCGCGTCAATCGCCTCGTCACTCTCAGAAACTCCAAAAATAGGCAAAGAGGTGGAGCTGAGAGTCGCGCTATGAGACTAGGGGCAGAGGGTTAACGCTCCGAGCCAACATAGCTACAAGCTAGTCAGAAGCTAGTTGGGAGGTAACTGAAGCTAACGTAGGCTGCAGCCAGTTTCAGCCAGAAGACCGTGGTTAGACTTTTATCCCGTCTTTTAACAACTATCACTTTAGACCCAGAAATATCTCGAGTAGAGAAAACATATCGATATAATAAGATCCAAAAGGGTTGGGTCAATTCTGCTTAATATGGTGTTATTTCCATTACCATCGGTGGAGGATGAGGACATAGTCGGGCTCATCTTAATAACACATCCATCAAAAAGCAGTCACAAAGTCATCATGAAAACTAAAAATAAAAGGCTTTTGATTCACCTAACATCTCAGAAATCCATTAGTTCATGCCTCCAGCTGTGTTTCTGGTTTCTTACACCAGTACTGATCTAACCAGCGATCATCCAGTCTGTCTAGAGTCCAACTCTGCAGTCTTCCAGCCTGATCTAGCCGACTCCCGCTCTGGATGCCGCGTCTAGCCGGTCCTGCCGACTTTGCTGCTCTAATGCTACCCGACCGGTTGCCAGCTCCAACTCGTGTATAGAAAGAAATAAAAGCTCAGACCAGAAAAGCATTCCTCTCGGCCACCTGACAGAAACCCCCCCACAGCTGCTGAAGTTTCAGCCGGTATAAAGCCTCCCCCCAAAGCAGAAACTTCTTGGACGGTCTGTTACTGTAATCAACATCACAGCAAGCCATGTTTGTCGAATAATTTCAGATTAACATCCAAAACCGAATAAAAACTGCAGATGCAACTGATAGTGGAGTTCAGAAACACCAAATGACTGAAGTCTTTACGTTAGTCCCATGCTGTGAAGAGCTTCCCCCCCAAGCAGAGGGGGACATCAGACTACGGAGCAAGATATTAGCTACCGTTAGCCAGCGTTAACTACAGTTAGCCACCATTAGCCACCAGTGTTAGCCTAGACGGACCTTTCAATCAAAAGGACACTTCTCTAATTATTCATAATTTCAAGATTAAATTACAAATAAACGGAGGAGTTAGAAAAAAATTCACCCCCCTCAGAGTTGTCATGATGGTAAACCTGAACTATCTGTAGCTGTCTGTAGCTATCTGTCGCACACAGGGGTTATTGACAAGTTGTCAGCCTGTTTACAACCTATTATCAGTATAATATTTGATATTAATTAATTAATCTCTACTTTTCATCACTTACAAGCTCACATGGGTTATTCATAGCTCGTTCCGTTCACGGCTCTGACGACGAACGTGCTTTTAGGCAGAAGAGAGTGAACCCACACTGACTAAGGACTTTCGGAAGGCGAAAGTCTGCCCCCTAGTGGACATGTTCGGTACTACCTATATTATACATACAGGTTTTGTAGCCCAGTATTTCATGTGGGTTACACCCTCCCCCCTTGACTCAGCATGAGTCCCCTCATGCTCTTGTTGATGAGTCAAATGGCTGTCACTGTCACCTAATGCCTCAAGCGCTTTGTTAAAACTGTCAAGAAAACTCTGGGCAAAGGAGGTAAAAAATTTGCCCAACTGAGGGTAATGAAAACGACCTGGTGGTCGTCGTGACCTTTCTGACCTACGGGCTGTGTCCTCAACTGTAAGAGTTTCCCTTTCTGTTTCGTGTACACGATTCTCACATGTTAATGTGGGGGTTGATTCAGTGTTTTCCTTCACTTCCTCATTGGACGACTCTAGTGAGTTGTCACTTCTAATTTGAATTGTCACATCCAATGGATTGTCATTGCCAGTTTGATTTGTCATATCCGGTAGAATGTCATCGCGAGTTTTATCTGTAGCATCCGTTAGATTGTCATTGCTAGTTTGATTCGTCGCATTCGGTATATTGCAGTTTGCCATGTGTGGTAGGTTTCCTCTACTTTGGCTTTGCTCAACTATTGGTTCCTGTGACTCTTGCTCAGGTACTGCAGGAGCTGTTTGTAAAAGGTCAGATGAGTCAGGGATATGAGACACGGACTGGAAAGGCGGAGTTTCACAACTTGGAAGATTTAGAGGTAACTGTTTGGAAATAGAGTCTAGAGACTTGAGTGAACCTTTTCTCAGCTGTAACAGGTAAATGAATGGTACCGTAAGAAAACTCATCTTCAGACTCAGAATTTTCCTCATGAGGTTGAAATGATTTATGCCTGGTTTTTAACCGAGAAGGTTTGGGTTACGATTGTTCGTTTTCTGCCTCTTCATACAAGTCACCACAAGCGAGTAAATGATCCCTGTGTGCTATATTCTGAGGGAGAAGCGCCATCTCCTGGACATGTTCTGTATTTCAATGATTGGGAGGAGTTACAGTAAAAACTAGTCACGCCCAGGAGATCGTGGGGGTCACTCCAGCTGCTGGAACTATGCTGGAAGTTTGCTGGAACTGTGCTGGGAATCTGCTGACAGCTGAATGGGATGGGAACTTCTATGTGGCTACTACTGTATAAGATGGCTGACTGTTTGATGACTGGATCAGATTATTGAAGTTGTCGGAGGTCAGTTTCTGTATAAGCAGGTCAGGTGGTACAACGTCAAATTTCTTCACTTGCATAAAGGTCAGGTATGACATCGGCATGAATTGCGAGGGATTCTACCACCGCAACTGAAGGTAAGTTATCTTGGGTTTGGTCTAAAACATGTTGGTGACACAGAACACGACTGTCTCTGCTGAAAGAACTTCTTGGTTAGGGGATGTTGCCAAGTGATAAGATGCAAAATGTTTGATCCTTTCTTTCTCCTCCAAAGATTCATGGTCGTCGCTTAGCGTTTCATCAGGACGTCTAGAAAGACCATCAGCGTCTTGATTACTTTTGCTGGTGCGGTATTTAATGTTAAAGTTGAATGTTGAAAGAGCAGCGAGCCAGCGATAACTAGCTGCATCCAACTTTGCCGACTTCAAAATGTAAGTTAAAGGGTTGGTATCCATTACGACCGTGAATGTTGTTCCGTAAAGATAGTCTTGGAACTTTTCTACTACTGATCACTTTAAAGCAAAAAATTCTAACTTGTGGGCAGGATATTGCTTTTCAATGGTTGAGAGCCCTCGGCTAGCATAAGCGATAACTCGTATTTCACCGTCTTGTTCCTGGTAGAGGGCTGCCCCTAAACCAGACGTACTCGCGTCAGTGTGAAGGACATACGGTAACTTGGGGTTGGCAAATCCAAGTACCGGGGCTGTAGTGAGTTTTTCAATACTTAACTCAAAAGCTTGGTGGCAGTCGGTGGTACAACGGTTTGTCAAAGGCTCTTTGGAGTTGTAGTATCCATCAGGGTCAGAATTTACTTTTCTGCCCTTCCTGGAAGGTGAATAACCTCCAGTAAGGTCATTTAGGGGCTTTTTTTGAGTAGCCCTGGACAAATCTGTGGTAGTATCCCGCAAAGCCTAAACATGACTTAAGCTCCCTGAGTGTCTGAGGTTTTGGCCAGGTCTGAAGAGCCGCAACCTTTTCAGCGTCAGTTTCGACTCCTTTACTCAAAACAATATGGCCTAAATACCTCACAGAGGTCTGAAAAAAATGATATTTTGAAGGTGAAAGTGTTAAGCCGTTCTCTCTTAGCTGTTGGAGGACATGTACAAGCCTGGACTCATGTTCTTCTATCGAGTCGGAAAACACTATGATGTCGTCCAAAAAGACTAGAACTTTCTTGAGGTGTAGGTTGCTCATACACTTCTCCATTAATCTTTGGAAAGTACTAGGGGCATTGGTAATGCCTTGGGGCATACGATTTAACTCATAAAACCCCAATGGACAGACAAAGGCGGTTTTTGCTTGTCACGTTCCTCCATCTCGATTTGGTAATAGCCTGATTTAAGTTCCATTACTGAAAACCATTTTGAGCCAGAGAGGGCGGAAAAGGCCTCTTCAAGGTTTGAAAAGCATATGCATCACGTATCATTAAGGTGTTAAGTTTATGGTAGTCAATACATAAGCTGACTTCTCCATTCTTTTTACGCACCACTACAATTGGCGAGGAGTAAGAGGATTCTGATTCCCGAATAATGTTAGCCTCTAGTAGGGTTTGCAGGTCACGTCTTACAGCTTCGTAGTCATTTGGGTGAATTGGGCAAGATCTTTGTTTAAAGGGTGTATTATCACTCAAGTTTATGTGATGTTTGACTTTTGTTGCATGACCAAAGTCTAAGTCGTGAAAGGCAAATACATCTCCATACTCATTGAGTTTGTTTGTTATTCTGTTTTTCCATTAATTTGAGAGAGGAGATTCACCATATTCAAAGGTTAAGTCAGATTTGGAACTTTGATTGGCAGAGTGAGTGGTGGAAGCACAGCACTGAGCTGTATCTCTTTCGCTAGTTTTAGCAGTTGAGTTGTAGTGTAAGTACTCTGGCATGTGTAGTTCAGCTTTAACACAACCAGTAGGAAGTGTTAAGTCATGCTCTGTCACATTCCTAACCAAGACTGGTAACCTCTGAGGATGCTGCTCAGAAATGTTCACAAGACAGCAATCTACAAAGATTCCAGAAGAGGATCTCTGTTCAATGACTGCTTATTTGCCAGTAAGGTTAGCTTTGATATTGCATTCGAGGAGCATTCTTCCCTGAGCAGGGATAACATGTTTTACTCTGCCTCTCACTGTCATAGAGCCAACTTTTCCAGTTGAGTTTACTGTGTTCCTATACCCATAGACTGGAGATAGTTCATTTGCATTTTTTTTCATTGCAGTACTCACTGTAAACTACATCAAGTACATTGGTACCAATAAGGACTGGCAGATCCGTGTTTGAACATATATCTGGAACAACTAGAGCTGAAGTGCAGACTTCAGGCTCTACTTCAACAAAGTCCTTTGGAAACTTTAAGCTTAGCTCTAGATAACTTAGATATGTGATATTCTGACCACTGGCAGCTTCAACATCTAAACATGTCATGGAATGAATAGGATTATCAGAAAGGTTTGCATGATAAAATGAAGACACAGTGGTCACCTGGGACCCAGAGTCCAGGAGACAGTTACAATGGACTCCTGCTACTGTGATATTAGCAGTACATTTCTGACCCACTAAGCCTTTTGGTAGCTCTATTTGATTGTTTCCTATGGTTACTTTGACAACCCTTTCAACAGGATCGATCTGTGCTAAATACTCAAGCACTTCGTTGTCTAGTAAAGCACCAGTAATAGGTTTCACTAAAACAGAGTTGGGAACTTTGATATTGTGTGTCTCAATGGCTTCCATTTCTGAGGTCATGTACCTTTAAAATGTTACAGGTGAAGCAATAAATGAGTTGTTCAGAATATTCATGGAATTTTACTTCACCAATTTTTCTTCATTCTCTCCTGGCTGACTTGCTCGCCAAGTTTGTGTAGCACTCTTAAAGTGGACCAGTATGAGTAAGCACTAACATCAACTAGATTTGTTGACCAAGATAATAAAATAAACTCAATGAACAGCGGTGATTTATTGCTTCACCTATTTTGGAGAACAATGGATGCGTTCGCAATAAATTCCATAATAAAATACAATAACCAAAATAAAATAGAGCTCTTTTCCCCCCAAAATAAAATATTTTTCAAAGTTCAGTTCTGAGCGCGTTGCTACCCGGGTAGTATAGTGTTTGCTATCCTATCTGTAATCCTTTGTGAATGTAAAGATTCCAGAAGGTTCCACTGCCACAGGATGCTTCGGCTGGCCACACCGCTCACACCTGTCTGCAGTCCGCATGGGCTCGGCTCGCCATCACACTGAGATTTCAATCTCACAATAAAACCAATCTACAGTATAAAAATGGAATGTGTGTGTGGGGAAATAAATCAGCAAATGTATTGGTGTGTATGTGCTGTGAGCCATCATGTGGATTGAATAAAGCAAGCCTGTCTGCAGAAGAGAGGCAGAACGCCTGGGATTCAGACTGCTGAGGACAGGCCTTCTCCACGCTCTGCAGAGGTGAAACTAAATTAAGTCTCAGCCAGGTTTTTCTCTACTGAAGATGTTTTACTCGAAGTACTCCTGAACTGGGGGTGGTTGATTGACCACGACAAGAGTAAACCCACACTAAGGACTTTCGGAAGGTGAAAGTCTGCCCCTAGTGGACACGTTTGGTACTACCTATATTATATATACAGGTTTTGTAGCCCAGTATTTGATGTGGGTTACATATCTAACCTAAAATTATTTTTTGAACCAGACTGTAAACGTGTTTATTTTTGCTGTAAAGTTGGCCTTTTTAACATGGGAGTCAATGGGAATTTGCTCCTTTTTGGAGCCAGCCCCCAGCGGATGAGGGCTGAACTGCAATTTTTGCCACTTCCGGGTTTGCTTCACATTTTGCAAGTGGAGTTTGCCCCTTGGTTGAAACAGTTTATTGCAGTGCTGAAAGGAGACTTTGTGTTTGGCAGAGCTTCTTCTGATCAACTTTCAATGCATACGGCTGACCTGGAAAAAAAGGAAACCTCGCTGAGCTGTTTTCGTAAACAAAACTTGAAAACTATAGATTACCATTTGATTTATCAATCGGATATTTAATTTCATTCTGTGTAAATAAAACTGCATTGACCAGGGCAGCTGAGCACTGTACACAATAACATCTGTGGTAGCCAAATAAACTGCATTGACCAGGGCAGCTGAGCACTGTGCACAATAACATCTGTGGTAGCCATTAGCAACCACAGATGCTAACAGAAGTTGGAAACCAGTTAACACAAAAACACGTTGATCCGTAACACTGGTCATTTGACATGACAAACTCCAGCCACAAACAGCTACCAGGCGTTAAACAGATCAATTTTGGTCCGCTTGCGAAACTTAGTTCTATTATACTGCTTGGTTGCTTCTTAGCTCGCTGAACGGACCCGGATGTTTGGCACAGAAAGAAGTGAATTTTAAAAGCGAATTTGAATAAGCAAAACTGAACCTGGAGGGGAAGAAGTGAAAGTGAGCGTTTGGAGGCTGAATTTGCAGTAGTATTCATTTTCAAAGCAAATTCATTCATTTTCATTATATAAAATTCAATTTCAATTTAGTGACAATCATTTCCAAACTGAAATTTGTTTTTCAAATTGGAATAATTCAGATTCAGTTTTTAAAAGAATTTATTCAAATGGAAATTGGATTTCAAATGAACAAATTCAGATTCAGTTCTTAAAAACATTTATTCAATTTAAGCATTTCAGACTCAATCCGAGGGATTCAAATTAAAACCAAACTTATTCAAATTCAGTTCCTAGTGGCACAGAGTTCTGCCCATATTACATCTTCTCACGCCTGGTTAAGAAATGGCTTTTGTCAAATCAAATTTGTAACCACATGTGACCGGATATATGTAGGCCTATTTATAAATGTATGCGTTTTCTGAGGTCTATATATAGTAAACCTAAGTAAATGAAAAATGTACATAAGATTTTTGATTCTTGTGCTAAGGTTTCAATGTTTTTATTATCATAAATGTCAGTGTAAGTGCCACTACACTGTATATTGTTTTTGTGTATTTTTATCACATCAGCCTGCCTAGGGCCTACATGTAGAAAATTAGAAATTCGCATTTGAGCAACAATCTGATACAATGCATCTTTCTTTTTGAGGTTAAAGTGATATTCTGGATCTCTAAATGAATTACAAATTTTAAGACTTGTATTAAATAAACCTCCTGGCCTTAAATGTTGACATAAAATAAGTCATCTTATGAATTATAACATTACGGATAAGTCCCACCTTCCCGTATCTCAGCTATGGCTCAAAAGCTACTGTGCCGTCCACTTGAACCAATCAAGTGATGCCAAGGGCTGTCAATCATCACAAACGCTGTGTGCTCGTGCTCGTAACTGCGCGCATGCTCAGTTTTCTGTTTTCACGGCGCCTCCAAATCAAGCCTCCGCCATTAGTCCCGGCTTTTTCAAGCCAAAAAAGCATCCTCACCTCCGATAACTCTTTGTTGTTTTCTCTCTCTCCTCCGCACGTCTTGGCTCATTGACCTGGTGCGTGCACAGAAAAGCAGGCGAGGCTTCAAGACCAATCAGAAAGGGAGGGGGAGGGAGCTTGGGTCGGGGTTTTTTAAAATCATGTCCCTCTCTCTTTTTTTTCTTACAAAGTCCAGACTATCACTTTAATGTTTTTATTGTACATTGTCCCTGTACTTGTTTGTAATAAAAAAGATTAAAAATTAAATAAAAAAAATCACTCTTTTGTTGGCCCATTTATGACATTTCCTGGATATTGCATCCAAATCCGTTAATAACTTTGAGTTAGTTTGTTGATAGCCTTATTTGATTTGATTTTATAATGTTACTCTACTGTAATTTCACTTGCCCTTTCGTCTTATTCGTTTTCCTTGTGGGCTGCCTTAATACGAATTTCCCTAATGAGGGATAAATAGTCTGTCCATTCATTCATTCATCCAGAGACAAACAGATAAACGCTGGCAAAAACCTAACCTCTTTGGCAGATTTCATTGGGGATTATGATACCATTATTGGTGATAATAGTAGAACTAGTGGCACTAAGTTTTGAGGGCACTAGTAGCACTAGTGGGCTATGGCATAGTTTTCAGTTTTAAGTGCATTTAATTTTGTTAAGGAGCTTTAATTTTCATCACAACTATATTTTTCAAAAACGATTTAATAAATGCCCATATGTTGTTCATGAAAATATAATCTTGAGCTTGCTCATCTACTACAAATATTTTATCTTAATAAAATAGATATTATGTAATAATTTGGTTTGCACAGAGATGTATTTTGAAATCTATGATTAGGTGCATTGTAATAATGTGTTAGTCCATATACTGCTATATATTATTTATTATACGCTGAAGTTTCTCATAAATTGAAATATAATTCCAAATGCATTTCAAAATAAATTATAGTGTATTGCAATATATTTTTGTTCCGTAAGGGTAAGTTAGCAAAAAAAGTTGGAACATCTTCCAGTATGAATGCTGCTAACACTTTATTAAGCAGAGTGGCCCCCATAAGGCTTTAAGCATACAGTTTGAACATCCACCAATAAAAAATCCATGTCCCACCTCCTTCATTTGCATGCAGTCCACTAGTCATACTAGTGACACTAGTGGCTGCATGTTGCAACTGACATGTTAACTAGTAAAGGCTAGACTGTCCACTAGTAGCACAAGTGAGACTATTATGACTATACTATTATTATTATGCTTTTACTTGTACCACTAGTAAAAACAAACAAGTCTACTAGTAAAGCTAGTGAGACGTTTTTGATCTTGCTAGTACCACTAGTAGATGGCAACATATCTACTAGTACCACCAGTAAGGGCAAAAATGTGCACTAGTAGAACTAGTAGGTGGCAGGATATCCACTAGTAGCACTAGTGGATGACTTTTGCATCAAAAATGCTCACTAGTGTTACTAGTGGCACAGTTTTGTGTTTTACTGGTGTAACTAGTAGAATGAAATTAGTCTCACTTGTTAGCTTCTGAGCATCACATGTAAAGGCTATGGCTGTACTAGTGCACATCTGTGCATCACTAGTTTGCAACTAGCAAACTACTAGTATGCAATTGCACTCTACCAGTGCTTGACTACACACAACTAGAAGGGAATTTCTGTAACATGTTAGGCATTTCTGCACACTAGTAGGAAAACTTTGGCATACTAGTAGGACAGCTTCATCGTACTAGTGAGGCAGCAGTGTGCACTAGTTGACATCTGTGTGCTACTAGTGTTACTAATGAAACACTAGATGTTAACTAGTAGAAATTTATGATGTCACTAGTACGACTAGTGGTACAGAATTGTCAACTATTGCACACTTCTGCCTCACTTGTAAGATGTAACTGTCTTACTAGAATGCCAAAGTTGTCCTACTAGTGGGCAGAAGTGCCATACATGTTACAGAAATGTCCTACTAGTATTCTGTAGTCACGCACTGGTAGTATGCAATTGCATACTAGTGGCATGCTATTTGCAAACTAGAGATGTGTATTTGTGCTCTAGTACAGCCAAAGCTTTCACATGTGACGTTCAGATGCTCACTAGTGAGACAAACTTTCTTCAACTAGTTACACTAGTAAAAATCAAAACCATACCACTAGTGACACTAGTGAGCATTTTTGACCTTACTAGTACTATTAGTAAGGTGTAAAAGTCCCCTACTTGTACTACGAGTGGATATTTTGCCACTTACTAGTGCTAATACGGCACATTTGGCCCTTACTAGTAGTACTAATAAAGTAAAACATGCCTCACTAGTTGACATGTTGGCCTTTTCTTTTAGTACTATTAATATGATACAAGTCTCACTAGTGCTACTAGTAGTGTCTGGCTGTTACAAGTTGTAGTAGTAGAGTAAAACACATCCTCATTAGTACTACTTGCGTTCATTTTTACTTTCACTAGTACTACTAGTGTGCAGTCTCACTGCTACTAGTAGTACTAGTAAGAGAAACACGCCCCACTAGTACAACTAGTGGAGATTTTGTATCTTCTAAGTAGCACTAGTGAGGTCAAAAATGCCTTACTAGTGCTACTAGTGGGCATTTTAGCGATACTAGTAGGGTCAGAGAGGCTACTAGTGCGTGAACATTCCTACTAGTTAGGTCTAGTAGTGTCACTAGTGTGACACAGCAGTTTACTAGTAAGGGTTGATTGCATACTAGTAGGCCAAAAGTGGCACTAGTAGTGGAAACAAATGTTACAAGTAAGACACAGTCGTCATACTAGTGCACCCTAATCGTTATACTAGTGTGCAAAATTGTCTTACTAGTGAGGACAAACTGTGTACCTTAATCTCTAAGAGCTTTTTGATGATTATATTAAGCTGTACCATATCGAATGCCAAAAGTCTGCCATAAGCAGTCATTGCACAATTCTTATTCAAATATGACGTAAACCCATCAGGCCCTGCTGCTTATTGTTTGGTAGCTTAGTAAATATCCATTGAACTAGATTGGAAAAATACCCAGGGTACAATAAGTACACTAGTTTCTATTACTTCAAGCCAGTCACAATTACTGTTAGAGTTGTATCTTGTGTAATATTCATTCAGCTCATTTGCTCTTTTCACAATATTAAGTGTTGCCAAATGATTACTAGTAGAGTCCATGTTAATCCCTTTTTTTTAATGTAAACCAGAAATGCCTGCTGTCATTTGATCTAAAACTATCCTCTAAAACCTTTTTGTGTTTATACTTAGCTTCCCTTAGAAAGGTTTGGAGGGCTTTCTGTGTCTGCATAAGGCCAGTATGATTCTTGTTTTTAAATGCCAATCTTTACTGAATTATTCAAGTCTTAATCTCTTTAGTTATGCAAGATTTGTTCTCTGGATAGTGCATCACAACTTTTTTTAGGAACAATATTGCCAATATAAAAATTAAAATAGTCAGTAATAGTTACTGTTGCAGGGCTGCACGGTGGCGCAGTGGTTAGCGCATGTGCCTTGCAGCAAGAAGGTCGTGGGTTCATATCCCGGCCCAGGGTCTTTCTGCATGGAGTTTGCATATTCTCCCTGTGTATGCATGGGTTCTCTCCGGGTACTTCCTCCCACAGTCCAAAAACATGCATGATAGGTGAATTGATCACTATAAATTGTCCCTAGGAATGAATGTGAGTGTGAATGGTTGTCTGTCTCTCTGTGTTGGCCCTGCAACAGACACACCTGTTCAGAGTGTACCCTGCCTAACGCCTGATAATTGCTGGGATAGGCTCCAGCTGCCCCATGACCCTGAATTGGATAAGCGGTTAAGAAGATGGATGGATGGATGGAGTTACTGTTGCCTCATTCAGCTCTAAATTGTGAAATAGACTTCAATCTGTATAACAAAAACATCCCCTTACTGTGTCCAAATTGTCCTCTGTCCACTGCAGTATTGTTTTTTGCACTGGTTTTGCAGATTCCACTGTGGTTCTATAAGAAGACATAAGGTGCACCATTATATGGTCCGAGCTGCCTAAAGGAGTAAGAGACTTGGTCTTGTAGGCATTCTTAATGTTACTATAACACCTGCCTAGTACCTTCTCATTGTGCGTGCTGCAATTAACTTATTGTTGGAATCCAGGTAGAACATGCTTCAGACATGCATGATTGAAGTCTCCCATTACCAGCACAGGAGTGCCAGGGGTGTGCACATATTCAGCCAGGTGTTGCACTGCTGACGGTGGATTAGCACTAGGCGGAATATACACAGCACAGATTAGGATGTTACCAACTCCCTTGGTAAACAGAATGGACGCAGTGAAAGACATAACATCTCCAAATCGGGACGGAAAATCTGTTCTTTGATGATGATCTGACTACACCAATTAATACGAACTTCTTAAATGCAGATCCCCTCTCCTTTAGACTTGCCTAACGAAGGTCTCCTCACTCTTACACAGGTAAATCTGTCGATGTTGGATGAGGCTGTCGGGTATCTCTTGCCATATCCATGACTCCGTTAGCACCATAATGCATGATACCCGGTATTCATAGAGTTGGCAAATATCCAGCCTTATTTCATCCATTTTGTTCATTAGTGCACGTACATTGCTCAAGGTCATAGATGGAAGCGAGGGGCCTGGTCTTTCTTTCTTTTTTTTCTTTTTTTTTAACATGTCCTGTCTAACAGTTTGCTACTCAGAATTGTACAAGCCCAACAGATTTACTTTCCCAAGCAGAGCATTACAGCTTTGCTATAGTACTCCACTTGATATATATGTATGAGAAATCTTTTTTATTGATTACTGTGGGTTTAATTTCCTAAAGTTATGGACACGAAATTGAGATAACACGAAGGAAGAAAGATAGAAGATGAAAAAGAGAAACAGGACAGGTAGGATTTTGAACTCAAAATACAAGATAGGGAGGCAAGCAAAGTACACAAGAAAATATCCCAGTCCTCCACCGGCAGAGAACTGGGAAAAACAAAACAAACAAAAACAACCAATAGAACAACATTAACAAAACAGATCCAGTAATCGGTAACCAGGATCAGGGGCCTGGCCGACAACCGGGAACTTTGAGCTTGAAGGCTATCTGATGTGGAGCAAGAAGCAGGGTTTACAGATAGGCTGGAGATCTGATCAAGAGGAGACTGTGATGAGGAAGAACCTTGGAAGGAGCACAGAGAGGATTGAGCAGGTTGTCAAAGAATCGTATTAGGAATTGCAAGAAAATCCCATGGAGGACATGAGGAACAAAAACAGAAAAACAGACAAACACTGCAGACCTCTAACAGGATGGGGCATAAATCCAAAGCTGTTCTACTGTTGCTTGTTAACAAAATAATTTACAGCAGGGCAACTTACAACTGCCTAAAAGGAAATCACTACCAGGTTAATACAGTGTGTCAGATGGTGAAGCAGAAGCACTTAACAGGTTATCTTTTAAACACAGGTAATTAATGAGGCTTTTTGCCTCTGTAATTTGTGCTGGTTTGGACATTACCTAAACTGTTAGATACACTCCAGAATCTCATTAGGAGACAACAGATAGGGCTCAGACTCACTACCTCTAACCTTAATGACTACACAATAATGTTAGGCCCCATTAAATCAAAAACAATGGATCCTAATGGCTGAAGTTTAGAATTCCAAAAAGCTAAAATCTTTTATTTCTTGCATTTTTCTGAACTTGCTTCACAATGTGCACATTCCTTCCCTAAAACACAAGAAGAGAGACTCTGAGCTTGACTGATCATGTATAAAATGGGAATTATTTCAGCTAATGGTCCTTGACTGGCATCTTGACAGACTGTTAACTCTCTGCTTTCTTCCTCTCTTTGTTATTGGGATGGGCAATGAAAGCAGCTCAGTCCCATTAAAGCCCAGGAAAAATAGCGGAACTATGACCAGGACAGACACAAACATGTTTCTCTGTCAGGTCTTTTTCATTAATTATAGATGTAGAAAAATTATAGAAAGGCTTATATTTACAGAGCATCAGAAATTGAACGTCATATTCTTTAATAAAAAAATCATACTAACTTAGATTTATCTTATGCAACTCCCATCCTGTAGTAAAGTTGTTGAGTAAGAAATGTTGGAGAATCTACCCCACTGAATCTTAAGTTAATAATAAGTAATTTTCAATGTGCTCTGTTGTGGATTATACAGATAAAACAAAATACATAGCTATGTTTATGGTTAAAAACAAAACAAATATTTATAGTTGAAATAAAGAAAAAGATGTTTGTGGTAGGTTTTTGAAGTATATTATTTGAGCTACAGGAAGCCAGTGGAAGGACTTTAGAACTGGGGTCATGTGTTCCACTTTCCAATTTCTAGTGAGGACGGCAGCAGCAGCGTTCTGGATCAGCTGCAGCTGTCTGATTGACTTTTTAAGTAGACCTGTGAGGACACTGTCACAGTAATCAATCCGACTAAAGATAAACGCATGGAGGAGTTCTTCAAGGTCCTGTTGAGACATTATTCCTTTAATCCTAGAAATGTTCTCCAGGTGTTAGAAAGCTGACCTTGTTATTGCCTTTATCTGACCATGGAGGTTCAAGTCTGAGTCCATTAATGCACCTATTTAACACACCTGATCAGTAGTTTCTAGTTGTATCAACTGAAGCTGTGTGCAGAGTCTTGATCGTTCCTCCTTAGGTCCAAAAATAATAATAATAATAATCCACTTTATTTCTTAGGCGCCTTTCTGGACACTCAAGGTCGCCTTACATCAAAAAGTACAAGAACAACATCAAATAAATAAATAAAATAATAATATAAAATAATAATAATAAAAATAAAAAAAACAGTTAAAATACAATGTTAAGACAGCATGAATAAAACAGGACAATGCATTTGTGGTCACAGTGAATAGGCTTGTCTGAACAGATGAGTTTTGAGGATGGATTTGAAGTGTAAAAGTGAGTCTGTGTTGGGGAGGTCAGGGGGGAGAGTGTTCCAGAGCCTTCAGCCGCTCTGCTCCCCACGGTGACAAGACGGGCGGGAGGGACAGTGAGCCGGAGAGAGGAGGAGGAGCGGAGAGAGCGGGCAGGTGTGGAAATATGGAGGAGGTCAGTCAGGAATGGAGGGGCGAGGTAGTGGATTGCTTTGAATATGAGGAGCAGGATTTTATATTGGATGCGATGGGTGATGGGGAGCCAGTGGAGCTGTTGCAGGACAGGTGTGATGTGGTTTATGGAGGGGGTGTGTGTGATGATGCGGGCAGCTGCATTTTGGACCAGTTGGAGTTTATCGAGAGTTTTTTGTGGGAGACCAAACAGAAGGGAGTTACAGTAATCGAGACGGGAGGTGACAAGGCTGTGAACCAGTATGGCAGCGGTTTGAGGGAAGAGTGAAGGGCGGAGCCGGCGGATGTTTCTGAGGTGGAAGTAGGCGATGCGAGTGATGCTGTTGATGTGTGCGGTGAAGGAGAGGGTGCTGTCGAGGATGACACCCAGACTCTTTACCTGAAGAGAGGGGGAAATGGAGGAACCATCAATGGGAATGGAGAAATTGTTGATTTCATTTAGGGTGGATTTGGTGCCAACTAGGAGGAGTTCAGTTTTATTGCTGTTAAGTTTGAGGAAGTTTGAGGTGAACCAGGACTTAATTTCATGGAGGCAGTTGGTGAGAGAGGAGGGTGGGGGTGTGGAGTTAGGTTTGCTGGAGATGTAGAGCTGGGTGTCATCTGCGTAGCAGTGAAAGTGAATGTGATGTTTTCTGAAGATTTGACCAAGGGGAAGAAGGTAGATTAGAAACAGTTGGGGGCAGAGGACAGAACCCTGGGGAAACCCTGAGGTGACGGAGAAGGGACGTAATGTAAAAGATTTAAGCTGAATGAACTGGGTGCGGTCAGAAAGGTAGGAGCGGAACCAGGAGAGTGGAGTACTTTTGATGCCAATGGAGGAGAGTCTGTCTAGAAGGATGGAGTGGGAAATGGTGTCAAAAGCTGCACTGAGATCAAGCAGGAGGAGTATGGAGAGTGAACCGGAGTCAGCAGAGATAAGAAGGTCATTGGTGATTTTGAGGAGGGCAGTTTCAGTACTGTGGAGGGAACGGAAGCCAGATTGAAATTGTTCATACAGATTATTGGAGGAAAGATGGGCGTGGAGTTGGGCAGCAACAGTTTTTTCAAGGAGTTTGGAAATGAAAGGAAGGTTTGAAATGGGGCGTAAGTTATTAAGGTCAGAAGGGTCAGAACCAGGTTTCTTGAGAATGGGAGTGACAGCAGCAGTTTTGAGTGAAGAGGGTATAGTACCAGAAGTAAGGGACGCTTGAATGATGTTAGTTATGAGAGGGGAGAGTGCAGAAGTGCAGGCTTTCACAAGGACAGTGGGAATGGGATCAAGTTGACAGGAGGAGGGTTTGGATTTCTGGATGAGAGTGGAGATTTTGCTGACGCATGGTAAGGTGAAGGCAGAGAATAGGTGGTTTGGAGCTGAAAAGGGTAGAGCAGGAGCATTAGAAAAAGGTGAGGGAGTAAGTTGCTGGTGGATTTGCTGAATTTTAGAGGTGAAAAATGAGGCCAGGGTATTGCAGAAATCAGAAGAAAAGAGATGAGATGGAAGAGAGTCAGAAGGTTTTGTGATGGTTGAGATGAGTGAGAAGAATGTTTTGGAGTTACCTTCATTTGAGCTGATTAGACCAGAATATTAAGTGGCTTTGGCTTTGGAGATGGCGTCCTTGTATTGGAGAATGTGAGTGGAGTACATGTCTTTATGAATAGTGAGTTCAGTTTTTCTATGGAGTCTTTCCAATTGGCGGCCTTTTGTTTTAAGCTGTCTGAGAGCGGGAGTGAACCATGGTGCTGTTTGAATGAAGGAGACAGAGCGAGTTTTAAGTGGGGCGAGAGTATTGAGAATATTATGGAGGTTTGTGTTGTAGTTTGTGAGAAGCTCATCTGTTGTAGAAATACTATCAACACTGGGGAGGTTATGAAGGAGAGATGTTAAGTTGTCCGGGTTAATGTCCTATATTTTACGGAAATTTATAATGCGTGGTGGGTTGGATTTGGTAAAAGTCAGATTAACATTAAATGAGAGAAGTAGGTGATCTGTGTAAGGGAGATGGTCATTTTTACAGTTTAATGGTATTAATCCTGAGCAGCAGATTAAATCCAAAATATGTCCTTTATTGTGAGTGGGGAAGTTGACAAACTGTTGAAATCCGAAACTGTCCAGGGTGGAGGTAAAATCTTTGGTGAGAGTGTTATTGCAATTATCCATGTGAATATTGAAGTCTCCGAGCAGTATAACATTTGGTGAAAGTGTGGATAGATGAGTCATAAATGCAGCAATGTCTAAGATAAAATCCTTGTTTGGTTTTGGTGGTCGGTAAATAATGGCAAAAACTGTAGGAATGTGTCCAGAGAGCTGTAAGACAGTAGCCTCAAATGAATGACAGGTAGGAGCATTCCCAGGCGCGACCCTCCAGTTGTCACGGTGTATCACAGCAAGAGCGCCCCCTTTCCCAGACACGCGAGGTGCAGCGTGGTAAACAAACCCCAGTGGAGTAGCATCATTGAGTGATGTAAAGTCATTTGGCTGCTGCCAGTTCTCAGTTAGGCAGAAGATGTCAAACTTACTGTCCGTCAAAAGATCTTGGACGAGGTGGCCCTTACTCGTAAGAGAGCGGATGTTCAACAGGCCGACGTGGACCGCAGTGCTACCGCTGCTGAGACTGACAGTTGGGCTAGCCGCCCTCGGGGCGCGGGCTAACACAGAGTCATCCGCGCGGCGACTGGTGTTTCTCTGTGGGCGGCGAGCGGTGGACCAGAATGACTTGATGGTGGAGGAGTTCGGTCCGTAGGCAGCGGCGATGGTTTCCACGTTGTTTGGCTCCAAACTCAGTCATCTCCGTTGTGGCGCTGGGTGTAGGGCTGGCACGCGAGCGGTCTCCAAGGTGGTCACTTTCCTCCATGCTACAGGTGGGCCCGTCCCGCAGGCTGTGATGTTTGGGCTAGGCATCGGAGTCGTGTGGGTCAGTCCCTTTAGCTCAATGTGCATATGCCCAGGCTTGACTTTTTAAAAATTAAGTAATTTTACAAATGTTGCCGGTCCCAGGTCTGTTCCTAGATCAGGATGTTTACTGAAAATTATTTGTGAAGGTAGACGTGTAAGATGGTTTTATTTTATTTTCCATTTATTTTGCTGTGTCTGCCGTTCCTTCCTCAACCATGTAGTACTGGTTGAGGAGGGCAGTTTCAGTACTGTGGAGGGAATTACTTCAGTTTTGTTCCTGTTTAGCTGGAGAAAGTAGTAGTAAGCACAGCTTTATCAGAAATCTTGGTGATGAAAGGGAGATTAAAGATTGGCCTATAGTTCTGCATTAACGTGTTGTCCAGGTTGTTCTTCTTCAGTAGTGGTTTGATAGCTGCTATTTTAAAGCCATGATGAAGACACCTGACACGAGGGATGTGTTTACTATTTGAATCAGATTGGCCTTAATGACAGGGAAAACTTTATTTAGAAAAGCTGTGGTTAAGATATTGAGGCAGCTAGAGGGAGGAGCTTAATTGTTTAATAATTCCATCAAGGTGCGATCCGATTAGTTTTTTGCATTTAGACATTTTCTATACATTGTTTTTACATGAGCGTGATGCTGGTTTGTGGTTTGGTGATGATGTAAAGCAAAACACAAAACAGAGATGCATGTAGGGGTTGAGATTTCTTTCATCATCATGCAGAAAAACCAAAACACTTATTATTTTGCCCTGTTGTTTCCGTTGGTCAAAAATATGTCATTATCAGTATCTGTAATGTTCAGTTCAGAGATGCCTCACAAATCTATATTATTTCAATTCAACTGTCTCTGTTGGAGTATTGCGACATTTGCTGCGTCACTTCCTGTTGTCACTGCTGAGCTCCTCGGAGCTGCTTGGTGCTCAGACTATCTTCAATTGATCTATTTTTTCTCTGTGTTGAGGTCTTTCTATATTATTTTAACACACAAGCACACTACTACACTTATTTCCAGTTGGTGTACTTTACGTTTTGGGAATCCTTTGTGTTTCACACAGTTGTTCTCGTGCTAAAATCTTGGTAGGTCGTTAGCTTAGCTTCGTAGAAGCTATGGCTACTTCTCTTCCATGCAGTTCTCCTTTTCTCTCTGTGGCTCCTCTCTCCTGTTCTCTGTGTCAGATATTTAGTTACTCCCCTTCTTCCTTTAGTGATTATGGTAAGTGTAAGATTAAAAGATTAAAGAAGATTAAAAAAGTAATGGTAAGATTTTCCCCACTCAGTGACGCACCCACTGCGAAACAGACTCTGGTAATTGGCAGTTCCATAGTCTGAAACATGGAATTAGTGACACCATCAACCATAGTCAAATGTTTTCGTGGAGCCGGAACAGGGGACATAAAATCCCACCTGAAACTGCTGGCAAAGGATAAGCGTAAATACAGTAAGATTGTTTTTCAATGGCGGTAATGACACCCGGTTACACTGATCGGAGGCCACTAAAATTAGTGTTGGTTCGGTGTGTAAGTTTGCTAAAAAGATGTCGGACTGTGGAATCTTTTCTGGTCCCCTGTCTGATCAGACCTGTGACGTCATTTTTAAGCGCATGCTGTCATTTCATCGATGGTTGTCTGAGTGGTGTCCAGCAAACAACGTGGGCTACACTGATAATTGGAAAACTTTTTTGGGAAAACCTGGTCTGATCCAGAGAGACGGCATCCATCCCATTTTGGATGGAGCAGCTCTTCTTTCTAGGAATCTGGACAGATTTATTAGTCCTTCACAACACTGACAAACCAGGGTCCAGACCAGGAAGCAGAGTCGTAGTTTAACCCACCTCTCTGCAGCTTCTGTACTGTTTCCCACTCAAAACCCCACTGAGACAGGGTCTTCCCAAAGGCCAAAATTAAATAGACTAAAACTTAACCTGACAAAAGCAAACTATGAAAATCTCATTTAAATAAATACAGCTCAGACCAAACCAGGAAATAGGGCAATTACATGTGGTTTACTTAACATAAGACCCCTTTCCTCAAAGACTTTATTAGTAAATGACTTGATATGTAATCATAAAAGCAATCCATTTTGTCTATCAGAAACCTGTTTGCAGCAGGAGGATTTTGTAATTATAAATGAGTCAACTCCTTCCAATTATCAAAATTTTCACATTCCTAGAAGTACTGGGCGAGGAGAAGGAGGAGTTGCAACCATCTTTCATTCAGATTTCCAAATTCGCCCTAGACTAATTATTAACCACAGCTCTTTTGAACATCTAATCCTTAGTTTTTGTCATCCAAGCTGCAAAACATTAAAACCACTTTTGTTTGTAGTTTTGTATCGCTTACCAGGCTGTTACTCTAAATTTTTGGACCAGATCTCATATTTTTTTTATCTGATTTAGTTTTAAACACTGATCAGGTAATTATAATAGGGGATTTCAATATTCACATGGACATTGAAAGTGATAGCCTAACGGCAGCCTTTAATATTATCTTAAACTCGATTGGCTTTATTCAGAAAGTGAAGGGACCCACACACTCTGGTCAACACACTTTAGACATTGTACTGACATACGGCATTGACTGTCATGAACTAATAGTCCTCCCACATAACCCAGTCCTATCTGACCATTTTTTGATAACCTTTGAATTTATTTTACCCAACGTTCCAAAATATGAAAGAAAATGTCATTACAGTAGAATTTTACAAGACAGTGCTGTAACAGGTTTTAAAGAATCTATTCCATTCTTGCTTCGCTATCCGTCTCAGAATACCACAGTGGACGGCAGTAATTCCAACACTAACCCTTCAGAAATGGATGGTCTGGTTCAAAGTATTACTTCCTCACTGCGTTTGGCATTAGACAGTGTAGCCCCTCTAAAAACAAGGAGGTTGGCTCCCTGGTTTGGTGCAGAATGGCGTAATTTCAAGAATAATACTAGGAAAATGGAGAGAAAATGGTGCTCTACACACTTAAATGATTCCTTTCTAACCTGGAAAAATAGTCTACTACTTTATAAAAACACCCTTCGACAAGCTAGAACAGCATATTTCTCGTCATTAATAGAGGTAAATAAAAACAAACCTCTGTTTCTTTTTAATACAGTTGCAAAACTTACACAGAGTCATAGTTCTGTTGAGCAAACTATTCCCGCTTCGCTCAGTAGTGATGACTTTATGGGATTCTTCATAAATAAAATTAATTCTATTAAAAATAAAATCATTGGTATTCTCCCAAACATGATTAACTCTCTTTCAGTAAATGAGGCTGTCGAATCCCCAGATATTTTATATGGCAAATTCACAGGGCATACCTGCGTTTAGAGTAGCTGACTGTGGAAACCCAGGGGTGTAAATGAGCATTTCATTTATGCTTTAAGTCTTTTTTTAAGAAAGTGCGTTTTCTTAATGTTCTTATCTTCATTATAATTTGTGTTTTAAGCAACAAAAGTATATACTCTCATAATTAATAATTAAGTGTGCTTTCATAGTTAAATATGTTAACTGATGTGCCTTGGAAAAGATTTTACAATAATTTAGGTGCTGAACAGTGGAGATGATGTTGTAATAATTTAGATGCTGAACCATGGAGATGGTGTGTGGTAAGGATGTGGCTTTGACTCTTCCTACCAAAGTATATTTGTAACTGCAGAGAAGGTTATAATGTTCCAGCTCAAAGGTCATTCATCTCTGAGTAGAAAATGTATAACGAACTTCACTTTGAAGTAACATCTGCATCAAGACACCTGCCTGCGGTTGAAGCGCAACGCTGCTTCAGAGACGAGAGAGACCATCCCGAGAGGAACCGACCATGCACAAAAAACCACATAACTGATGATTGATTAACTGTTTCTGTGAAATTGTCTCTACACGTTTCAGAAAAAATATATATATCAGACACATCCTCCCTTTGTCCTAGGGATGTATATTTACGGTTGAAACCCTGAGAGGGGAAGGCTTTGAGGCATTTTGGATGCTTTTTGCTCTTTTGCTTTTTGGTTTTTTCTAGCTTGTGATTTGTAATCCTTTTTGAGCTTAAAATTAAATAATCAAATTTTGTTCTTTTGAGTTGAAGTTGTTCATTTGATAAGGGCTTTTATATTTTATTCTGAGGTGTTGGCACAGAAAGCCAGCCCGAGTGGGGTTCTCCTCACTTTAGTACGAGAACGTGGACCCAGGGAGACAGCATCGGTCCCTTTGGCATGAGACTATTTGTGTAATAGTGCTTAGAAGAAGTGATCATTTCAAACTAGAAGATAGGTGGACAGAGGTGCCACCTTACCCCTGTCTCTCAAGCATCATTGACAGCGGGAACTCCAAACTTCTGACGTGAGTAGATCATTTTCTGTTACCTAAGCAGCTATCAATTTCGGGCAGCCAATTTAAAAGAGGTTCATCCACCTCTCTATAATAACCTAGCATTCAAACAGATATGACTCTTGCATTGTGACTGTGGGAGGGAGATTGCTGTTTCGTATTAGTCTAGCTTGAATGAGGTCTCCCAAATAATAGAGAATGTCCTGGGGCATGTTGCTGGTTCTCATGTCAACTATGGTGTTGTGTTCTGACTGCATATCTGGGATTATATTGTCCGAGGGTCAAGCGACACAAATCTATTAAATCCCTATCGAGTCCAATAAGGTAGACGTCGGTTGGCCTGAGTTGGCTGGATAACTGCTATCTATTGACTCTGTACGCATATGTATATACGCAAATATATATATGAGGGCCTGACTGCTGGAGGGAGTAAGTCGAAAGAAAGTAAGCTGTGGAGAAAGGCCGAAGTACTTTGCAACTCAAGCGGTCAGCACAGGGAACATTATTCTATACGAAGGCAGAGAAGAACTGGTAGGCCTAGTTGTCGAATAACCTTGGGCGTTTGCGTACATCTGCAAGGGGGAAGGTAGGGAACGGACGAATTTTTCTGACCTGTCGTATCGGCGGAGAGGAATGTAAATTCGTTATACAACTGAATTGCTCCGTAACACTCAATTATTTTACAAGGCAGTGTCGGAGAGAACTGTAGAACCATGTTTATGTCTGTACTGTTTTGATTCTGTTGAACTTTCAGAATTATAACAAATATTACCTTCATCTAAACCCTCAACTTGTGTTAGACCAAATACCAACTAAATTATTTAAGGAAGTGTTCCCTCTGGTTACTGGTCCTATTCTAGACATGATGAATCTATCTTTAATACATGGATATGTGCCTCATGAATTTAAGGTTGCTTTAATTAAACCTTTACTGGATCAAGTTTATTTAGCTAACTACAGACCTATATCTAACCTTCCTTTCTCATCCAAAGTCCTTGAGAAAATAGTTGCTAATCAAGTACGTGAGCATCTACCCAGCAACAACCTGTTTGAAAAATTTCAGTCAGGTTGTAGAGCTCATCATATCACTGCAACAGCACTGATAAAAGTTACTAATGATAATCTAATGGCTTCAGATAATGGATTTGTGACTGTTCTGGTCTTGTTAGATCTCAGTATTGCTTTTGACACAGTGATCATATTATTCTCTTAGAAAGCCTTGAACATGTTTTAGGGATACTTAGTCAAGCCCTTCACCTGGACGGCATTAAATTAGCCTCCAGTATAAAGCAAATTACCTCTGTTATTTTTGACCAAGATCTCACATTAAAGAAGTCTATAGGATTTCCTTTTTTCACCTTAGGAATATTGCGAAAATTAGAACCATCCTGTCCAGGAATGATGCTGAAAAACTAGTCCATGCCTTTTGTAGTTGGATTAAAGACTCATAAAAATGAGAGAGATTCCTTTAAGTGTTTGGAGGTTTTAATAAAAGTTGAATCGATCATACAGAAGAACAGTACAGATCAAAGTGAATGCTGAATGCTGCCTCCTCCCAGCTCAAATGAAAATATTTATTAAGATCAGCAACCTTGCATCAATCTTTTCTGAAGACAAAACTCTTCTCTCTGGGTGGGAATTTCTCAGGATGAAGGCACCTGGCTCTTTAGCTGGGAGTAATTAAATCATGGCAAAATACAAAACAATGGCAATAGCTTGGGTTAAGTCATTACACAATAAGATAAACTCTGAAAACTAAGTATACAAGAAGAATCAATATTCTCAGGCAGTGAGGTTTTCTCTAAACTCGGTTCCCATGTGAACTCAACACCTGTTTTCTGGCCCATCTGCATCTTCTGTTTTTCACAATACTAACAGATGAATCATAATAATAAATTTCTCCATCACAGTCTCCTCGCCATTTATCTAATCTCAAAGATAAATTAAAATACTAAGGAAAATCAACAATAAAAAATAACAATTACTTACCTAAGAGACGGGCAGCATTCAAAAAGAAAGACAATAAAAGTGGTTCAAATAATCTCAATCATTAAATGTCACATTGAATCATATCTAACAAAATTATCTAATCTAAGCATCCATCTTAATGACATTATCTGAACCTCGAAACAACATCTCAAACAAAAAAACCTGCTGGTGGCATAAGATAAGAAACCTCCACCCTAGGGTCGTGTCATCTCTTGTTTCTTTTCAGGACTCGGCAGGCAAAACGTTTGAGACAGGCCCTAGCTCCATAGGTAGCGCTATTGTTAAGTTCCTCATTAGTCAGGATGCATAAACGTAACTGCAAAACAAACAAAAGAGGCACAATGTTAGGCAGTATAAATCCAGTACACAACAAAAATAAAAAAATTCTAAATATAAATCGAAACATTTACTCTTCCCTTAAATGAGTTAGCCATCCACAGCGTGAACCTCAAAATCAAGATCAGTCACTCTTTGCTCAGAACCACAGTGACCCTTTAAGAGGTTATACAAAAAGAACAAATCAGTAGTAATCAACCATAACAAACAAACCATAATATAAAACAAACAAAAAAATATTATATTCAATAATGATTCTAATCATTAAACATGTTCATAAATCAAGAAACTAAAAACCTAGAAATCCAAAAATATATCACCCCCCTTTTTCATTCTTAACTAAAAACTAAGTATCAAAATCTAAAGAACAAAACAAATATCAAAACTTAACTGAATAAAGGACAAAAAACTAAAAAACAATATACTGTAAATGAACTTGATTTGAATAAATGAAATGGGATAATAAATGAATTTAAAAAAATTAAATGACACTAAAAAAAATGTAATAAAAAATTATTAAATGAATAATGAAAGGAAAAATTAAGAAATGGAATGAAAAATCAAATCAAACCCATCTTTTCTCTGTCATCTCTGGGATGAGACCGCTAAACTCCCTTTGAATTAGGTTGACTGTTTTTTCCCTGTGACCGTTTTGTAATTTTCTAAGGAAGTCGTCATACACCTGTAAACCAATTGATTATATAACTCGAGGTCATTCAGCAAGTCCATACCTATTTCATCTCCAAACAGTTCTTTTCCATCGTCGGATCGAGTCTGCATCAGATCCCAAGGTGCCTGTCTGATCAGTTAAAGATTTTGCCATCAAACACTAACTGCCAGACCTCTGACACAAGGAATGATACAACACCCACACACTGCAAAAACTGCTAAGGCAGTAACCAAAGTCCCAAAAACAGAAATATCTAGAGATTTACCTACATTTAACCAACCAGTCAGATCAGTGTTAACTCCAGCATTTTTAGCAAGGTTCTCTTTCATGACTCTCAGGCCTTCCAAGGCTCTGGTAATACTACCATTAGAGTCTGTGTTCCCTGAGATGTAAGTACAACATTTTCCTCCAAACATAGCACAAACTCCTCCTGCAGCCAACATGTCAACGGACACCCAGTTCTCCCATGCTAAGAGGGAAGTGGCGTGTAGCTGCTCATCCACGCCTTGGAGAGCATCGTGTTTGTAGTTAACAAATCTCTGCTGGTTGTAAAACAGATAGTTAATCCAATCCACATTTTTATTGATAGTAGGCCACAAAACAATTGACTCAAATCCTGCTGCAATCCAATTTCTAGCTTTAAACTGATCTGGAAACCCACGCGGCACTCCAATTGCATCGATGTAAACATGCTCATCAAAACTACCTGGAACTGTTACTGTTCTCCTGGACATGTGATGCTGGAAAACTCCATCCTTTCTGAATGGATCAACTGCAATCGAGACATCATAAGCTAACATCACATGAGCACACATACCTTTCCAGTTCTGGGGTAGTTTGGACCTCAGCTTGCCATCACCACACACCCTGTAAACGTCTGGGCCTGCCTGTTCCTGATTTAAAATCGACCTACACAGGTGAATTTTAGAAGAGCAAGTCCAATAATCAAGCCTGGTATCATCCCTAAGCTTGTCAGACTCCCAACACTCAGAAAAAGAATCTTCTTTATCATTAAGATGAAATATTTTTGAACACTTTCCTGAAAACTCACCCAAGTCAACCTGCTGTCCTGATCTTGTCACATTAAAACAACCGTAAGATGCATCTGGTGCCGGTTGTAAGAGGTCAATTAACCCGCGAGCCTCAACTGATTTTTCCAATCTACGATGTTCCGCCCAGGTCTTATCAAAGCCTGCTGTTACCCGTAAAATACAACGAGGCACAAATACTGCACTTTCTACCTTTAAGGGTGAAATTAATTCTGGGAGATTGTACGGTATCCCACTGATCAGGAAAACTACCTGGGGTCTCACAGTAACTTGCACATTGATCTAACAGCTCATCCAGTGTTATAGGAACATAATACTTGGGAAGTGCTGTACCCATGCAAACAACACAAGACTTATTAGTAACTGATCTGGCAGAATAATTAGCAAACTGGTACCACAAATTTCCTCGAACCCAGCTCTCTTGTAAAACATTATGTGTGACCGATCTCAGATGAAGTCCAGCCCAGACAGTCTCTCGGCCCTGATGCAGAGTCCAAACGACGCCCCCTAACAAGAAACAAAACACAAACAATATAAATGTCTCAGTCTTTTTTGCTCTGGATCCCCAGTGCTTTGAAGAACGTGTCATCTTCTCCATTTCTTCACGTGTGATGATTAGATGAATGTTTAAAAGCACAGCTATAAAAGTCAAGGTTTTGTTACAGAGTCTACTTCTCAGTTTTTCTGCATCTGCAGTAGTAGGCTTGTCCAGAATCGGTCCTGTCACTTTCTTGCAATGACTGGCGTGCACCCAAGTTGCTCTCAGCGATTTTCACAGCAGTGTAGGTTACAAGCAACACTTCAAACGGCCCTTGCCATCGTCTTTGTTTCCAGTGTCGTCTCCTCAGCTCTTTAATCAGAACCCAGTCTCCAGGTCTGACTGGATGAAGTGGTCGCGCAGCCGCTTTTGGCAGGGCGTCCTTCACCTGATGGTGCACCTGTGCAACAGTCTTAGAGAAATTTTGACAGTAAGAAATCATAGCATCCTCACAGAGGTCTGTAGAGAGATGTGGCTTTGCAGGTGGGTTTAACCCCACCGCAGGAGGTCTACCAAAAAGAACCTCAAAAGGGCTCAGGTTGTTTTTGGCTCTTTTTTTCAGCCTCATATAAAACAAAGCCAAAGGCAAAGCTTTGACCCAAGACAGTCCTGTTTCCTCACAACACTTAGCAAATTTTCTCATTCTACCGCCCTGCCCGACTGCGGGTGGTATGCACAATGTGTGGATATTTTCACACCCAAAAACTCACCAATCTCTTCAAGAGCCTTGCCCACAAAATGTCTGCCATTGTCACTGGAAATCCTGTCCGGAAACACTTCTCCCGAGAAAGCTTTCACCACCGCAGCAGTGTCAGCATGTTTTGAGGGGAACGCTTCTGTCCATTTGGAAAACATGTCAACAATCACCAAACAATATTTTTTACCTTCAGCAGGTTCAAGTTCGATGAAGTCCATCATCAAATGTTCAAAAGGTCTATGTGGAGCAGGATGACCAGCAGGTTGAGTGGACACTGCTCGACCTGCATTGTGCGTAGCACAAACCATGCAAGAATGACAATATTTCTCAGCAAAAGATGTGAAACCTTTTGTGAACCAATGTGTAGCAACAAGATCAAACATTCCAGTTTTGGAACAGTGATCCAGCCCATGACTGAGATTTGCAAAAACTGGGAAAAAATGTTTAGGCAGCCATGGCTTCGTTTCTACAGAAACCCACATACCTTCATCTTTGAAACAACCTGCCTTTGTCTATGCATTTACCTCAGAAGAAGTGGCAAAACTCTGAATATCTGTTAAATCAGACACATCAAAAGGCTCCTCTGCCTGCTCTATAGCAGCACAGGTAGTTGTCATTAGCTGAACTGGGCAGCTTTGGCGGCAGATTCTGCTGTGGCATTCCCAAGAGAAACAGTATCACTGGACGCCGTGTGTGCAGCACATTTCACTACTGCAACCTTGGATGGCAGCAAAATCGCATCAAGGAGGTCAGTAACCTGTGATGCCTTTAAAATTGGCTTACCATCAGACTTCAAGAACCATCTGTGACTTCAAAGAGCTCTAAAATGGTGGACCACGCCCACTGCTTAGCTGCTGTCACTGTATATGATACCGGCTTTATATTTAGGGGTTAGGTCACAGGCCTTCGTAAATGCAACCAGTTCTGCGGTCTGCAAAGAAAAATGAGGCGGAAGGCTTCCTGCAGACAAGGTACAATGATCAGAACAGACAGAATAGCCCACTCTATTTTTCCCACATGAATCTCTAAAAGATGATCCATCAACATACAACACCATGTCTGGATTCTGCAAGGGCGTGTCAGTCAAATCTGGACGGGGTGTACTCAGTACCTCTAATTCTGTTTGACAGTCATGCGGGGTCCCATCATCCTCAGTGGGCAGCAAACTGGCAGGATTAAGAACAATGCACCTCTTAACAGTTATGTTAGGCAAATCCAGCAAAACAGAAGTGTACCTGAGTCATCTTGCTGCTGACAAGTGTGAAGTCCTCTGCTCCAACAAAATGATGGCAACATTGTGGGGTACAAACACAGTTAGTGGGCAATGCATCACAATGTCTCTCGAAGCCAAAACCGCTTTTTCTGCCGCCGCAAATGCTCTTGAGCACCCTGGAAGACCGGAAGCAACTGGATCAAGCTTAGCAGAGTAACAAGCCACAGTCTGTTTCAAACCACAATGACTTCGAAGAAGAACAGACGTCAAGCATCCGTTCTTTTCATCAACCATCTGAAAAAAAAAATTCTGCATCTGGCAAAGCCAGAGCTGGAGGGCACTGCAGAGCTTTCTTCAGCTCCTCAAATGATTGCAATGCCTCAGGAGTCCACTGGATGGCGTCAGAGGCCATCATATCTCTGCCATGAATCAAATCAGAAAGTTGCTTCTCCAATATCACATAGTCAATTATGAAATTCCGACAATACGACGTCAAACCTAAGAAAGACATCATCTATTTCTTAGTTACTGGTCTAGGAATCTGGGACCGTATTCACAAAGACTCTTATCTTACCGCTAGGTGTTACTCCTAACTCGTGCTAAAAGGTCTTACGTAGGAGTTGTCGTCTAAAAACTATTCACAAACGCACTAAGGGCTACTTTTACGTAGGACATATCCCTAAAACTAAGCTAAGAGTGACGTCCTGTTGCTATGGAAAACGTAATTTCCTAAGCATGAGTAAATAAACGGACAGAAGTGTGATTGGTTGTTGAATGACACGTGTGAAACCAGGAAATGGAAAACGTCAGTGTCGATAAAATCGTAATGATGAACAGCGCAAATAGCAGAAATAATGCATGATGACATCTTTGTGTTGGCCACGAGACTCACACTTTATACAACTTACACACAATAGCCTACTTACAGAGAGGGTGAAGGTTAAAAACGAAAAAAATGTGAAATGCATCATACTAATGGAGTGATGGCAAGTATGCTGTAAACAGTTAGGCTGTCTATTGAACACATCAGTGACATCTTAAATAAACCCCCCTCCCCCACTACCATGAAAAGCACCTTGTGAACTGAGTGAAAATGAGTGGGAAGAAAAGGACAAGGAAACCTAACTGGTCACAGGACCAATTATTACTACTGGCACAGTTGGTACTGGAGAGGAGGACGGTCCTCAAAGGGCGATTCGGAGCCGGGATTACAAATAAGAAGAAAAGGGAGGCATGGGTGGAAATGAGCAGAAACAGAAATGCCTCTTATCCAGCGGTGTCTCGAACGGCAGAAGACTGTGAGAAGAGATGTAATCTTTACAGTCCCAGTGTCGGCTCGAGATCGCCGCTTATAAAAAGGATGCTGCTGCAACAGGTAGGCAATTTCAGTCATAAAGGCATCCCTACATGTTGCATAAAGTGGAAGACGTGCACGTTTTCTTCTTTGTGCACAGGGAACAATATATAAAGGACACATTGTTGTAAAATTCCTTGTATAGGAGGAAGACCTGCACCCAAAGGCTCTGTCCCCTGTTGCAGCAGTTGTTTACAGCGTTCTGACATCCAGCTGGCACAATGTGCCTCTCAAATAGCTGCCTCAGGCCACTGGACATCAAAATCCGTGCGTCGGTGGACCCAGCTCATTTAGCCAGAATGTCAAGTATATTGGAGCAAATGTCTGAATGATCACTGACGTACATGTTCATTATTCATTCTTTTTTTTTTATTGTATTTATTCTTTTGTATTTGATATATATAAAGTCTTCGCAGACAAAAACAATCTGTGTTTATGGAGTGATATATTTTTCTATTTACATAAACATCCTCATCTATTGATGGCGCAATTATTTTGAGATGCGTGCCATCCACAGCTCCGACCACCCCCAGCATGCCTGCAATCACCATGAAATTGGCTTTAATTCGATGCAGTTGCTGGATGTTTAATGGGAAACGGACAAATTGTTGGATAATGTGTGGTCGACAGAGCGCTTTAAGAGTTTGGTGGATTGATCGGCTGATAGATGGTTGTAGTACCCAAGTCGTCCGCGTTACATAGTTGCATTTTCCCTGTAGCTAAATATCTTAGTGTCGCTAAACATTTAATTTCTGGACTGATCGGGTTGTAATACGTTTAGTTGGAGACGTGATTGCATCCCGCTCATCCCTTCTCTTAAGGACTCCCAGACTTAGGAGCTACTTTTAGGACTAAAAGTGGTTGTAACAGAACCATTTTTATCTTAAGAAACTAGGAGTCCTAAATTTAGGAGTGACACGCCCACATTTTCTAGGAGCTGCTCCTAAATATGCCAGTTAGGACCTACTTTTAGCCCTAAGATTCTTTGTGAATACGGCCCCTGTTGTATAGCAGCAACTCTCTTGGAAGAGAGTGACCTTGACTCTCTGGCAATGGAATAACCAAGGAAAATTACCTCTGGTTTCGCAAACTGCAGCTTTGAAAGGCTAGCTTTGTGTCCACATGTATACAAATGCTTCAGCAACTTAACAGTGTCCTCCTCACACTGTTCTTTTGACGGAGAACAAACCAGAAGGTTGTCCAAGTAACTGATTAAGGTGGAGCCAGGGGACAACTCCAACCCATCAAAGCTCTCTTTCAGAGCCATGTTAAAGATGGTAGGGGATTCTAAATACCCTTGCGGAAGTCTGCTGAAAGAATACAATTTTCCCTCTAATTCAAAAGCAAACCAAAATTGACTCTTTGTCTACTGGTACACTGAAGAAAGCATTACTCAAATCTACAACTGAAAAATGAGTGGCTGAAGGTGGAACCTGAGACAAGATGGTGCATGGATTTGAAAAAACAGATGCCCTAGGCACCACAGCAGCATTTACACGCATTCCACTACCCTTTTTCTCTGATCTTTTTCACTGGAAAAATCGGACTGCGGACAGGGGAATCATTGCATTCAACAATGATCCCTGCTTTTAGCAGCGATTCAAACACTGGTTTGATCCCACGCACGGCTTCTGGTTTCAACGGGTACTGGCGTTGTACTGATCGAAAAGACGATTTTGGTGTGATTTTAACAGGGGTATGTAGAATAAAATTTAAAAAAAAATAAAAAATTCAGTGCATGTTCAAGCAGAGACAAAGGGGCCAATTTCCAGTTCTCAGTTTTATTTTAAACAGATTAAGATATGCAGTTTACAGAGAAACATGCCCATTTTCTCTGGGCCAGATTAAAGACATCTGACAACGAATGGTCCGTCAAGAATTATGCATTCATAAGATGGAAGTGTCCTCCTCTTTGCTTTTACAACTGCCATTTCCTGGGTCCAGGTCAAAAGTTCATTCTCCCAAGCTTTATTGACACAGTCCTAAACAAAAGCTGGTTAGGTTATTGCCCATCGTCCTGCTCCTACATCAAAAGATCCGAGGTCTGGCCTGTGAGTCCATCCTGAGTTTTATGGTTTTATGGTCCCGGGTCCTCTCAAGCAAAACTCCTAGTTTTATGGCCTGCAATAAAACTCTTTGTCTCAGAGGTCCTCAAAAGGTCACACATACTTCCAACATATACAAGGGCTTTGATGTTCCTCAAAAGGTGCCCAATTATCCAGCCTTCACATCCTGTAATTGTGTGATTTTCAATATACCATCATACATGACATTTAACACATATGATCAAATTTTGCATACTACAGGTACAACCCTTAATTAATCCCATATCATGTGAATTTTTTGCCCACAAATCATTCGGAACCTCTTTGATCAAAGGATGCATTTCTGAGCAGTCGGTTGCAACTTCTTCATGTAGAAAAACATGAGAAAGCACCTCATCAGGGTCCTCAGTTAAAAGAATCACCCTGGTGACATGCACGGTGGAAATCAGTGAACACCTGAAAATTTAACAGATCTGGAGTAGAGGATGGAACGGTCAGTTTCAGTTCACTCCCAATCAGAAGATAACCGAGCGCGATGAGAGAGGTTAGACACCATTTCCCACTCTTCACCCTCTTTAGAGAGAGAAATGTATGGATCTCATTTTTGGAATCGGTAGAGCTGTTTTTGTTCAGGTGTGAGACAGATGGTCACTGCTGATGTATGTGTATTCCACAAAATCAAAGTTATGTTCAAAATGTCTGTGTCAGAGGTAACCATGCCTGCTTATATTCTATGTCTGGTCCTGCAAAAACATGTGATGTGCAATGTAGTCCCTCCTCTGGCATAAAAACAGAAGCTGGACTTACCAGGTTCTGAGCCGTCTGGAGCCAAGTTATGGTCGTGGTACCTGTTAACAGCTTCCACTGGTATTCAAGTCTGAGATCATGAGGCATGTGTTTCACTGCTGTCAGGATTGGGTTCTCCTGGGCAGGAACAACTTCAATGCCTTGGGGTGACAAAAAAAGAGAAATGTTAAACTTGCACATTAAATGTCTGCCTAATAAATTCACAGGACATTGCTCAGAGATTAAGAATCCATGTTTAAAAGCTGGCCCATCCCCCAATTGACAACGGAGTGGGTAACTGAATCGTTCTTTCACAACCTGACCAGATGCTGAAATTGAGAAGACATGGTTCCCACTTAGTTTTGGCGGTGGACGTAGAGCTGTGTGCTTCAACACAGAGTGAGTTGCGCCGGAATCGACCATGTATTCTACAGGTGTACCTGAGACAGTGAGAGACAGGACAGGTAAGGCTTTGTACGCATCAGAAGTAAGTTGTGCGTGCGTGCGTACGTACCTGACAGTGGCATTTGTTGTTGTTCTAAATGTGCAATGGCTTCTGTAATCAAAGTGTGGGGGTTAAAACATTGATCTGAATGGTTAGTGCAGGAATCAAGTTCTTCATTGCTGGCAATCTCATTTAAACTTGCAGCATTTTCATTGCTGCCATCATGATTTGCATCACAAAAAAAACAACATCTCCATCATCAACAGGTTGTCCATTACAAAAAACATTTTCATCAATAACATCACAAAAATCAGACTGATTGTCACTTTCAGAATGTGTTTCATCATCACATTCAGATTGTTAACTTTGAAAGTGAACATGTGTGTCTCTGTGTGTGTCAGGCCTCCAAATCCAACCGCTAGTGAAACGGAGAAATATCCTTCCTGTTCAAAAGTGGAGGTCCGCCCATCTGATCTGTCAGCTTGTTGACGTCCTCCACGTGGGCCATGACTCTGCCTCCTGGGCAGTGGTCTCGCCAGTGACCACGCCCCCCACAGGAAAAACAACGGTCATCACCTGATTCTCTGTTGTAGTCCCTGTTGTAGTTGTTTTGATAGTGCCGCCTGTCTGGGGAAAAATGGCGATGACGTCGGTTTGAATTCTGCTGCTGTTGTCTGCCTCCTCTCCGGTATTCACGAGGACCTGTAGGCTGACGTCGGGACGGTCCACTCCTGTAATTATTTGTGACTGCAGAGTACATCGTTAATGCTGCTTGATGAATGTCTGTTTCCCTCTTAGACTGCAGCTTGCTTTGTTTTCTGTTCAATTGACTCTCACAGTGAATAATATACTTGCGCAGATCAGCATAATTCATCCTAACATCCAAACCAATATATTTATCAATCTCTTCTGCACGAAGGTCTGGCAATAAAGCACCAAGCACATGGTCACAAAGCATATTTTCGTAAACAGAACCAGCAAAATCATCTTGTTCCGGTTTCTGAAGTCCACTAAATTGCTCAAAAGCTTCTCCTAGTCTGAATAAAATGATCTGCATCCTCTCCTTGTCTTTGTTTCACAGCATACAACTTAGTCAAGTTCGGCCATGTTGGAAACTCTTTTTCAATGGCTTTGGAGAACTTTGTTATCGCAGAGAAACAGTCAGCGCTAACCTCCGTTTCGTCCTCACCATCGCCACACACCAGCTTTGCACACAGGCTCGCTTCAGGCAAACTGTCTTTCAGCTTCGCAGCGTCAGCGGCTTTGAGTTTGCGTCTCAGAATCCGACTGATCTCCGCACCGGTGTACTTGAAGGACCAACAGATTTCTTCAAACTCCCTCACGAAGTCTTTCCCATTGCCGGTAATGGAAGGCAGGCCTGCGGTTGCTTTGGCCCAATCTTTATTGCTCCAGGGGGCTGAGATATGACTAGAAGATCTACAGTTTTCTCCAGCATCAGGAAGAGGAGGTCTGAAGTCTGTCTATTGTGTGTACCGGTGGAGCTGATGGCTGAGTGTCTATGTGTGCCGGAAACTTAACAGAACAAATCTTAATCTTTTTGCGTTTGACTTCTATTGACGTGTTGTCACAACGTCCCGCAACATCTGCAGACATGTCTAAACCACCGCCCAACTTCTTAAAGTCGGCTTTTCGCTCACAGCGAACCGCTTCCTCTTTCCAAACCCCCAGGATGCGTTTATGTTTTTTCAATCCTTTTATATGAAGCTCTCCTCAAATAAGGCTTGGATTGTAATTTATCCCCCTCTGAGATCAAAATGTTCTATATTTTCTCAATTTCTGCAGTTTCTAGGCTACCCCCGATCGGGAAATCCCATTTATTAATCCAATAGGGAACAAATTCTAAGCATTCATTGCCGTACTTATCTCTCATCGAACGACAAACAGCGTTGTCAGGAGCCGAAAGACTGGATTTTGCTGATCCCATTATGTAAAGAGTATGAAACCCAGCAAACACATCTTGTTAATTAAATCTTTTTAGAGTGAAATAACATTAAAACGCATCACAGCATTAACACTGAACAATTTTTACACTTCGCCAGATCAATGAAAATGTAATTATAAAAGAGGAAATCTCTCTCACCGGGTTTTTGGTCCCTCCAGGCAGCGTACGGAGGTCCAAGGAGGACCAAATCCTCGCTTCTCCGAAGATGGGAGGTCACAGGCCGGTCGCTGATCCCGGGTCCAAACGACTTGGTTCTCTCTTGGAACGCCGATCCAGCACTGGGAGCCGAAAAACGTTTGGGCGCCAAGAATGTAGTCGGATTAAAGACTCTTAATAAAAATGAGAGATTGCTTTAAGCATTTGGAGGTTTTAATAAAACAGAATACACCGTACAGTACAGATCACAGTGAATGCTGAAACCTACCTCCTCTCCAGCTAAAATGAAAATAAGTATTTATTAAGATCAGCAACCTTGTATCTATCTTTTATGAAGACAATACTCTTCTCTCAGGGTGGGAATTTCTCTGGATGAAGGCACCTGGCTCTTTAGCTGGGAGTAAGTGAATCTTGGCAAAATACAAAACAATGGCAATAGCTTGGGTTAAGTCAAAACACAATAAGATAAACTCTAAAAACTAAGTATACAAGAAGAATCAATTTTCTCAGGCAGTGAGGTTTTCTCTAACCTCGGTTCCCATGTGAACTCAACACCTGTTTTCTGGCCCATCTGCATCTTCTGTTTTTCACACCCTCTGCTCTCAGTATTTATAATACTAACAGATGAATCATAATAAATTTCTCCATCACACCTTTGTTACTGGATTACTGTAACTCTATTATCAGGTAGTCCACAGAACACAATAAAAAGTCTTCAGCGAGTCGAAAATTCTTCTGCTAGGGTTGTAATGAATGAAAGAAGAAGAGATCCCATTTCCCCTGTTTTAGCTTATCTTCACTGGCTCCCTGTAAAATCTAGAATAGAATTCAAGATCTTTCTTCTGACATTTAAAGCACTTAATAATCTAGCTCCATCATACATAGGAGACCTGATTGTTCCATATGTTCCTAAAAGAGCCCTTCGCTCTCAGACTGCAGGTTTACTGTTAGTTCCTAGGATTTTTAATGGTAGAATGGGTGGCAGATCTTTCAGTTACCAGGCTCCCTTCCTATGGAACCAGCTCACAGGGTTGGTTTGTGAAGCAGACAACTTGTCTGTCTTAAAAATTAAGCTTAAAACCTTCCTCTTTGACAAAGCTTACAGTTTGAGATATTTTAATAGGTAGTTAGAGACAGGCTAGACAGGTAGCTAGGAAGAGACAGGTTAATGTTAGTATTAAGGTAGAGTGTCAAAAGCTAGGAAGGGGTAGAGTAGCGAGGTAGAGATAGATTAATGTAAGCCAGTTGGAGAGTGTTAGTAGCTAGGTCTCCTAGTAGCTAGGAGACAGGTTAATGTTAGTAGCTATGCTGCTTTAGGCTAGGCTGTTGGAGGACATTGTTAGAGTCTGTTCCTACTTTCTCTCCTACTTCTCCCAAACTGTACGATGTGCTGTCAATTCAAGCGCTAACCTGTTTTCTCTCAGTCTCTTTCTACAGTAGGTGCTCCTGACCCGCCCTGCTTGACGACCCTTACTAAGATAGCATTCCGGTGGAGGAACGTTCTCCACGTCCTACTACCAGCTTCTGCATCAGTTCTGTTGCTCTTTCTGTATCTCTGGTGCCTTCTCCAAACCCCAGACGGTCTCGGCAGATGACCGCTTATGCTGAGCCTGGTTCTGCTGGAGGTTTCTTCCTGTTAAAAGGGAGTTTTTCCTCTCCACTGTCACTTCATGCTGTGTGAGGGATTGCTGAGAATTCATGACGCAATCTTCCGTGGTTCTCTAATTCCTAAATTAAACATTGTATTGTAATAACTCTTAAGTTCCTTGAGATGACATCTGTTGTGAAACGGCGCTATATAAACAAACTGAATTGAATCTGACAGATTCTAGTTTTTCATGTCAATGATAAATTTTCTTCACACTCAAGGGTTACTTGTGGAGTACCACAGGGTTCTGTGCTTGGACCGATTCTCTTTACTACATATACATACACACACACGTATATACACACGTATATATACACATATATACACACGTATACACATATATATACACACGTATATATACACGTATACACATATATATACACACGTATATATACACACGTATATATACACATATATATACACACGTATATATACACGTATATATACATACACACATATATATATACACATATATATATATACACATATATATATATACACATATATATATATACACACATATATATATACACATATATATATATACACATATATATATACACATATATATATATACACATATATATATACACACATATATATATACACACATATATATATACACATATATATATATACACATATATATATATACACATATATATATATACACATATATATATATACACATATATATATATACACATATATATATATACACATATATATATATACACATATATATATATATATACACATATATATATATATATATACATACATATATATACATATACATACATATATATACATATATATACATATATATATACTACAATATAATACATATACATACATATAATATACATAATCATAAATATATATACACACATATATATACACATATATACACATATATACACATATATACACATATATATATATATATATATGCTTCCAATTGGTAAAATAATTAGACAGCATGGAATAAATTTCCACAGTTATGCTGATGATACACAATTATATTTATCCATTAAACCTGATGAAACCAATCAGTTAGGTAGACTACAGGCATGTCTGGAAGACATAAAAACCTGGATGACTTAAACTTCTGCTTCTAAATTCAGACAAAACAGAAGTTGTCGTCTTTGGACCAGAACCTCTAAAAAAGAAACTACTAAATCAACCAATTCACCTAGACAGCATTAAATTAGCCTCCAGTAATAAAGCAAAGAACCTCTGTGTAATTTTTGACCAAGACATGACATTTAAATCTCACATTAAACAAGTCTCTAGGATTTCTTTCTTTCACCTTCAGAATATTGCTAAAATTAGAAACATCCTGTCCAGGAATGATGCAGAGAAACTAGTCCATGCATTTGTTACTTCGAGGCTGGACTACTGTAACTCCTTATTATCAGGTAGTCCACAGAAAAACAAAATTAAAAGTCTTCAGTTAGTTGATAAAATTGCAAACATCCTGTACAGGAGTGATGCAGAGAAACTAGTCCATGCATTTGTTACTTCAAGGCTGGACTACTGTAATTCCTTATAATCAGGAAGTCCACAAAATGCAATTAAAAGCCTTCAGTTGATCCAAAATGCTTCAGCAAGAGTTCTGATGAATATTAAAAAGAGAGATCACATTTCTTCTGTTTTGGCTTCTCTCCACAGGCTCCCTGTTAAATCCAGAATAGAGTTTAAGATCATCCTCCTTACTTATAAAGCCCTTAATAATCAAGCTCTGTCATACATCAGAGATCAGATTGTTCCATATGTTCCTAATAGTGCACTTTGATCTCAGAATGCAGGTCTACTGGTAGTTCATAGGATTTCTAAAAGTAGAATGGGAGGCAGATATTTTAGTTACCAGGCTCCTCTCCTGTTGAACCAGCTCCCAGTTTTAGTCCGTGAGGCAGATACTTTATTTTTAAGACTAGGCTTAAACCTTTCCTTTTTGATAAAGCTTATAGTTAATGTCTTCGATTATCCTGAGCTATTTTTATAGTTATGCTGCTATAGGCTTAGACTGTTGGAGGACAGACTGACCACTTTTCTTTTCTCTTCTACTTTTCTTTTCTACTACTCTCCAGATATATTTTTTTCTGCTGTTATTGCGATTGGTAACCCAGTTTTCTCTGTGTTTTTCTCCCCATAGAAGCTCCACATGGTGTGGTACCCTGCTCAACTATAAAGTCCCATGCTAGATGGGGAACATCGGACCAGATGATGCTCAAAGTCACCGAGCATCCTCCATGCTGTCTCTTCTCTGTCTTCTCAGACCCACAGACGGTCGTGGCAGATGACCGCTTGTACTGAGCCAGGTTCTGCCAGAGGTTTCTTCCTGTTAAAGAGTTTTTTCCTCTCCACTGTCGCTACCTGCTTGCTCAGTATGAGGGATTGCTGAGGGATCATCTGAAACGAACATTCTGTGCAGAGACATAGCAGCAAGTACAACGGAGATGAATTAGCATTAAGAACCGCAGCATTTAGCTATATTTTTGCTGATTAACAGCTATGCTATCAGTACGTCTGATTTCAATACATTCTTACAATACTATTGTAAGAAACAAAGAAGCTCAATAACTATTTCCAGTCCATTGCCATTACTTTTCATATAAAAAAGACAGTGATTAGGAGTCTAATGTAAATACTACAGTTGCCCCAGGTGAGTCAACTATGATTCTACGTTAGCGAAAGTTGGCAAAATCATTAAGTCTCCAAAAGATACCACAGAAAATAAACGTATCTGCAAAACACCACAAATGCTCATGGCCTCCTAAAATAAGCCAAAACTGATACAAGTGATAACATATACCCAACACCAGTAGAAAGACTGGTTGCTAAAGGCTGCCACACACAAGAGCTGAGCCTCGCGAGGCGAGAAGCTGTGGGCACTCTGTGTGAACTGTCTGCTGAGCTTAAATATTCAAGCAACCAATCCAAACGCACTCTGATCAAATGACTCCAAGATGGCAGCCCATGGATAAGATTACATTTTAGAAGATAAACCCTGCATCCGAATACCCCTTCAATACCTACTGCGTAGTTTGCGAAAAGCAGTATGTGAGCGAAGTAGCAGATCCGAATCTCCAGTATGGATGGGAGTAGTAGGCACAAAGTTCCTAGATGTGTACTAACGCCACAGTAAGCAGCTGGTGTATGCTACGCTATCCCACAATGCAGCCGAAGCCCCAAAATCGTAGAAAAAGAGTGACCTCAGCTACCAAGGAACTATCAACCATTGGCACCGCCACAAATTCGGTGTACAAATGTAAAAGTGTAGCGATGTTACTGATTTTGTTTTTTGGGAGGTGAATAAACATATAAGTTGATAAGTTAATGTTTAACGGGACCACAGGCGACCTTACTGAACGTAACATCCGGTTTAATGCTGGAGCAGTACGTTTGATTTCATGCCCAATACTCATTTGTTTGCAACGCAGTATGTATTGCATCAACGGGCGAGTAGTAGGTACTACGCAGCATGTAGTACATACTAAGGATTCGGATGCAAGGAAAGATTCATGGAATTTCACCAGACTATACTTGTTTATATGATGTGACGACGCCTCATCAACAAAATGAGGAGCAGCATTTCATCCACATCCATCTCGGTCTCTGTTTCATTCATTTTTCTGAAGGATTGGGGCTGCCAACTAGGATGGTTGAATGGAGCAGTGTTCATGTTAACCAACTATTTCACAGCAGTTTCTTTAAGGTGATGGCAAATTCTGAGGTGTGTTGGTAATTTTGATAGCTCAGCATTCAAACCCCTGACCACCTGCTGCAGACCAATGACAGTTTTATCTTTACTCATCAAGTACAGGAATAACTTTAACAAAACAGATTTAGTAATATGAACTAAGAACTACACATTCACTGCACACAAAAACAGATTACTGAACACAACACTAATATTTCTGGTAAGCTCCTGGTACCAACTACCTATTGACGATAACCTCAGCTCAATATTATGTCCGTACACATCAATGTCCCCACACCCATGTGTGTGTGCGAGCATGCAAATAAGGTTTCCCCATGCGAGTGATTGATAGCTGGTGTAAGGAGCCGTCAATCCGTCCTACAGGAATTGACACAGACATGAAGGATGTCGGAGACGTAAACGTCCAGATCCCTTCAGAGCACAGGGACCACAAGTGGACCAACAAGAGAGGAACAGATGGAAGCACCAGGGGAACACCCAGGAGCCGCAATGCTGGAGAGCAAGAGGTTGCAGGGACCTACACGGGCTCCGCCGGTAACCCGCCACGCCAGGGAAGGCCCTGCCCAGGGATTAGAGGCGCCCCGTCCCCCAGTAGGGCCCCGAGCAGGGACCGGCTGACAAGGGTGCCCCGCCGCTGCTGCAAGGCAGGAGGGACTAGCAGCCAGCCGACAGATGCCACCACCACCCAGGCCATTCCCCACCGCCAAACATGCATCTAATGTGAATTGCATGCACTGAATATCTTTAAACTCACTCTTCTTCAGCTTTTTCAGTGAAGCCATCCATCTTCTTTGTTCCTTCTTTCTTTTACATCAGAGGTTAAACCTAGTTCACATGAAAGGATATTTATGCCCATCTTGCCCTGATTTTGCCTGTTCTGACAATGTCCGATAATCGGGATGCTGTTAAAATAATCCTAATAGATCTTCCTGCCCTGTATGGTGTGTTAAAAGCGATCAGGTCTGCTCCCAAGGATGTCGAGACCACTCCGATCGCAAATCGGGGATATCCAACTTGGTGGATTGTCTTGGCCCAATATCACAGCGTGTGGTGTCTTTAGATCACAAACGAGCATGCAGCTTGTGGAATGCAGTGTGTAGCCAATGAGAAAGCGAGGTGACTGGAGGCTTGCATTCAGCGTTTAACCAACATTGTGAGCTGGCATCGGTGTCACAGGGCGAGGGGAATCCAAAACAAAAAACAAATGCCATGGCCAGAGGTTGTGCTACACATTTTATTTGTCTGTCACTTTGACAGGCAGAATCAACACTTCACTCCATTGGAGACTGGAGCCTGCAATTATGTTATTCACTTCAGACAAAAGTTAAACATGAGAAAACATTTCTTCCAATGTAGCGACCATAGGTCAAACATTATTAGAACTAACCGTTTCCTGACCCATAAACTACCAGAAGAGTGTGCTGTTGAGCACCAGCAGGTGCTGCATACCTGTCCAAGGTGCACCTCGCCTTTCACCCGATAACCGGTCAACAACTTTACGAACCCAGTACAGCATGCTTCTGAGAGCTAAACCCAGTGGGAGTGGAGATAAGCTACTGACAAGCAAGCAGAAATAGCTCATGAAGTAGCTGATAATTCTGAGGACAAATATCAGCCAACGTACCACTGAAAGCACACATGTTGATTGTTCTTTTTTTAATGCTATACTCTTAACAAAAATCCCTTCATATATATTTCATAAAATTTTATAGCCATCTCAACAAAATTAAAGACACGCTGGCTGCATAAAGGGGCCCTTGAGTGTTCCAGATGACGTGTCAGATGTCTGAAGAAACGTCTGGAGAAACAAAATACCCCACAAAATGATTACCTTTCCTCTTTGTCACGTCCTACACATACTCCAAAAAAGCAGCAGAGGAGCCAATCAGCTGATGTCATTGAATTGGAAAATGAAAATCTTACAGCAGTTGTCCTCTGCTTTTCAGGATGATAGAGGCAGACACACTGCTTATACTGACAGTCGTTTTGGAGCACAAGTGGCTGAGGAGTTTAGGTTAATCAAAAATTCAATACTAAAGACAACAGTAAAAAGGAGAATAATGAATGACATATGAAGCCCAGGAACATGACAGCATAGATGCACAGCCATCTACGTCATACCACCTGCATACCCTGTACCTCTACTGTCCATATGCCAAACACACAGCCACCCACTCTCCACACATACTTTCCATAAACACCATCTCAATACATGCCTTCATCCAAAGGTACCCAGCTGTAACCAAATCAGCACCAGAATCCAAAAACCTAGACACGATTTTTCAGGCAAATGCTAGAAGATGACATCTAAATGTAGCACATTGGTATGGCAGATTAGAAGTCGAAATGGAGTTTTGATACAACTACCTCTTCACAGAAAAGTCTGAAAAACAGGCATTTGTTTAAAAGGAAATTTTGAGTTATTGAAATACTTTACATCCTTGTTTTTATGAACTATTATTAGAATGTCTTATGTTTTACTTTCTCAAGTAATACCTTGCTTGAAGGAAAGTGGCTTAAAAATGTATTATCCTCAAAAGTAAAAAACAAAAGAAAATTTTCTTGCAGGCTGTGGTTTTTTGGTTTAAGTTTCACCTTTACAAAGCAGAGCTCCAGATCACTGAGTTTTAAATCTGTAATTGCAGAAAATTAACCAAAGTATAAAAATATTTTTTCTGTCCTTAATTCACCATCAATGGCGAGCATGAACTGATGAAGCCTCTTGGATAAGAGGTGAAATGTCTTTCAAGACAAATTACCAAGTCCAGTTGTGTTCGATTGAAATTTCCTCAAGATAACCATGACCTGGATGAATGAGAATATTCACAGGGTTGTCCTTAATTCACTTTCAATTCAATTCACTTTTATTTATATAGCGCCAGTTAACAACAAAAGTCATCTCAATACAATTATACAAACATTCCAATCAGTTAAGTTTTCTATGTAAGGAATCCCAGCAGATTGCGTTGAGTCATCGGCATGAGGTTGTGCCCGGATCATGCAGACTCCAACCCCAGCAATTCCTCAGCAAACCCTCAAACTGAGCAAGCATGTAGTGACAGTGGAGAGGAAAAACTCCCCTTTAACAGGAAGAAACCTCTGGCAGAACCCTGGCTCAGTACAAGCGGCCATCTGCCACGACCGTCTGGGGGTCTGAGAAGACAGAACATAGACAGCATGGAGGATGCTCGGTGACTTTGAGCATCATCTGGACCAACGCTCCCCATCCAGCATGGGGCATTATAGCTGAGCAGGGTACCAGACCGGGTAGAGATTCTATGGGGAGAAAAAAAACAGAAAACTGGGTTAACAATTGCATTAACTTTAGGAAAAATATATCTGGAGAGTAGTAGAAAAGAAAAGTGGAAGGTGTGTTAGGGTCGGTTGAGTCTGAAAAATGATATATTTTTTCCCTAATTCTTAAGTCTATTAGCAATGTACGGTAAGAGGGAGATGGAGTACAGGGCTGCTGGCCCTTGCTGCGTCCTCCCCTCGCTGGATCGGGCAGAACACTCCATCTCCCTCTACTCCCGGCCTGGAAATGCAGGAGGAAAGGAGGTGGTAAATGGGTAAGTACTGTAGTGCTTATGCATCTCTCTTTGCTCATAGGACCCGCCCTCTCCAGAATATATTAGAGAGATAATATTATTGGTAAGTGATAACTGGAGTAGATAAAGGCCTGCTCTTCCAAAGAATCTGGGATTATCTTTGTCAATCACTTTCTAGCCTTAAAACCTGGTGTAAATCTTTTTCTGTCCTGATTCATGATTCAACCTTTGTTCAATTCTCCAATTATTTTATTCTGGTAAATTTATACATTACTGTTACAATACACAGTCACATGTGTTAGAGTTGTAACAGAATTCAGTTTATTAAGAGCTTTAAGATAATACTGTGAAAAAAAGGTATTGCAATCAATCATAATTTCACAATTCATTAATGTTATTGATTTTTTTCCCCTATCATTTCTATGTTTATGAAGAGGGGTCCTATCAGTGCACAAAACTACATCTGATATGCAAATAAGGTTAAAATGCGTCAATAACATTGAATTAAGGAACTCAGCTAATTGAATTTTGAATAGGCTAAACAAGTTATAGTAAAACGGGACTCAGTAAATATCAATAGGCACTAAAATCATTATGAAGCCAAGACATTGGCTTGAAAATACAAATTTTAATCAAACTCTGTGTTAAAGTTTTATGACAAACCAGTCACAGGTTGTTGTTGATGTTCCACACCAAAAACACTTAAAATTACTCAATTTTAAAGAAACAAAATACTGTACGCAGCATTTATCAATGCTAAAAAGAAATCTGCTTGAAACCACCCATCTGACTAAATGTAATTGTCTTGCCAATAAACCTTGCCTACGCATGTGAAGTAGTTCATCTGGTTGTGTTTGATGTTTTTGGCAGCCACAGAGCTGTTATAGGGTGTTCCAGGGTGAAGAAAGAGCATGTATCCCACTCCATCTTGTCTCCAGGGGCCCTCCACCATTTTGTGGTTTAGCATCTTCAGAATATCAATAAGATGGCGCCGCGGATGGACGCCTCGGTACTTCGATCCCTAGTACTTGTTACAATTGTACTTTTTTGCGTAGTTTTCTGCACTCTCTCTGCTATTAAAATGAGCAGAGAGGACATCTTACAAATAGGGCTATCCAGTGCCGGACTTTTTTCCACCGGTTTTTAATCAACCAGACTACTTTATGGAGATTCTGACTGGAGGAGCAGCAGTGCTCTGTGGATTTAGACGGAGACGCCGACGAGGGAAAGGAGCTGGTGTGCTCGTTAAATTGCGACAGCGGGGATTACGCACCGCTCTCCCATCCATACACCTGGGGAGCGTCCGCTCTCTGCCTAACAAAATGGATGAATTGCTCCTTCTCCTATCCAAGAACTCCGACTTTCGTCGTTCTGCCGCCTTTTGCTTCACTGAAACCTGGTCCAGTGAACACATCCCGGACAGCGCTCTACAGCTGCCGCGCTTCCAGCTGTTCCGAGCGGACCTCTGCGCGGAACTGTCTGGGAAGTCAAAGGGAGGAGGAACGTGTTTCTACATTAACGAAGGTTGGTGTACAGATGTCAGTGTTAAAGAAGACATGCATCCCTCACCTAGAGTCTTTCTTCATAAACTGTGAACCATTTTATTCACCGCGGGAGTTTGCCTTGTTTGTGCTGGTCGCTGTATACATTCCACCGCAGGCTTGCGTAACGGAGGTGTTACATCACCTCCCTGACCAGATCACAGACGTGGAGAAAACTCACCCGGACACTCTGCTAATCATTCTTGGGGATTTTAATAGAGCAAATCTCAAACTTGAACTGCCTAAATATAGACAACACGTGACGTGTCCCACCAGGGACATGAACACTTTAGACCACTGCTACACCACAATAAAGAATGCATATCGCTCTGTCCCCCGTGCTGCTTTGGGACTTTCTGACCACTGCCTGGTCCACCTCATCCCATCTTACAAGTAGAAGCTGAAATCTGCTAAGCCTGTAGTAAGAACTGTGAAGAGATGGACAGATGAGTCAAAGATGCAGTTACAGGCCTGCTTTGACTGCACTGATTGGAGCGTCTTTGAAGCAGCAGCCTCAGACCTGGACGAACTGACTGACACTGTGACATCTTACATCAGTTTTTGTGAGGACATGTGTGTGCAGACCAAAACCTTCTGCACGTTCAACAACAAACAAACCATGGTTCTCTGCATAACTGAGACAGCTACGCCAGGACAAGGAGGAGGCCTACAGGAGTGGGGATCGGGACCTGTACAAGCAGGCCAGGAACAAGCTGAGAAAGGAGATCAAAGCAGCAAAAAGGAACTACAGTATAAAACTGAAGGAACGTTTTTCTGTCAACGACTCTTCTGCAGTTTGGAAGAGCCTGCAGACCATCACCAACTACAGGAGACCATCCCCCCACACTGTGGGGAGCACCCGCCTGGCTGAGGACCTCAATGACTTTTTCTCCAGGTTTGAAACAACTTTCACACCTTCCACCTCCCCCACCATCTCCATCACAAAAGGCCTAGCATCACCCCAAACCATCCCCATACCTGACCCCCTGCCTGCGCTGACGATCTGTGAACAGGATGTGCGCCAACTATTCAGAGACAGAGGATTAAGAAGGCATCAGGTCCTGATGGAGTGTCTCCATCCTGTCTACAAGTCTGTGCTGACCAGCTGGCTCCCATCTTCACTCAGATCTTCAATAACTCCCTGGAGCTGTGTGAGGTCCCCTCCTGCCTCAAACGCTCCACCATCATCCCGGTTCCCAAGAAGTCCCCTGTCACAGGATTAAATGACTACAGACCAGTCACCCTGACATCTGTGGTCATTAAATCCTTTGAGCGACTGGTGCTGTCCCACCTGAAGGAAATCACGGATCCCCTGCTAGACCCCCTGCAGTTCGCCTATAGAGCAAACAGGTCAGTGGATGACGCAGTCAACATGGCTCTCCACTACATCCTGCACCACCTAGACTCTGCAGGTACCTACGCTCGGGTCCCGTTTGTGGACTTCAGCTCTGCATTCAACACCATCGTCCCAGAGCTCCTCCACCAAAAACAGTCCCAGCTCACCGTGCCTCCCTCCACCTGTCAGTGGATTACCAGTTTCCTGACTGACAGGAGGCAGCAGGTGAAACTGGGTAACTTCATATCCAGCACCCGGTCCCTCAGCATCGGCGCCCCCCAGGGATGTTATCTCTCCCCACTACTTTTCTCCCTTTACACCACTGATTGCACGTCAAGAGACCCTTCTGTGAAACTCCTGAAGTTTGCAGATGACACCACCGTCATTGGACTCATCCGTGACGGCGACGAGTCTGCATACAGAAGGGAGGTGGAACAGCTGGTCCTCTGGTGCAGTCAGAACCACCTGGAGCTAAACCCACTCAAAACTGTTGAGATGACAGTGGATTTCAGGAAGAGACCCCCATCAACATCTCCTCTCATAATCACCAACAGGCCAGTCCCCACAGTGGAGTCTTTCAGGTTCCTAGGATCCACCATCACACGGGACCTGAAGTGGACCTCCCACATTGACTCTATAAGGAAGAAGGCCCAGCAAAGGCTGTACTTTCTGCGTCAGCTCAGAAAGTTCAACCTGCCTCAGGAACTGCTGACCATATTCTACACAGCAATAGTCCAATCTGTCCTGACCTCATCCATCTCTGTCTGGTTCGGATCCGCCACCAGGCAAGACAAGGACAGACTGCAGAGAACAGTCAGGTCCTCAGAGGGGATCATAGGTACTGATCTTCCCTCCATTGAGGACCTATTCCGGGCCAGGGTCAGGAAGCGGGCCAGAAAAATCACCACTGACCCTTCACACCCTGGCCACAATCTGTTTAGGCTCCTCCCCTCAGGCCGGCGTTACAGAGTGCTGTACGCCAAAACCACCCGACATAACAGTTTCTTCCCTCAGACTGTCGCTCTGATGAACTCTGAATAGTCACAGAGTGTGAGTCCATTCACATGAACAATAAACTAAAACTCTGCACTGCTGTATATACTTACTGTACAATAACCCTGGTTTGGTGTAGATATTATCCTTTATTATTTATTTGTATTTATTTTTATTTCCGTTTTAATTTCACTTATTTAAGTTCTGTACTGGAGAGAAAAGTTGTAGAGAGCGTTCCTTACCACATACAAGGAATTTGACATACAAGAGTCAAATTCCTTGTATGTGTCATACTTGGCCATTAAAGCTGATTCTGAATCAGTCAGGGGTGGTTGAGCATTTGTGCCTGATCAAATATTACAAAAATAATTGTGGAGACAAGCTCAGGGCAGCTTCTCTACCGTCTGCGCACTGAGCATTATGTTGGTAAGGAACGCTCTCCACCTGTTTTCCAGTACTCCAAATCCATTGTACTCTACCATGGGTCCTCGAGAAAGCCTGTTGTTGAAAACACTCTGCTGATAGTCCATCTGACGGAAGGAGTATGGCTTCATGAGGTCTGTGCGCAAAGAATAAGCATCATCACCTATGAACACAAAGGAGGTATGTCTGATCCTGGAAGATGTTTATCTGAAGGGATATTAAGAAGGCCTCTGTCTAGTGCTTGCTTGAAATCTGATATTGCAAGACCCCGGCATCTGATGCTCTACTTTGTGCGGACACTGACATACAGAAACTGGTACAAAACAGAAAGAGAAATTAAGTAGTGTTCGTTTTCCAGGTCTGTTCTTCTAATCAAGTTGCATTTTCGACATATATACTGCTAATTTTAGGATTGCAGATTACAGTTCCAGGCAGTTATACTTTATTTTAGCTAAAGATAAAGTTTTAGTATAAATAGGTGTCGTTACTGATAACCTTGAGATGGACTTAAGTAGCCATTGCCACAGACCATGGAAAACCGTCTAACAATGTCAGAATGTCTTAAGGGGAGGATATTACGGTTCTTCCACACTCAAATTAAACTTTTACCCTGAATCATTCTTAACCAGTATACATCAAAATTCACCTTAAAGAAATTTGCCTTCTCATCACTTCCGTATTTGACGCCTTGATATTCCCCTGAGCCTCTCTAAGCCCTCCTACAGTTTGTGAAACTCCCCCAGCAGAACGTCTTATACCAGCTATTAAACATGCACATTGTGTCGGACTCAGTTTACAGAAGTTCTCCGTGTATTGCATTTTAGTATTTAGGAACAAAAAATAAAAAATCCCATTGGTGAACAATGGCAACACTGGAGATTGTAAGACGACACGCAAATGAGCCGATATCTGACCGATGAATGTTAGGTTTTTGAAGAACCAGAGAGAATTCAGAGGCTTTTACAAGACGTGTCACCTTTGTAATATTTAACCTCCTTGGCACCCTTTTATAAATATTCACTATTAAACATTTTGCATTGCACCCATAAAAGCACATAAACATACATTTTGAAGTTAGTAATGCTAAGTCACAGTTCTTACCTGTACAGGTTCTGATGGAGTAGCCTTGCCTTTTTAGCACACGTCTATTAATTTACTATCAAAAAGGCTTCGTGGAGAAAGCAGTCCTCTGAAGCGATTTGTGCAAAGATAACATCTTTTTCAGCCTAGGATTGTTTCCATAGAGAAAGCTACGTCAGCAAGGAGGAGATGATGGGTGGAAAAGGAGATAAGTGGGAGCAGGCATTTCAGCATCCCCAATAACTACCAGCATAACATAGCATTGAAATAAGTGGATGAGTCAATGCAACACTTCAGGCACGTTTTTAATGAGGAATTAACATGTTATCAGGATGTTACACGTCAAAAAGTAAATTTTGCATAAAAAATAAAAATAAAGCCTCCCAAAACAACCTGACCTAAAATGAGGCCAAAGGGAAAACAATTAGTCATACATAATAAACTAAAAAAGCTAATTTAACAAATAGTTAAATTAAACACTACTACAAAGTAATTTATATTCCAAAAGGAATATCAAAGAAAGTATATACATATGAAAAAAGGTTTGAAGCTTCAAAAATTCAAAATTAAGTAATCTGAACACTTAAATTTAATCTCATTAGCATAAAGCAAAGATTAAGTCCATATTCCAATGGAAAAAAACAAATTAAATGTTGTGCAACTATTGGTGGTGTTAAACCAAATCAAAACCACTACTATTAACAATTATATAGTGTTAATCAAAGTCCAGACAGAATGGTAAAAATCAAAGGAAACAAAGGATTACTGAAAATAAAACCAAAGTATTAACCATTCAGCTCAAATATCAAATGAAGACCAAGGACTAAAAAACATTCCAATCCATGCTGACCATGTGATTTATTGTTAGAGGCTTGGTTACTATTATGCAGCACCAGTGGGAGGAAAAAAGATCTGCTTGACTCACCAGTGAGTAGAGGGATGTCAAAAATGACACAGTTGAAGCCAGGGTTAATGGAACAGGAATCTATGATGATATGACTTGGTCAATAAAGGTAATGTAACAGAACTTTAGTTAAAGAATGATCTGTAAAACTCACCAAGATGTCAATCCTTCCTATTTCCACTCCCAGTTTACTCTGAACAGTTATAGTTTCTTTAACTCTTAGGTTGAATTTTTAAACAACCATCAAGCAACCACAGCAAGGGCAGCAATGAGCAACCTGCTGAGTAGAAAGCAGCAGCTAAATATTTGAACTGCAGCACTACCTGAAACAGCAGGTGGTAATCAGATGCAGAGCAGCAGCAGCTGATTAACAGGGGAGCTGAGCATTAAAGGGACAACCCACTAAACTAAGAGCATAGCTCATGACCTCTAGGTCATGTGGGTTACACTTCAGTTAACAAAAGCATCATTTTTAGGAGTTATTATTGATGAGGGTTTGAGTTGTAGAGGACAAATAGACTGTTTGTGGCAAAATTAATAAGTCAATTGGTATAATCAGGAGGATTAGCCATCTTGTTACTACAAAATGTCTCCGTATCCTATACTACAGCTTAATTTATCTGTATTTGTCATATTCTGACATGGTGTGGGGGAACACATTTCCCACAAATGTAAATAGAATTCTAATTATCCAGAAACAGTTTGTCAGGATAGCAGCTCGGTCAGGTTTGAATAAATCTTCAGCGCTGTTATTTAAGAAACTTATATTTTTTCTATTTTTGAACTTAACACCTTACAAATATGTGTTTTCATTCCTGGCCAGTTTACGTTATATTTTAAAGCTAACTCAGCAAGATGGTAAATGGACTGAACTTATATAGTGCTTTTCTAGTCTTACTGACCACTCAAAGTGCTTTACATTGAAGCCACATTCACCCATTCACACTCGCATTCATACACTGACACCCAACATGGCTCAGTAGGACAATGTAGAATTTGGGGGTTAAGTGCCTTGCCCAGGGGCACATTGACTGGAGAAAGCTGGAATCAGACCTGCGACCCTCCGATTGCAAGCCAACTACTCTACCACTGAGCCACAGTCGCCCTTCAAGACGGGTAATGGATCTCCATCCTCCAAACCTCACCACATGTAGAGGGCAATTTTTAACAGGATTTAAAGATACAGAGATATGGAATAGATTTTCTGATGTGGTGAGACACTGCGCCTTAATAGAGAGCTTTAAAAGAGTTTTAGGAGCTCTGCTGATGAACTAGCTTGTGCAATTAGTTGATTTTATATTTTTCCCTGTATTTTAATTTTACTGAAAAATGCTCTTGTTATATCACCAGTATTTACCATGACCTTTGTTTTTAGTTTGTTTTTTCACTAATCTTTTTATGAGTTGTATTATATTGTGTTGGTAATCTTTGTCTATTTTTTATTTTCTTTCGTGGAAGCTTTAGATAAGACATACTGGCCACTGAATATGCACCAGTATGTTACTTGTTGTATTTTTTATTTATTTGTGCAAATAATAATAAAAAAATGTTTGTGTAGCATGAAGAGCCCATGTTCCCGCTGTCTCCACTGATCTATCCATCACATTTTTTGCATCTTCTTTTTCCAGTTAAAAGTAGTGCACAAACTAAAGTCAATGCCACCTCTTTGTTTACCATGTTTGTTTACTATGAGATGAGATGCTTCTTCTTCTTTATTGTCGTCTTCTGTTTTGTGCCGTTTGTCAATCAGAGGCACACAGATCTTGGGAGGTTTTGAAGTTCATTGTGAGAATTCCCATTTGCATAGGGAATGTGGCGAGTGAAATCAGTTCGTGTGTGGTGTCTCGTCGTGCCACTTTCTCACACACCATATATGGTAAGAGCACAACAGGACTAGGCAGGTCGTTAGCTCTTGTAACAGTTTTAAAGTCCTGCTGTGCGAACCAGGCTTTACTAGCAGGTGAAGTACCGTTGCGATGATTATTAATAATGCTTGGTGTCAGGTGTGACATTGGTGGGAAAAAAAGCTTCTTGTAGCAAGTAAATATTAAATACACTAATGTTCTTCAAAATGGTAAAACTAATATAATTAGATTTTAAAAATCTGTAACACTTTATAATAATGTTTCGTTATTAAACATTTATAAGTGTTTATTAAGTCATTAACAAATCATTTGCAAAGTATGAGATAATGATATACTATACTTTATAAAGGCGTTTACAAATTTTGCCTTACTCTGACAGTGAGATTCATCAACCGAGGAGCTCAACTCTGTCACAGACACACAGAGCAGCTGGCCGATTGCTAACCCTCCATCCTCAGCCAATTCAGTGTAAATACAGAGAGCTGGAGCTGACCAATCAGGCTTTAGGTCACTGTTAGAAATACCCGCCTTTTTATAATAGAATTCTTGAAATTTGGAAATAAATTTGATCTGGAAATAAATAAATAAATAAATTATGGTATAAATAAAATCGTGGGCTGCACGGTGGAGCAGTGGTTAGCACTGTTGCCTTGCAGCAAGAAGGTTGTGGGTTCGTATCCCTACCCAAGGTCTTTCTGCATGAAGTTTGCATATTCTCCCCGTGCATGCATGGGTTCCCTCCAGGTACTCCAGCTTCCTCCCACAGTCCAAAAACATGACTGTCAGGTTAATTGATCTCTCCAAACTGTCCTTAGGTGTGAGTCTGTGCATGGTTGTTTGTCCTTTCTGTCTCTTTGTGGCCCTGTGATGGACTGGCGACCTGTCCAGGGTGTACCCCGCCTCTCGCCCGTTGACAGCTGGAGATAGGCACCAGCCCCCCCGCAACCCATTAAGGATTAAGCGGTTAAGAAAATTAATGGATGGAATAAATAATTGTGTAAATAAATACATGTGAAATTAAATATTTTTATTGAATGGCTTTCTAGATTTATTTATTTACAATTGTACTTACCCATTTATTTATTTATTCATTCATTTATTTATTAATTTTCAATTATGGCAGAGTTGGTCCTCCATATATATGACACACGAACACAGGCCAATGAAAATTTTCAGCTTCAGCTTCTTTGAAAACCTTTTCAGGAGTTCAGTGATGACAGCACCGTTGACTGCGGTGTTCCTAATGATCTCAGGTTCTTCCCTGTTCTATACTGACCCATGTCGTGACTCATATTTTTTTGGGCTACTTTATATAACAGTCTCATATTAAATATGTTTATATAATCTTTAGTTAGTATTCAGAAAGTAAAAGTCTGTTTTAATTAGCTTGCATGATGGTAGAAAGATGTCTGTCAGTATGTTTTATGGGAGTAAGCTTTTAAGTAGTAAAACTCTTGGTTAAAGTTATTGCAGGCAGTAAAAGCAGGATGTGGAGATAAGAAACAGAGTAGGGAGTAGACAGTCATAAACAGACCGGACGGTTACAGTGATAACTCAGGAAAACCTTGAGAATAAACGGTTGGTGTAATAAAAGTCTAGGGGGAGGAGAATAGACATGTGAATACGTTCTTTGTTCTTCTTTAATAAAAATGGTACAGCCCTGTATACGACGGTTCAGTTCAGCTCAGTTCTGACTGTTCCCCACCTGCAGGTGCGTACGAGTGTGAAACAGAAATTCTGTGTCTGTGTATTATTTGATCTCTCTGTCTCTCAGCTCTGACTTTATTTTGGAAAACTTCCCGCCGGGGTTTAAATGTTGGCGCCCCACCCTCCAGAAGCGAGTGGCCGACCGCATGGTAATAGAAGCCAACACACATGACCTTCCAGTATCTAGTCACAACTTTCTGTGGGTGGAGGGTAAAAAAATCAAAACAAAGAAAGCAATATTAATTAAATGAACCAATACTTTGTATACAGATATCAATCTTTTAAGCCACCATTAGAAAAAAAATTCAACATAACAATGGCATCTTTTAAAATTGTGAAACTTGCAATAAGGTAACAAAATAATAATACATGGCTAGAATTTAAAGTCTTATACAGTACCTAGGATATGAGTACTGAACTCAAATGCAAAACTTAAAATGCACCTGCCAAAATGTGTCATCAAAAAAAAATCCCCCAAAAACTATGATCTACGCTTTTACTAAACATTACATAGTCAGTACCTTTAAACTAAAAACATTAAGTCAGTGTTACTATGAAAATGTTTTGGTTTACTATGAAATAAAAAAAAAAAAATTTTTTTTAAATGCCTATGTAACAAAATGGCCAAATAGGCTACTGGAATTAAACTATCTGAACAGTGAAAATAAACCATCAGAGGCTCTTACCAGTTTTGTTTGCAGATTTATGTTTTCTCCTTCCACAGATAATACATGAGTTCTTTCAGTGAGACTTTTTTTAATTGCGCCAAATGCTCATGTCTCATCAGCAAGTAGCAGCCGCCATTTGTGCCTGACGTTCCTTCTGCTGATACATGCGTTGATGGGGTAAGAGCTGTTCCATCTAGTGCCAGTCAATTATAGTCACTGAAAATATAGAATTTAAACTATTTAAATAAATAAACTATAAATTAATTTTATATATAATGTTTAGAAAAATAATTTACTCTCATAATTTAAAAATAAATTGCATTACAAGCATTTAGGAAGATAATATTCATCTTTTTAATGGCTTAAGAAATTAGATTAATAAGATGGGCAAGAAATGAACAAATGACTTGCAAAAGGTTACTTTTTTATATTCTTTACCAATATGATGTCATGTTCGAACTCTATAAATCATTAAAAAATGTGTTCCAGATAATTTAAAGATATTTTGTTAATCATTAATAAATCAATTATAAATCCATGGTGCAACATAATCTTATGTAGAACCGATAATTGTTATAACAGTAGCTCATTATCTAATATCTTGATCCACATCCAAACCTTGGTCTAAATGATCAGGTAATGACATACTATGGGTGTGTTGATGGAGAGAACAGCAGCAGGATCCCAGCCCCACGGTGTGACATGACCTGGATCGTCCAATCATTTGATCAAGTTAAAGTAATCCTCACAGTTAGTCTGCCACGGAACAGGCTCATCCAAGAGCATAAATTGCTATGGTGAATGGGCGGGGCTTGAGGTTAGTCTGGTCCATGGAATCTGGGGAGCCAGGACTGTCAAAGTAAGCCTGGCTTTGGAGTTAGCTTGCTTCATGGAATACAGTCTTATGTGTATAATTTGAGAAGTTAAATAAAAACTCAATTACACAGCATGTGACATCAATCTCCCTAACGACACCTAATCTATTTCAATTATAAACTGCATGCATCTAATATCCTGGCTGCTTCCATCCATCAGCTCCCACAAAACACACATGCACCTCAGCCTCTGCCTTACTGATCCATTTAAAGCCTCACTCAGTGCTGTTAGTTTTCACTAAAGGTTACAGAGTGACCTTTACCTCCACTTTGAGGTCCCAAAACTCTGCTGAGGCAGCTCTGTGTGTGTGTGCGTGTGTGTGTGTGTGCTCCTGCCTAGCGCTCAAACTGAGGACCAGTTTTCACCATTTCAGGTTTTCACCTATAAAGTGAGGACTGTAAAATACAAAGTGAGGACATTTTACCTGGTCCTCACGTCAGGGCACTGTCACTGAGCTCTACTGGTGGCTTATAGAGGGATGATATGAATTAAATTTTAGTTCAGATTAGGATTAGGAAAAGTGTCAGCGTTTTGCAGTTTCTAAAATGAATGGAAGTCAATGAAGGTCCTCAGTACTACTAGCAAGACATGTGTGTGCGTGTGTGTGTTTCTGTTTGTGCTTCCGAGTTTTTGTGTGATCCAGCACTTGCACAGAACAAAGCTGGCAGGCTCATTATCATAGACTTCCACTAAAAGCGATCAGGTAGGGATCCATGGGCCTGAAATGATGGGACCTGAGCTGGCTTCTAATGGTGGCGCCGGTTGCCAGGCTGGCCTCTGTAAGTGGATTTCTACTGCGATCTGCTGTTTGTTTATTGGAGTGTCTGTTGTTCTGGATGCACTCCATAGAGGATACAAATTGTATTATTCACGGCAGGCAGGCTGGTAATGGCAAGGATGAATGATGGCCCCTATTTCTCTCCTGACAGAGAAGGTCGAGAGAGGAGCTCTATACAATTACACTCCAGTTTGTGTTCGATCAGTGGACAGCCATGGGTGAAGAGCACGCTACATGCCAGAGGCCTGAAGGAACAGAGTTTAGGGAAAGGAGAGCTTAGTTTCCTCTCAGGGTTTTAGAGTATGAAGTGCAGCGTTACTAAATGAATTTGCCTTTGCTAAATTACATTCTGAACTCAGATCTCAGGGGATAGTTGCTATTTTTTTAGGTCTTGTTATTGATTTTTCTCACAAAGTCCCTTTAGATTCAACAAACAAGCAGCTAACATAGCAAAACCCTATCAAAAAGCTTGATTTAAGAGTTTTTTTCTCTGTCTGGGCTTTTTAGTCTTCTTTATTCTCCTTTCCAAAACACAAAGCAGTCAGAGAAATGAATGATGTTCCAGCATTTCTGTCTGGATTAGAGCCATGTGTTGGTTTACAACAACATGCCAATAAAAATCATGACATAACAGATTTCCTCCTGTCAGAACCATCCACTTTTGGTATGATAGATGTCCTGCCCCAAATACAGTCGGTTCACCTTGTGTTCACATTTTACGAGGCTGACACTTTGTTAGCACCAGGGATGTAACGATTACCAGTTACTGGTAGACCACGCTAAAAATGTTGACGGTAACAATTACCATTTAAATTTAAAGCAATCGTTTTATCACGGTCGATTACCACGGTGTGTAAACCGTGCTTTTTCCTTCTTCCTAGCGTCATGAGAGTTCCCTGAAGTAGCTGCGCAGGCTCACTGCTTAGCCTACATTGTGCATTTCTTGAAGTTCAAAATAATCATGGCGGAAGGAGATGACAGCGCTCAGGATATTCATCAGCCCTCCAAGAGGACTAAGTCTGAAGTATGGGCATAGTTTGGTTTTCATAAGAATGTGGAGGGACAGTTGATTGAAGATAGTTATCCTGTCTGCAGAACGTGCAGGAAAAAAGTTGCTACGTTAAATCTCCTGACTCATCTCTGTGACCATCACCCGCAACTTTATTGTCAATGCAAGGCAAGTTAGTTACCGTTAACATATTAACTCAGATGCATGGTGTGGGGACTTCGGGTTAAAGGGGAATGCAATAATCCGTCTCTCTAACTTGTTATTAACTTGCCAGTAATCAGATGCTGACGACATTATCCTCCTAAAATGCAAATTTTTGCTCAGTGTGAAGTTGAAATTCCTGGTGCGTTGTGTTTCTGTTAACGTAGAGAAGTGAAACATAGTGGACCGATAAGGTTTGGCCTTATCGGTCCTCTTAATGGTAAAATTAAGGTCCTATTCATCTTTTACGGGAGAAATTAACACAAGCCAAACACTGTATGGGCCGCCCGCTCCCCCTTAAAAAAACACACAGCGCAGGAAATGAAGGTGGGAGGAGCGACTGTTGCGCAGTGCTCTCTCTGTGACTGCAAGCTCCGCGAAGCTGTAGTTACACAGACACGATGGCAGAGCGAACGAAACGATCCAAACTTTGGCTTCGTTTTACAAAAAAAGAACCATTAATAAAGTAAAACCTGCACTACTGGAAATGTTTCTGACAAATAAACTGTTTACACACTGAACCCTTGTTCCTTTTATGTGAATGTTTTATGATGTTTTTGATAAGGTTGTGTACTATAATAAACACTGTTACACTTTTTGAAATTATTTTAGCTTGTGTAAGCCTATCATTGCTTTCTAAAACATATTAAACACACTTTTGAAAAATACCATGTTAATACCGAAAATCGTGATAATTTTGGTCACTATAACCGTGAGATTAAATTTTCATATTGTTACATCCCTAGTTAGTACCTTCCATCCCTTAAACCCATTGTTGGCCAGTCACAAGTGTCTGTTAGTCTTCTGTCAACTGACAATAAGCCAAAAGGTGTGATGTTTTTACAAATCATGGTCCCCTGTAGTGTCCTCTTCCACTAGCGGTCTGAGACTTGCCTATGTTGGAGGTTTTCCCGAAGAGTAGGACCCTAACAAAGCCCAAACTGTTCTTAGTAGAAATATAGTGCTTTTTCTCACTATGCTGATCACAAAGCATTTTATACTGTAGCCACATTCACCAACATACACACATACGTACACTGATACAAAGCTCAATAGACAACTTGGGGATAAGTGCTAAGGAAGGACTGAAATGTCTAAAATGCATTCCAGATACACAATATTACCATTTCTCTCAAATATTGTTCACAAATCAGTCTAAATATGTGATAGTGAGCACTTCTGCTTTGCTGAGATAATCCATCCCACCTCACAGGTGTGCCACATCAAGATGCTGATCTGACATCATGATTAGTGCACAGGTTTACCTTATACTGCCCACAATAAAAGGCCACCCTGGAATGTGCAGTTTTGTCTCACAGCTAAATGCCACAGATGCCACAAGCATTGAGGGAGCTTGCAATTGGCATGCTGACAGCATGCCAATTGCAACCAGATCTGTTGCTCGTGCATTGAATGTTCATTTCTCCACCATAAGCCGTCTCCAAAGGCGTTTCAGAGAATATGGCAGTACATCCAACCGGCCTCACAACCGCAGACCATGTGTAACCATACCAGCCCAGGACCTCCACATCCAGCAGGTTCACCTACAAGATCGTCTGAAACCAGCCACTCAGGCAGCTGCTGAAACAATTGGTTTACATAACCAAACAATTTTTGCACAAACTGTCAGAAAGCGTCTCAGGGAAGCTCAACTGCATGCTCGTCGTCCTCATCGGGGTCTTGACCTGACTCCAGTTCATCGCCGCAACAGACTTGAGTGGGCAAATGCTCACATTCGATGGCGTCTGGCACGTTGGAGAGGTGTTCTCTTCACGGATGAATCACGGTTTTTATTTTTCAGGGCAGATGGCAGACAGCGTGTGTGGCGTTGTGTGGGTGAGCGCTTTGCTGATGTCAATGTTGTGGATCGAGTGGCCCATGGTGGTGGTGGGGTTATGGTATGGGCAGGCATCTGTTATGGACGAATAACACAGGTGCATTTTATTGATGGCAAGTTGAATGCACAGAGATACCCTGATGAGATCCTGAGGCCAGTTGTTGTGCCATACATCCATGAACATCACCTCATGTTTCAGCAAGATAATGCACGGCCCCATGTTGCAAGGATCTGTACACAATTTTTGGAAGCTGAAAATGTCCCAGTTCTTGCATGACCAGTATACTCACCGGACAAGTCTCCCATTGAGCATGTTTTGGATGTGCTTGAACGGCGTATACGACAGCATGTACCAGTTCCCACTAATATCCAACAACTTCGCACAGCCATTGAAGAGGAGTGGACCAACATTCCAAAGGCCACAATTGACAATCTGATGCAAAGAAGATGTGTTGCACTGCATGAGGCAAATGGTGGTCACATCAGATACTGACCGGTTCTGAGTCCCAGACCCCCAATAAAGCAAAAAACTGCACATTCCAGGGGGGCATTTTATTGTGGGCAGTATAAGGTACACCTGTGCACTAATCATGTTGTCAGATCAGCATCTTGATGTGGCACACCTGTGAGGTGGGATGGATTATCTCTGCAAAGCAGAAGTGCTCACTATCACACATTTAGACTGATTTATGAACAATGTTTGGAAATGGTATTATTGTGTATGTGTGTTTGTGATCTTTAAGTCCATCTCATGAAAAATTGGAACAGAAACAATGTTGTTGTGTTTATATTTTTGTTGAGTGTATTTATATATTAGTGCTGTCAGTTAAAAGTATTATTAACACCGTTAACACAAACCCATTTTAGCGCCATTGATTTTTTTAATGCACGATTATTGTTGTTTTTGGCCTAGCACATTTAGTTTCTTCACATTCTTCAAATTCTGTTATAACAACTAGTAACATTAGGAAAACTACAACACCACACCGAATGTAGCTAGATGGGAAACAACATCAGGCATACTGCACACACGTTTGGGCCATTAAAGGAGTAGACGTGGATGGAAATGGATGCCCATTGTATTCTGAATAGAAATTTTTATTTTAAAAAGTTGCTAAATGGTTCCATTGACAAGATCAAAGAGATATTTGTAATATAGCTAACATAGCTAAATGGGTGGCTACTGCATATAGGCCTGTTAACGTTATGGAGGACGAGGATCTAGCTAACATTATTCGCATCGCTGCCAACGACTAGAACTACAAATTGCCTTTGAGAGCCACCATTACAAGCCACATACAGAAGTGGAAAAGTAATGGAGAAGGCTAAGGTACAGCAGGCGTTGGAGAAAACAAAAGCATTCGCGCTCACTGGTGATCACTGGAAGTCCATCAGTAATCACAACTGTCAAAGCCCATTACTTTGATCCACAGTGGAAACTTCAGTCGCATGCTTTGATTGTTATAAAGACATAAGAGAGTCACTTCGCTGATGCTGTTGCAGAGCATTTTATGCAAGTTGCTGTGGAGTGGGACATCGAACAGAAAATTCCTCACTGACCACAGATAGCGCACGCAACATGACTGCTGTGGCCAGACAGATCCCCTTTGAGCACATGCTGTGCATCTCACACAGTGTGCACCGAGCTTTCATGGTTTCTTCAACCAACAGCCCATTTGACAGCGCATTGGCAAAATGCAGAAAGGTTGTGGGACATTTCAAGCACAGCCCAGCAACAATTCAAACACCATCAGAAGAAAGAGTCCCTTGCACAGGAAGTGTTGACGCGATGGAGAAGTACAGTGTGATCAAGCGTGTTCAGTGGAAAGCAGAATCTTTGAGAGATGCACTTGCCCTGGACACAGCCAACGTCGCCCTGCTAACAGCTACTGAACTGGAGAAACTGAAGAAACTTGAACCTGTGCTGGAGCACTGCAGATAATTTATAGTGTATCCTTGTTCTGTGTATATCTATTTGTTTTATAATGAAAGTAGGTCTGTGTCAGAACAGTAACGTTAATGATTGGATATGTATTTATGTGCAGGTAGGCTATGCATGTCTGAAAGATTGGAGTGTGTGTGTGCGTGTGTGGTGAGTGAGTGAGTGAGAACTTAGTGAATTACAGTAGGCCTAACTACTTCCCCACTAAAGTGCTTCTTTATATTATTGCAGGTATGAACTTCTAGGAGGAGAGAAGTTTGTGTCTTGCTCAATGGTCCTGCCAACGCTGTGTCATTTGTCGTGAGTGATGGAAGTTAGTGAGGATGACTCATCTTACATGATCAAGTTCGAGGGAACTTTCGCAGCAGACATGGACGGTCACAAGAAGAAGACCAACATCACATGGCTGATAGGTTTCTTCTCTTCTTGTTACAACAAATGATGGTGTAAAAAAAATAATAATAATATTAATAAAAATGCTGGCAAAAGTAAAAATTTCTATCAAAAAATTAAAAATGTTAATGAAATTATTGCAGTTTCCACATGTTAAGTATCTGTTCATGACCGATACCGAAACAGTACATAAGAACAGTAGGTAAACTAGGAATCAGCCTATAGTGTTTAAGAACAGATCGGCGTCCGTGATTTTCTTTTTGCATGTCCTAAATGTTGCTGTGCATTTTTTTTATACAACTTAGTAGTTTGTGAACCCAAATGCGATCACCTTTGGGAGTATGCTGATCGTCCTTGTTGGCTGCGTTCTGCAGAGCTTAATGGACGTTGAAGGATTTTAATCTTTATTCAGTTTAAGAATTTTAGACTGGCCTCTTTTTAAATTGTATTTTTTTGTTTTTGTTTTGTGTTAATTTTATTGGCTCTTCGCGGCTCTCGCACACATAGAGACAGACTTCGCTTGTTGATACGAGATGAGTGAAATAATTTAACCCGGTACAATTTTGAAATAATAGATGTTTTAAACTTTATTTTTGGGTAACATAGCAAGTCTTTGTCAAGTAAACGGGTTCAAGACCGAATCAAGTCCCAAGTCTGTGGCCTTCGAGTCCAAGTCAAGTCAAAGTCTTTAAGCATTAATTCAAGTCAAGTCTCAAGTCATGAAATTAATGACTCGAGTCTGACTCGAGTCCAAGTCATGTGACTCGAGTCCACACCTCTGGCATGTTGTGCAAAAGAAGCGCGCTTCCTTGTCTGAAAATGTCTGTTTGAGTAACTGGCTCAAAGCAAAGTAGTACTAGGCTTATCTTTTTATAGTAACCGTTACTGTTCATTCTTTCTGTTTATTCTAAGTAGTGGAATGACTGCTATGTTCATAGAAAATTTTAGAAACTTATTAAGCCATGGTTTAATTGCACTATGGGCTGATTCCTAGTTTACCTTTTACGTGCACTTGTAATTTTATTTTGTATCACCCTGTTTTGATCCCTTAGAAAGGACTCTTGAATGGACTGTTTGTGTGACAAAGAATTTTTTTCACTAATGGACAGTGTTACAGTGTGGGAACGATTATTTGCTCCAAGTGTGAATGACTAGTCATAGTGAAAATGTTAGAGTGAAACCGAATACCAATGTATGTCAGTGTTGTTTTCAATGAAACAATGATTTGCACAAAGCAAGCCAGTCCACTTTTCTATGTTGATAAGAGCATTAAAAATACGAAAAATAATGGGACAAAAAGAAATCAAGGGACATTTAGAATAGATAAATAGATTAATTGTGAGTTAACTATGACATTAATGTGATTAATCACAATTAAATATTACATTAAGTATTTTAATCATTTAATCATTTGGCAGCAATCATTTGACCCCTACCCTTAGATTAAAATATAACATATTTGACAGTTTCTGGTGACACATGTTTTCCCAGTTTAAATATAGTTTTATTTAACCCTGTCTAATTTAATCCTAGTCTAGGTCATTGTTGGGCACCTTACATTAAAAAGTAATTAGTTATAGTTACAAATTACTTTTTCCAAAAATTAATTTAATTAGTAAGTCAGTTACTACACTGTAAAAGTAAATAGTTAGTCAGCAAAGTAACTGTGACGTTATTTCTATAACACAGTTACATTCTATAATGTCTATAAGGTTAAATATTTTTATAACTGAATGATGAATAATAAAAGACCATATAGACAGTATTTTAGAATATTTTGTATTTTAATTTGAATCAAAAATATTGAAGCTGTATGCAGAAAAATAAAAAATACAAAAAGTAACTACTGAATACACAGCACACAATTTTCATTAAAGTGCAAAACTAAGATATACAGCTGTGGGTAAAATTAAACAATGAAAATATGTGCATTAAGTTGTGCAAATCTATTCACCTGTATTTTATACAGTACACAGAGATCTATCCAACTGGTTGTAATAAGACATTTTAAGACTGATTTTGTATCACTTGGTCACATGACTTGGAAGCTTTTTGAAGGAAAACCTAAAATATTACAGTAAAATTATTAATATAAGATATTCTATGCAATCAAATGTCAAATGAACTGCTTTGTCTGGTTCTTTAGATGTAGTAAGACATTTCAAGATTATCTCAAGGAAATTTCAATCAAACGCAACTGGACTTGGTAATTTGTCTTGGAAGACGTTTCACCTCTTATCCAAGAGGCTTCATCAGTTCATGCTCGCCGCTGACCAGGCTGGGACTGGTCCAACTAACTGGTGTGGAGACTCAGCTATTTAACCTCTTGAACAAGAATCATTATGTCATTGGATCCTTTGTGCTCCATGTCTTAACGACAGTCGTTGGCGTGCCGCCTATTGGTGGAGGTTAGGTTTCGGCTTCATTAGTGCCCTATTGTGTTATAACGACAGTCGTTGGAGTCACAGTTTTTTCTGTTATTAGAGGCTAATTTGTTTGAGTCTTCTAGGGAGGGATGAAAGGGCAGCATTGTAAATTGGAGATAGGTGATGTCTCAGGCCTCCTCCTCTGTTTAGCGATGGTTTCTCTACTTTTACATAGATGGCTTCTTTTACTCCTCTTTCAAACCATCTGTCCTCTCTGTCTAATATCTGGACATTGCTGTCCTCAAAGGAGTGAGCTTTCTCCTTGAGATGTAAATGAACAGCAGAGTCCATGCCTGAGGAGTTAGCTCTCCTGTGTTGGGCCATGCGTTTGTACAGTGGTTGTTTGGTTTCACCAATGTAGAGGTCCTTGCATTCTTCATTGCATTGGATTGCATACACCAGGTTGCTTTTGTGTGTGTGTGGTGTTCTGTCCTTGGGATGTACTAGTCTCTGTCTGAGTGTGTTGCTGGGTTTGAAATACACAGGGATACTGTGTTTGTTAAAAATCCTCCTGAGTTTTTCAGAAATCCCAGACACATATGGAATGACTACATTGTTTCGTTTGTTTTCTTTTTCTTTTTCAACCACTTTGTTGGCTTTCCTTCTGGAATTAGCTGCAGTTTTCACAAAAGTCCAGCTGGGGTAACCACAAGTTGTGAGGGTGTCTCTCACGTGCTTGCGTTCTTCCCCTTGGGCCTGTGAGCTGGTGGGTATGTTATCAGCTCTGTGTTGCAGGGTCCTGATAACACTAAGCTTGTGTTCCAGTGGGTGGTGTGAGTCAAAAAGTGCCTTCTGTCCTTTCTCCTCTGGACGACACAATCTAAAAAGGGCAAACTATTGTCCTTGACATCTTCTCTGGTGAATTTTATGTTACTGTCCACTGAGTTTATGTGTTCAGTAAAGGCTTGCACCTCTTTGGTTTTGATTTTAACCCATGTGTCATCTACGTATCTGAACCAGTGGCTAGGTGTTATTCCTTCAAAGGAGTTCAAAGCTCTGCACTCTACCTCCTCCATGTATAAATTTGCCACAATTGGAGAAACTGGTGAGCCCATGGCACAGCCGTGTTTCTGTCTATAAAACTTGCCATTGAACTGGAAATATGTGGTATTCAGGCACAATTCCAGGAGTTGGCAAATGTGTTCTGGTTTGAGTTTTGTTCTGTTTTGGAGGGAGTTGTCCTGTGTAAGTCGTTCTCTTACTGTGACCAAAGCCTCCATGGTAGGAATACAGGTGAACAATGAAGTCACGTCATAGGAAACCATTGTCTCATCTGGATCCATTTTTAGATTCCGGACTTTGTTCACAAAGTCTATGGAGTTTTGGATGTGGTGTGGGGTGTTGCCTACCAGAGGTGCCAGGATATTAGCTATGTGTTTGGCTATATTGTACGTGACAGAGTTTATACTGCTGACAATGGGCCTGAGCGGGGCCCCTTCTTTATGGATCTTGGGGAGTCCATATAGGCAAGGAATTGAGTCCTGGGGGTAAAGCCGGTAGTATTGTGTTTTGTCAATCATGCCTTCTTTTTGCAGTTGTTGTAGACATTCTATCACCTTCTTTTTGTACCCACTCGTGGGGTCTCGTTTCAGAGTTTCATACGTGTTAGAGTCATTCAGTAGTGCAAAGATCTTGGTGTGGTAATCAGTTGTATTGAGCACAACTGTGCACCTACCTTTGTCTGCTGGAAGGATTGTGATGTTGTGCTCCTTGCTCAGTGCTGATACTGCTTTTCTCTCCCCAATGGTGAGGTTAGAGGGGGGGACCTTAGCCTCAGACAAAGCTGCCGACACTTTTAACCGAAGTTGTTCTGCCTCGGTTCCACTTAAGTTGTTTTTCTTTATAGCGGATTCTGTGGCTGTAATCCAGTCCACTATGGGTAACTTTTTTGGTGTCATGGCAAAGTTCAAACCCTTGGCTAGGACCTCTTTCTCCGGTTGGGTAAGTTCTCTGTCTGACAAGTTCTTTACCCACCTGTTTTGTGTTTCATTTTGTGTTGGGATGTCAGTTTTTTGCCTCCAAGTGAGTGTTTCAGTGTTTTTGTCGATGTTTCGAGATTGTAGGTTGTGGAATTTCCTGGTTTGTCTTACTTTGCTCTTGGTGTGTTGAGATAGTTGTGCTGTCTGGGTGAAAACCACAACTCTCTCTAAGATAGGACCAGGTAATATTGACATCAGTTTCTGTAGTCTTCCAAGACAAATTACCAAGTCCAGTTGCGTTTGATTGAAATTTCCTTGAGATAACCATGACCTGGATGAATGAGAATATTCACAGGCACATTTCAGGATTGATTTGGTGTCACTTGCTGCCCTTTCCCACCTGTCTGTGTGTAGGAGTCAGGTAATAGGAAGCTGGAGAGACCAAGGCCATATACACACAGAGCCGGGTTTTTTATTTAAAAAACAAATATTTTCCTCAGCTCCTTTAAAAAAATATCCATCCACACATAACCGGATAAATGCGTTTGTAACCACATTCATAGACAATTCAAACCTGTAGGGGGCAGTGGTTTTCCTAAATCATATCTGCTCATAACATATCACAGTGATAGAGCTGGTAAAAACAAGCAAACAAAAAGCGATAATACCAACACAGCTCTGAGGGTATAAATGTTGTTTCTGAGTGGAAACACATGTCGTGCAAGTTATGTGGGAGCATTTTTTGTCACGGACATTGACTTTGCGGCACTTAAAACTCTCGTTTCACCCGTCCACGCAAAGAAACTGAAAACGCATATCTTCACTTTTTTTAAAGATTCGTTTTTGGTGCTGAAAATCTGCATTTACATGTGGATGACAGACCAAACTGTACAGTAGTAGCAGTTTAAAAGTTCTCATGTTTCCATGATTGGTCCTTGACTGGCCCTACTGGTACGTGCCTGATCCGTCAAAGGTCCCTGACAGCTCCGTGGTGGTAATGTAATCCCCCGCTATGACGTCTTCAGTGAGGCCTCGCCCCCAAGGAGCCTGAGTGAAAACCAGCTGCAATGCCTCTTTTGTCCACGGGGAGGAGCAGTGATTTTAATGTTAATGATTTATTGATGTATCAGACTCAGAGTAGCCTATATAAATGTCATTAAAAAATGTTCCCCTATCTGTTCCTCTATGGTTTGCTGGTTTGTATGTAGCCTAAGTTTGAATGTAACTCAGAAACTCAGGGTTCAAATAGCCTACCACTGTAGTCTTATACCCAGATACAGTAGTTTTATAGCATAAGATTGCTCTGTAATGTGAAACGTATGACAGTACTGTAGGCAATTAGCCTACTTTTTGGGTTTCATAGGGTTAGGAAACCTGGCCAGGTTCGGGCTTAATTTCTATCATTGTCCACGGTCTCAGGACGGGCTTTAGTGGTCAGCTGATCATCTCAGCGCGATCATTTATACTGTAATAAAGTGCTGCAGTGGGCCACTAACATTATTCCGACAATACCTGTTAAGATGTTGCAGGCACACTGCATGTGTCACGATGTGGAAGACCCACTCCTCTCAGATCAAAACAGAAAACATGCTTCGACTGCTGCGTTGCGCTTTCACAGAAAATACTGAAGTGTAAATGCACTATTATCCCAAGTTTCAAGTTGCAGAAGTCTCCTGCATTTATATAGCAGCTCCCTGATGGCCACAAGTCAGACAAAATCTCCTGAAATCTAGAGCAAGCGGTGAGAGCGCACACAGAGACTCACACAGGCGAGACAGACTTTTACGCAACAGAATCAAGTGGTTAAAGCTTCATATAGCTGCAGACAAAAAAAAAAATGTTATAAATCAACATGCCTTGAAATTATTCTTATTCATTTATAATTTTAAGTTTCAGGTAACAGGTCCTTTTGACCGGAGTTTCAAACATTTGTCCAGTAAATTGAAAACAGGTGTCAGTTTTTCTAACGCATGGATTCGTAGTCCTGCAGGAAAGTACTATATAGACATATGAGTCTTTGTAGCCGGGGTAATATTTATAAATTACAGTTTTTTTCCAACCACTTAAAAACCTGATAGTTTTTTGTTTGTTTTTTTAAACAGTTTGTCCACTAGCGCAATTTTCATCCAGTCAGTCTCCAACTTTTAAGGCCAGATTACAGCTCTACTCTGAATCAACGTGTGATTCACAGATGTGATTTACCTGTGACTAATAATGGTCATCTACCATTAATAATAAATGAAACTGTGAAGCTATAACTTTTTTTTCTTCCATTTTTATTTAAACTAGCAAATTTCACACAACACAGCAAACCAAAAAAAATAAAAAAATCACATTTTGAACGTTTTTTTTAACGGCAATAGCCAAGGCGCTGTGCCTCAGGGTCAGTCTTGCTGGGACTTCTCAGTCTCTCATTTATTTTGTTTCTGACTCTTTGCCAATGGTCCCCAGACAGGTTAGGGAAGCGCTTTGAAACCTGTTGGTGGACCCGCTCCTTTATAATTTGAGGCAGTGGACTTTTTCCGTTTGAGCCGCTCCAGTTTGTCATCTTTCCCCAGCTCTTGTACATATTAAATGGAGTAAACTATAAGTTAATACAAGTCAAATGTTTCTATAGAGTAAAGCAATAATTTTGTGGACGGACTGAACATAACCAAACACTAGTTGAGAGCGGAGCGCCGCCATGTTGCATCTCATAGAGCATTCTCTGCTTTCTTACTGGATGAAACGTTGACTGTTCATAGGATTGAAAGGATATATCAAAGTCTAAAAATAATTTTGCCGCTATATATATATATATATATATATATATACTTTTGTAAGATTTTAGGAACTTGTAATGTAACGTTGGGCCTAAAAGGCAGAAATTTTCTGAACAGGGCTTACACATTCACACATATAATAGTCACACAACACTGTCTGGCTAACCTATTGTACTCGCTGATGATCATCCTGAATGCAACCCCCAACTTAACAACACACCATAGACTCCAGATCATTCACACCTCCTAAAGAACATTACCATCTCCAAGCATCCCCCCACCAAGCTTTCGTGACCATCCCTACAGCATGTAACCATGTCTATTCTGTTGTTATTGTGACTTGTTATATGAGACGAGTGGACAGGTTAGTTGTTGTTGCTTTGGTGTTGCCTAGTTACGGCAGACAGTAACTGGCTTTGAGTAATAAAATGTCTGTTTGAGACCAACCACTTGTCGTCCTTCTAAAGTTCAGTCGGAGCTACATTCATTTATATTTTTCCAAAATGATTTGGCGACCCCAGGAATTATCTCGCGACCCCAAGGTTGAGAATGGCTGCATTAGTATATGCTCGAAATGAATAGGCTACCAATGTTATTTTTAATCCCTTACAGATTCCCAAAACAGCACCATTTTCACAATGAATCTGAAAAAACAAACAAACAAAAATCCATTTAATTTTTCTCAATAATTTGTCAGAATAATACAAACTTATACATTTAAAACAGATTGCTTGAGTAATGTACAATTAATATATAATATACACAACAACGTAATTAAGAATTTATTATAAAATATATAAATTGATAAATATGATAAATACGCTATTACGTTGTTTTTGTGTTGTGTAACTCATTACCATCTTCAAGCATCCCCCCACCAAGCTTTGCTCCCCATCGCTACAGTATGTAACCAGGTCTATTCTGGTGTTATTGTGAGTTGTTATATGAGACGAGTGGACAGGTTAGTTGTTGTTGCTTTGGTGTTGCCTAGTTACGGCAGACAGTAACTGGCTTTGAGTAATAAAATGTCTGTTTGAGACCAACCACTTGTCGTCCTTCTAAAGTTCAGTCGGAGCTACATTCATTTATATTTTTCCAAAATGATTTGGCGACCCCAGGAATTATCTCGCGACCCCAAGGTTGAGAATGGCTGCATTAGTATATGCTCGAAATGAATAGGCTACCAATGTTATTTTTAATCCCTTACAGATTCCCAAAACAGCACCATTTTCACTATGAATCTGAAAAAACAAACAAACAAAAATCCATTTAATTTTTCTCAATAATTTGTCAGAATAATACAAACTTATACATTTAAAACAGATTGCTTGAGTAATGTACAATTAATATATAATATACACAACAACGTAATTAAGAATTTATTATAAAATATATAAATTGATAAATATGATAAATACGCTATTACGTTGTTTTTGCGTTGTGTAACTCATTACCATCTTCAAGCATCCCCCCACCAAGCTTTGCTCCCCATCGCTACAGTATGTAACCAGGTCTATTCTGGTGTTGCAAACATTCCGTGGTGAGCCGAATAGTCATGTGATTGCATAAATATTATAAATAGGCTATTACGTTGTTTTGCGTTGTGGAACTCTGTCATTTTCATCCAACAACAATAACATAAAAAACCACGAGTTTATCACAAAATTAAAGGAAAGTACATTAGGTTTAAAAAAAGATATACTTCATAGAAATAAATCAAATTGTTTACAGATATAACGTTTAAGGCTACTTGTTATAATATTTTACAGAACTAATTTGGTGAAGTTTGGCCTGTGTTAGGAGAACTTAAGTTTATGGAGCCTATGATAAACTTTGACAATAGAAGAAGCAGGTTAATTACAAAAAAGCGAGCAGTTTGTGTTGTTACATCCAAAATGGTTTGCGCAACCAGCTCGGCTTTTTCTTCAGTGGATGTGCATACTGATAATAACATCATGTCGATGAGAATTCTGTGAGAGAAGCGCCATCTCCTGGTCATACTCTGTATTTCAATTAATGGGTGGAGCTGCAGTAAAACTTTGACACTCCCATGAGAAAGAGGGAGGCCACTCCGGCCACTTGGATTTGGAGGGAACTCTGCTGTTAATGGGCTGGAAAGGGCACGCCATTCGTCCGGCGTTTACTCTGAATGAGAACTTTTAAACTGCTACTACTGTAGAAAAATATCTCTTTTTTGTGAGATACTTGGCTTTGTGTGGACAAGGCATAAACCAGAACAAGGCTGCCGGTCCAGATGGTGTCAGCCCTAGAGTCCTGAAGACCTGTCTTAGCAGCTCTGTGGGATTCTGCAGCACCTCTTCAACCTTACCCTGACCCAGGAGAAGGTTCCAATGTTGTTGAAGACATACTGCTTTGTTCAAGTTAATAAGAAAACTCACCCATCAGTCATCAATGATTACAGACCTGTCGCCCTGACATCCCACATCATGAAGGTCCTGGACAGACTAATTTTTCCCCACCTGAGTAAGCAAAATAGAACCTATCAGGACCCCCTGCAGTTTGCTCATCGCCATGGAGTTGGTGTTGAAGATGCCATTATCAACCTGCTTCAACCAACTCACTGTCATCTGGACAAAGCAGGCAGCACTGTGAGAATCATGTTATTTGATTTATCAAGTGCATTTAACACAATTCAGCCTGATTTGCTTTGTCAGAAACTCCTAAAGACACAGGTGGAGGCTTCAAAAATCAACTGGTTTAATGACTACCTGACAAACAGACCACAGTTTGTGAGACTGATGGATTGTGCTGGTCAGCAGCACAGGAGCACCACAAGGGACTGTAGTCTCACCATTCCTTTTCACTCTGTACTGCTCAGACTTCCAGTATAGGACCGAGACCTGTCATCTGCAGAAATACTCAGACGACTCTGCAATTGTCAGGTGTATCAGAGATGGAGAAGAAGCTGAATACAGAAAGCTGATGGACCGCTTTGTGGCATAGTGTGAAAAAAATAATCTTACCTTGAATGTGACATATCAAAGGAGATTATTGTATTTCAGAAGAAACAGGAAGAAGTCAAAAACTGTCTCCATCATGGGAGAAGTGGCGGTGGTTGAGGAGTACAGATACTTCGGAGTTCACCTGGACAACAGACTGGACTGGAGAATCAGTGAAGCGTCTACAAAAAGGGACAGAGCAGACTGTACTTTTTGAGGTAGCTGAGGTCCTTCAAGGTTTGCAGCAAGATGCTGCAAATCTTCTACAAGTCTGTGGAGGAGAGTGTCATCTCTTCATCCATCATCTGTTGGGGTAGCAGCATCAGAGCCTGGGACTCAACAACCTGATGAAGGTTCTGGCGGTGACTGTCGAACCTTTAGAGAGGCAGTTAAGCCGTGGGCACCGGCACTACAGGCAAGGCCTCCTATAAGGGGCCTCGCCTCCAGCGCAGAGAGGAGCATCCACCGCCAGGTCCCTACATGTGCGTGTGTCATGTGAATGTTGCAAGTGTAAGTGTCTAAGTTGTACAGTAAAATTGGGGTAGCGAAGACGGAAACTCCATCCCGCACCCCAGTGATGTGCCCACATCCAAAGGCCCTTGTGATGGTAGAATGAAGGCCAGGTGGACAGAGGCTTTCGGGGATGGGGAGGAAATGACTGGGCTGACAATATGCCATCCCCAGGGAGCCAGCTCCCCTGCTGACCCCAATAGGCACCCTCGTTCTGCACGATCCACCAGGGGTGGGAGGCCCCACCATGGAGGCTGACTGACACCGGTCAAATGGCCTGACCCCAGCACCCTGCAGAGTCCTTTGATCAAGACCCAGGAGCCATGTCCAGTGCCAATATGGCTGACTGGGCACAGAGACGCCGCCCACCTGCCACGGCCACCCGCCGACGCGCAGGTCGGGTCGCGGGGGCAGTAGCCTAAGCAGAGAGACCCAGACTTCCCTCTCCCCAGCCACTTGCGCCAGCTCCTCGGGAGGGATCCCGAGGCGTTCCCAGGCCAGCCAGGAGACATAGTCCCCCTAGTGAGTCCTGGGTCTTCCTCTGGGCATCCTCCCAGTGGGACATGCCCGGAACACCTCACCAGGGAGGCGTCCAGGAGGCATCCTGACCAGATGCCCAACCACCTTAACTGGCTCCTCTCGATGTGGAGTAGCAGCAACTCTACCCTAAGCCCCCTCCGGATGACGGAGCTCCTCACCCTATCTCTAAGGGAGAGCCCAGCAACTCTGCGGAGGAAACTCATTTCAGCCGCCTGTACCCGTGATCTTGTTATTTCGGTCACCACCCAAAGTTTGTGACCATAGATGAGGGTAGGAACGTAGATCGACTGGTAAATCGAGAGCTTTGCCTTTTGGCTCAGCTCTCTCTTTACCACGACAGACTGGTACAGCGACCGCATAACTGCAGACGCCTTACCAATTCGCCTATCGATCTCCTGCTCCATTTTTCCCTCATTCGTGAACAAGACCCCCAGATACTTTAACTCCTTCACTTGAGGAAGGACCCGACCGCGATCCGGAGAAGGCACCCTACCCTTTTCCGGCTCAAGACCATGGTCTCGGATTTGGAGGTGCTGATCCTCATCCCAGCCGCTTCACACTTGGCTGCGAACCGCCCCAGCTAAAGCTGTAGACCACGTTCAGATGTAGCCAACAGGACCACATCATCTGCGAAAAGCACAACCCATTCCTGAGGTCACCAAAACTGACCCCTTCAAGACCTTGGCTGCGCCTAGAAATCCTGTCCATAAATGTTATGGACAGGATCGGTGACAAAGGGCAGCCTTGGCGGAGTCCAACTCTCACTGGAAACGAGTCCGATTTACTGCCGGCAATGCGAACCAGACTCTGACATTGGCCATACAGGGACCTAACAGCCCTTATCAAAGGGCCAGGTACCCCATACTCCCGGAGTACCCCCCACAGGACTCCCAGGGGGAACACTGTCGAACGCCTTCTCCACAAAACACATGTAGACCGGTTGGGTGAACTCCCACGCACCCTCCAGGACCCTGCTGAGGGTATAAAGCTGGTCCACTGTTGCACGGCCAGGACGAAAAATCACATTATTCCTCCTGAATCCGAGGTTCGACTATCCGTCGGACTCTCCTCTCCAGAACCCCTGAATAGACCTTACCAGGAAGGCTAAGACGTGTGATCCCCTATAGTTGGAACCCACTCTGTGGTCCTCCTTTTTAAAGAGGGGGACCACGACCCCAGTCTGCCAATCCAAGGGAACTGCCCCCGATGTCCACACAATATTGCAGAGCCGTGTTAACCAACAAGCCCTACAACATCCAGAGCCTTAAGGAACTCCGGAAGAATCTCCTCCACCCCCGCAGCCTTGCCACCAAGGAGCTTTTTAACAACCTCAGTGAACTCAGCACCAGAGATTGGAGAGCCCGTCCCAAAGTTCACAGACTCTGCTTACAAACAGGAAGGGGTGGCGGTTAGAAGTATTCCATCCACCGACCCGAAACGTCCCGCGTCAAGGTCAGCAGCACAACACCCTCGCTGTAAACAGTGTTGGTGGCAGACCGCTTCCCCCCCCCCTCAGGCGCCGGACAGTGGACCAGAATCGCTTCGAAGCCAAACGGAAGTCGTTCTCCATGGTCTCTACAAACTCCTCCCACACGTGAGTTTTTGCCTCAGCGACCATCCGAGCCGCACTCCGCGACAATGGAGGCACGGAACATGGCCCTCTCGGACTCTATGTCCCCCGCCTCCCCCAGGATGTGTTCGAAGTTCTGCCGGAGGTGAGAGTTGAAACTCCTTCTGACAGGAGACTCTGCCAGACGTTACCAGCAGACGCTCACGGCGCGTTTGGTCCTGCCAGGTCTGTCCTCCATCCTCCCCCACCACCGGAGACGCCTCACCACCAGGTAGTGGTCGGTGGATAGCTCCGCTCCTCTCTTCACCCGAGTGTCCAAAACATGCGGCCGCAGATCAGATGAAATGACAACCAAGTCGATCATCGAGCTGCGGCCTGGGGTGTCCTGGTGCCAAGTGCACACATGAACACCCTTATGCTTGAACATGGTGTTCGTTATGGAAAATCCATGGCGAGCACAGAAGTCCAACAACAAAACCCAGCTCGGGTTCAGATCGGGGGGGCCATTCCGCCCAACCACACCTCTCCAGGTCTCACTGTCATTGCCCACGTTAGCGTTGAAGTCCCCCAGCAGAATGAGGGAGTCCCCGGAAGGAGCATTCTCCAGCACCCACTCCAGGGTCTCCAGAAAGGGTGGGTAATCTGATGTACCGCTTGGCGCATAAGCACAAACAATAGTCAGAACTTGTCCCCCCACCCGTAGGCGGAGGGAGGTTACCCTGTCATTCACCGAGGTGAACCCCAACGTATAGGTGCTGAGATGGGGGGCAACAAGTATGGCCACCGCAGCTCGCCGCCTCTCAACGGTAGCAACTCCAGAGTGGAAAAGAGTCAAACCCCTCTCTAGGAGACGGGTTCCAGAGACAGAACCAGAGTGTCGAGGCAAGGCGAACGATATCCAGTCGGAACCTCTCGACCTCGCACACCAGCTCCGGCTCCTTCCCCACCAGAGAGGTGACGTTCCACGTCCAGAGAGGCAGCTTCTGCAGCTTCTGGACCGCCAAGGTCCCAGCCTTCGGCCACCGCCCATCTTACATTGCACCCGGCCCCTATGGCCACTCCCACAAGTGGTGAGCTCATGGGAAGGGGGGCCCATGTTGCCTCTTTGGGCTGAGCCCAGCTGGTCCCCATGGGTAAAGGCCCGGCAACCAAGCGCTCGCCAACGTGCCCCAACTCCAGGCCTGGCTCCAGAGTGGGGCCCCGGTGACTGGGTGAGGGAACACTGGATCCAATAATGTAACTCGTCATAGGGGTCTTCGGGCTGCGCTTTGTCTGATCCCTCACCTAGGACCAGTTTGCCATGGGTGACCCTACCAGGGGCTTAGAGCCCCCGACAACTTAGGTCCTAGGATCATTGGGAACCTCAAACCCCTCCACCATGGTAACTTCATCTAAATTTCCCAGCAAGCAAGCTGTGGGAGACGGTGTGATATTACATTTTAGACACTTTGATAGGTCTTCACATATCTGGTACCAATATTTCTTGACAGGTGGACTGAACCAAAGAGCATGAATATAATTATCTGGTATATTACATGTACATTGTAAACTCTATGAAAGATTTTATACTGTATTAATCGTAGATTATGATTTTTAAGAAATTTAAAGGTTCTTAAAGAAATTTTAGACCAGAGGTTTTGGTCAAATGAGATGGACAAATCCATCTCCCATTTTGAAATAGGAAGGGCTTTCTGCTTTTCTCTAAGAGTGAGCTTCGAGTGAGATTAGTGCCTACCTTCCCATCCTCCTTACTGTGTGGGCTGCTAATATCAACATGAATCCCAGACCCTCATATTTATAAAAACATTAATAAGCGTTTTGAGAAACTTTCATGAATCTTAAAGAGTTATGCATAAATTAAATTACAAATAAAAAACTCCTCAGTCTCAGCCATTTTAGAAGTATTTGTAATGGAATAGGGAAAGGTACAGACAACACAATGGCTTTTTTCCATGACAGCTTTATTCTGTAGACTATATTTCTCCTCTCCAACTGCTGTGGGTCCTCACTGGCTCCTCTGCAGGACATCTCCCCTGATCTCGTTAAATGAGCGCTACACTGAAGTTAACTGCAAAGAATAATTTAAAATACCTAGCAGAAAATAGTTATGTTCTCCTTAAAATATTTACTCCAGTTATTTATATCTAGTTGCACAATCATGATTTTTGTCTCCACGGAAAAAAAATAAGTGGATTCAACAGCTTGATGTTTGATAGCATCATTTGGATTCTCTGTTCAGCTCATTTGGATTTAATATTAATTAAAAATAAAAATAAATACTATGGAGTATGTTACTGTTTTAAACATTGACTGGTAACAATATTTTATTTTGACATTTAATTTCTTAAGATGGTGTCTTTGTTCTTTACTGTGAAAAGCTTACAGAGATGTTGCAATAGTTAAGGTTTAACATCTGTCCACACCTGATCTATACAGTTGTCCTCTGCTAGTAAAGGTGTGACGGAAAATTGTATTATTAATGCTGGGACATTAAGAAAGGTTCAATCCTCTTACTCAGCTCTTAAACAGCTGTTCTGATTCTAAGGTACAAACAACAACCAATTGTCTGTAAACATCTAATCTTGACTTATGACAAATCTTGTTATTATCTGGTGTTACACTTATGATAGCTCCTGTTAATGTCTTTCTCAGCATTATACAAAGTGTCCCTTATTGTTATCCATATTCTGATTCTCCAGTGACACTATTTCCTGATTGTTTACTTCTGACTACTGAAATGACACTTCCTCTGTTTGATTATATATGATATTATCTTTACGATGTAATGATCGGTCAGAAGCTGATTCAATACGGTGTGGCTGATTACTATATATACCCATGCATCTTTGCTGAAGCTTCAGGGTTCTCATCAGGAGGCCCTCTGTGTATGTAAAATAAACTATGTACGAATATAGCTGACATTTTGTTTTATTCTCTCATCCGAGGCCTCTCAGACACCCAGATTTGTACCACATTTTGGCGTCACTTGAACAGATCTCGTGCATGTCCGTCGGTCACTGACTGAGGGAACGCCTGGGTGTTTTTCTGCACCCATCTCCGGGCCTCGCTTAAGCATTCAAGAGAAGGGACACTCAGTCCAGTGTTCTGATCGACTGCAACGAGGACTGTACCTAAAATTGTCTGAGGAACAAAGCCTGGTGAGGTATATTATTTTCATTCTTTAGTTAAATTATTTGACTATATTGAAGTCCTGCCTATAACTTAGGACAAAAACTAAATTCTAACCTGTAATTATAGTAAAAGAGGAAATTATATCTTCCTATTTGTGTTCAGCTGTTTTCATTATAATTGGGAGAGACTTTTTTTTCTGCGTGTGTGTCGGCTGACAATTTACCTTAGAGAAGAGAAGTTTTGAATCCTTTGAGTCAATACTGTGAGGTAAATATTTTTGTTAATTTATTTATTAAAAATAAATGGATACAATAAATAGAAATAATTTAGAAGACCAGTTAATTTTTTGACTGAGCTTTCTAGAAGCAAGATGAGCAATAATACTGTGCGCTTTAAGTGAGACCGATTTATTAATTATTGTGAGCCTTTTAGGCAAGACCAATTTATGAAATATTAATTGTGAAATCAATTAATGAAGTAATATTTTTAACTTGTTGAGCAAGACACATTCATGCATGAAAAAATTGTGAGTTCTTTTACAAAGAACAAGCACATTTAGAACTGTCAGCTTTTCAGCTACAGTCAGTGAAAGGAAGAACTACTGTTGAAGTTCTATCCAGTTTCATTAGCACATAATATTTTTTTAAATATGGGTAATGGTAAAGCGAAACAAATCTCTCCCAATTTCCCTAGATCTATTCTTATATGTCAAATGAAAAAGAAATATGGTGATGATGTACATGATTATTTAAAATATCGCAGTGAATGTGTTTTTTTTCCCAAGGGAACCTGAATTTGTTTTATGAATCATGTAAAAAAAAAAAAAAAAACATAAGGTAACAATTTCTAACGGTAAGATTTGTAATTATCTATCCCATTGAATGTGAAACATGTCTTTCCTGAAGGTGGGTCTCCAGTCAGACTCAATTGAAGAAACTTAGAAACAGTCTGCAAAAAAGCAAGTTTTATGGAAAGAAAACTGTTATATTAGAAAGAATACAGCAAGTGATGTCGAAAGGAAGATATTTATTTATTTTTAAGTGCAAAGATATTCTAAATGTAAGGTTTAGATGTATGTTTGAAATTGTGGGAAGCAGAAAGTGAGAAAGACACTCACTGCTCAGAAAGCAAAAGACGGAAAAGAAGAAAAAAGACTTAAAGGACATAGAGACTGATAAAAATAAAAAAACCTAATACTGCCTCTACTTTGTCTTCCTCTTTTGCAGAGCGCTTGGAGGGCTGCTGCTAAACTGACACGTGAACTCCACCTCTCCTGCACATCAACCACACCATACACAACATACCGCCCCAACACCCCAACACCTGGCCCCTCCAGCTGGAATGCCTCCTACTCTACAAGATCAACGAAAGCAGAAACCAGAGACTGAACCCCCAAAAAGGAAAATGACTTGTTCCCCACCTCAGCCAGCACTGTTCATCCTCCACCCCGGCAGTTGAGCCCCCCCTTTCAGCAGCCCTGGAAGGTATGCTGCCATACCTTCCTAAGGTCAACAAAATTTTCTACACAGTGTGGACTGTCGCTAATGTCACACTCTGCTCAGGAGAGCAGAAAACTGCACCAAAGAAGGAAAGGGGACAAAAAGACACCAAAGCCGATTACCCTGCAACACGCAGCAGTTGCAGCCCCACCCAGTGAGTCCCCGGAATCAGAATGGCTCTGGCGCCCATCCCTAATGCAGTGGGACCGGACAGGGCGTCCGCTCCTATCCAAGACAAGACTTTCCAGCTCCAGGGCCCTCATTTATCAAACGTTCGTAGAAATGTTCTGATATTGTATCCTACGAAGGAAACTTAGGATGTGTGTAAGTACACGTCAAAGTATGATTTATGAAACATGTGGTGGCCTCTCGTACGCACGCTCCTCCGCAATCAGCTGTTGATAAATCCCACTTGTGCATACACAGGTCCTTGTGCCTGTACATAGTCATTTGCATACGGAAACGCCATGAATTAACTATATTTGGTAGCATCACATCATGCATTGAGTCCTCACATTCTTCCTTAAAACAATTTCCAAAAAAGGGAAAAAAAGGACTTTTAATGACATAGAGATTAAGGTGAAAAATAGGTGGGGAAATAAAAAAGCATTCATGATTTACAGACCTAAAAAAATGTCAGTTTATACAAATTCATTTTACCACCGATAGTTTTTGCCATCAGCAGTTTCCCTATTTAATTCTCCCAGCACGCAGCCGTTATATTTCTGCTGCAGAGCAGACAAAAAAACAAAAAAAATGCGGCGAATAATTTGATTTGCTAATATTAACTTCTGTGTAAATCCTTAATTTATTTGAACATATTAAATAATTTAATAATGAACAGTGCTGTTTGATTTTATCATCTCATGGGAAACTAATAAAAAAAAGAATAACTCTGCCTGGGACCGAGGTGGCAGGCAGTAAATATGGTCGGGACAGTGGACATGTTCCTGTTTGAAATTAAGGGGAAATTTTTTTCAATATTAAAATGAATACAATAAAACATCTCTCAGTACACAGCTGGACCAGATCTAATACAAAGGGTGCTCCGATCATCATGATTCACACTTTAGTGGCCATGCGTAATTGGAGACACGGAAAGGAAAAAAGGACAATCTGCTTCACTGATAAGCAGAAACATTTAGTTGTCACGGTACAGTTTGCAAACCTTTTAATTAAAGGTGTGATAAAATCCCATTAAACTGAAACGCTTGGTGTAATAAATAGACAAATAAACGGGAGGGGGTTGGGGTCTGCGGCTGCACAGCGCAGATTGCAAGTGACAGCGCCATGCATGATCAACCCAACAATAAATGATGCATTTCTTGGAAAATTTCAAACATTTCCTTAAAGTTTATTGCTAATCCGTGCATAACTTTAATCTTATTTTGTTATAACACAGACAGACGCCAACATGAGCTCCTTGGTGGAGGCAATAAACTACCAAGAGAAAAATTCTGTCAAAGTAAAACTGTTTCAGTGTTGGAGTTCCTCCGTTCTAACAGTAGATGCTGTGCGTACGAACATTCAGAACTGTACTTATATTTAGGAACATTTCTATGCAAAAGTAGAATTGATAAATATCACACAATGCGTAGATTTGTTCCTAAGCACAAAATACGCACGGATCTGTGCGTAAGTACACTTGATAAATGAGGGCTCAGGAGAGAGGCAGAAGTAGAGGAGGGCGTGACACAGACAATTTCCACCACTGACTCATCCGGATTGAGGTGGAGTGATGGGAGGAAGTGAAGCAGCAGACCCTACCAGCACCTGTAAATGAGGACACACACACACACACACACTACACAAACTGTTACACACACAGACTTTTGACACACACAGACTTTTTTCATTTCCACACTCAGGAGAAAACTTTATATACTGCTACTCGTTGAATGTTAAGGATGAAAATTCCTGTTTATTGTGTAACCGAAAGCTTAGCTGATACTTCCAACAATATGTTTTACGTAATCTGATCATCTGTATTATGTTACCTGTGTTATACCTGTACATGAGATTTAAATGACATGTAAATGATGTTCCCCTGACCTGCAGCATTTGTCTGGCCTGCAACACGCTGTGCTCAATTTTTTTTTCTCTATCTGAAAATCAGTGCACTTTCTACATACTGCCCTATTTTTCTTTTAAACTTATTCCTCATTATGTAAATTGATACATGGATGTGTCAAAAGGATGGAATAGGTCACTACATTAGCTATTGAATTCAATAAGGGCTCAAAATTAGAGCTCAAAAATAGTTTTTTGCCAAACCTTTGTCAGATATTCATTCTCAGGTTAAGAGCAGCCCTTCCCTGCCAGCCAGAGGATCCTGCTGACTACCCAAACAGAGGTGAAGGTTGCTGAACGCGCCACCTGGGTCTATGCCTCGCACTGCAAAAAGGTTCCAGCCCCCTCTGACGGCATCCAGCTCACTCAAACTAACCAAAATCCATGTCCCTACTGCTACATGTAGCTGCCACGCTACGAGCTCATCTGCCATGAAACCAAACCATCTCTCGCTCCTTGTGTGAGGACAAACAAGGAACTGATGTTATATGTTTCTGAGAATGATCATGATTAGGTCTACTATTTCACTGTCAAGAATTATGCCAACTCCTTCTGAACTTTATCATACCTGTCTTAGTTCTCTGTTAACCAATACACCACACAACTTCTCCTTTTGGGAAAATCCTTTTTCTATAACAGATAAAAGAATTGCTCCTCCTTACTTCATTTTGATGTGCCCTTAAATAATTTCACCTGTTTTACTAAAGCAAATAACGGTAAAATTTTTGTAAGTTCTGTTAATACCTTTTACTGCAGGTTTATGTACTCTTGTAAACTTAATTATGCCTGTTACTATGTTTACTGATTTTGACACTACGGACCAGGAAACTAATCATCACAGAGCTAAAAGATCAATATGTCTTTGAAGAATCTGACCCAATTTATATTGCTGATCGGAATCATCAATTTGCCAGTGATATTAATAACAATCTCAATAGAATCAATTACATCTATTATAATGTCCAAAAAGTACAACTACACTCTTGATGGTTTTGAAGCAGTTCATGAACAACTTTCCAAAACCGAATTACAGTAGACATATTATTAGCTGAAAAATGTGGTATTTGTTTTACTTTTGATGATGAGCGCTGTTAATTTATTCCTTTTATCACTTTGTTTTATTCTCTCATCCGAGGCCTCTTAGACACCCAGATTTCTACCACAAAAAGTAGTTAAATTATTTTAGCACATGTTTGATGTTGGATTATTTTTGAAAGTATTCCATTAATAGATTTGTAACTTTATTTTGAGCGTAAGTATTTTTTATTAAGTTACTTTGATGTACTCGTGGAAATTAGAGGACGCAAATAAAGGTTAGATGTGGTCATATTAGTGTATTAATGCCAGCTTCCACCTAATACCATTGTTGATATTAGAAAAATAGAAAAACCTGTATAGAGGTAGAATATGGACTAATACAGAACAATGCTATAGCTATTATTTTAAAAGATTATTTAACATATTGAAGGTCTATGCTGTAAGGCCGGTTGCAAAGGAGCAGGAGAGAGCAATTATTAGCTTCCAAAATGTTACTGTTTATGTTCCCGCCAAAAATGAAATGGGATTTCCGTCCCTGTATAAATATACGCAGTCCGTGTGTTTCACCCCTAGGCTTTCAGTGACATCCTACATATCCAACCTAAATTAATCGACGTTCAATTTCCTGAAAATTTAAAATCATTAAGCTCACATTCATAATCAAGAATAGGAAACTTAAATCATGAATACCATGAAATCTAAAAATAAATAAAAGCCAACTTAAAAATATTAGTCAACATAGTTATAAAAACTCGACCAAAGTATATGAGAGCTCAACAAGTCTCTCCGAAAAAAAACAAAAACAAAACTGCATTGTCACCATCTCATATAAGATATTAACGAGGAGATAACAAAAACAACCCAGGGATCATCAGAAAGGAGGCGTAGTCTAACCCTGGACAGGTCATTGGTCCATCACAGGGAAACAAACTTATTAGAAATACAAATAAAATTCTTGCACTCACTAACATAGATGTTCTCCATGCTTATTTAAAAAAAAATCCATCTTTCTTTTCTCAGGAAGACCTTAATGGTTTTGTTGTACAGTTTATATGTTCTGGTCCATGATGTGTCTGGTTTTGCTTCTTCAAAGTCAGTCTTGGAAATGGTGTGGTAAGTATATCTCCTACCTAATCTATCCCTTTTTCTCCTTCAGTCATCGTAGGTTAAAAAAACCCACAGCATGTCCTGATACCTACCTGGTTTTTCCCAGTAATTTCTAATCTCTCCTTACCTGCGAATACCCAGCATCATCATCATCATCTCTCCAATGTGACTGTGATCTTTACTAATGTGGCATTCAAAATAAATGAAAATATAAAAAGTTAAAAATGTTACATATTGCTGTAATGAGATAAAAAAAAATGAGATTTATTCATTATGATGTGTAATTAATTAATAGAATTAACCTAATTTTAATCCAACCAAATAATTGCTGAGGAAAAACCCTCATTTTGAGGTATTTCTATTTCAATTTACTACACTAGTATGGTCGAACAAAGGTTATATATATATATCCATCCATCCATCCATCTTCTTAACCGCTTATCCAATTCAGGGTCACGGGGCAGCTGGAGCCTATCCCAGCAATTATCAGGCGTTAGGCAGGGTACACCCTGAACAGGACGCCAGTCTGTTGCAGGGCCAACACAGAGAGACAGACAACCATTCACACTCACATTCATTCCTACGGACAATTTAGAATGATCAATTCACCTATCATGCATGTTTTTGGACTGTGGGAGGAAGCCGGAGTACCCGGAGAGAACCCACGCATGCACGGGGAGAACATAGGTTCTCCCCGTGCATGAAAGTCCAGGGTCTTTCTCCAGAAAGACCCTGGACCGGGATACGAACCCACGACCTTCTTGCTGCAAGGCAACAGCGCTAACCACTGCGCCACCGTGCAGCCTATAATATAATATATAATATATATAATATATATATATATAATATATATATATATATATATATATATATATATATTATATAATATATATATATATATATTATATATATATAATATATATATATATATATATAAATATATATATATATATATATATATATATATATATATTTATATATATAAATTAAAGGAACACTTTCTTTTATTGGGCCTGGCATGAAATCAATTAAACCTGTCTGAAAATTTTCTGGTTGGTTAAGTAGCTGAGGGCATCGTTAATCACTTTCAGCTGTATTGCTGTTTATGGACTTAACAACAGGTGCACTGCAGTGGCAACAATTTGAAAACCCTCAAAACAGGACTGGTTTTACATGTGGAGGTCATTTCCAGTTTCTCCGTCAGGATCCTTTTTGGCTGGTTTTGACTTGAGTAATTATCTCTACTGGCAGTATGAGGTGATTCCTTAACCCTACAGAAGTTGTACAGGTTGTCCAACTTCTCCAGGATGGCACATCCACACGTGCTGCAGCAAGAAGGTTTAATATGTCTCCCAGCACAATCTCCAGAACATGGAGGAGATTTCAGGAGACTGGTGGTTATTCTCTGAGAACAGGGCCGTACAAGGTCCTCAACCCATCGGCAGGACAGATACCTGCTACTTTGTGCAAGGCGGAACAGGCTGAGCACTGCTCGTGCCCTACAGAATGACCTCCAGAAGGCCACTGGTGTGAATGTCTGTACCCAAACCATCAGGAACAGACTTCATGAAGATTACCTGAGGTCCCGACATCCTGTAGTGGGCCCTGTGCTCACTGCCCCGCACCGTGGGATCAACTGGCATTTGCTCATGAAACACCAGAATTGATAAGTCTGCAACCTGCGCCCTGTACGTTTTACAGAGAAGAGCAGGTTCACTCTGAGCACGATGATAGACGTGAAAGAGTCTGGAGAAGACAAGGAGAACGTTATGCTGCCTGCAACGTCATTCAACATGTCAGGTTTGGTGGTGGGTCAGTGATGGTCTGGGGAGGCATATCCATGGAGGGACACACAGACCTCTACTGCCTAGGAAATGGTGCTCTGACTGCCATAAGGTATTGAGATGAAATCCTTGAACCCATTGTCAGACCCTACGCTGGTGCAGTAGGTCCTGGTTTCCTCCTAATGCATGACAATGTCCGGCCTCATTTGGCAAGAGTATGCAGGCAGTACCTGGAGGATGAAGGAATTGAAACAATTGAATGGCCTTCACGATCCCCTGACTTAAACCCAATAGAATATCTGTGGGACATTATGTTTCGGTCCATTAGGCGACACCAGGTTGCTCCTCAGACTGTACAACAGCTCAGGGATGCCCTCACACGATCTGGGAGGAAATGCCACAAGACACCATCCGTCGTGTCATTGGGAGCATGCCCTGACGTTGTTAAGCATCCATACAAGCTTGTGGGGGCTACTGAAAAGCATTTTGAGTTGCAGAAATTAAGACACCCTAAAATCTACTGAGCCCTCTGTAAGCTGAAAACTTTAATTTCCATTAAAAGACTTGGCATCCTTTTGTTCCTAAGACATTGCCCTGTCGTTGTTTGTATAGATATCCAACTTCATTTTGAGATCTTATGTATCTAATGTGTTTCTTTAAAGTGCTCCTTTAATTTTTGTGAGCAGATCATATATATATATATATATATATATATATATATATATATATATATATATATATATATATAGGATCCAAATAAATGTTCGATGTGGTCTGGTCAGGTCTGGGTCCATTATTACACCTACATTATTACACCTACATTTCAGGTCTGATCAGTACTTTCTGTTTCGTCTGAAGCTGTGTGCTGACTCTTAACCTTTCCTCATTAGGTCCAAAAATAATTTATTTCGTTTTACGTACTATCGTTATACTTTTGATTTACTGCCAGGTCCTATGAAAGGTACTATATGAATTAAAGTTATTTGCCACGCTTTTTCTCCTTGAACATTCACTGTTGTGATGTTTTCTTTCTTCTTAATTATTTATTTTACGTCCTTGTATGCCTTCATGAGGATTTCTGCCTGGGGTAGAATGGGGTAAAATAAGCCTTCTAGTTGCCATGGTTGAATCAGTAAATATGTGATCGGTTGTTGGGTCTTGTTGAGGCTGCATGAGTGTTCACTTATGCAGGATAGGTTAATCTGGCTTGACACATCCATATCTGCTCATCCTGGCTTGGTCTTTGTATTAAACCTGGTTGTTCTTGTTTTGGATTCAATGAGCTCGGCTCAGTCATTCATCTTGGATCTCTTAATCCTACTACTGTGCAATAGGTCCCATTAGTCAAATTCCCCAATATAAATATTCCTTAGTTCTGTTACTTCATGTCAGATCTTCAGTTGTCCTCACCCTGCTTGTTTTAGTCTGTTCCTGTTCTTTTAATTAAAATCCCCTTTGTTCACTATGCATCTGACATCAACTTGTCTACATTTGGGTTTCCCAACATGAAAACGTATTTCTTAACCAGTGTTGGGTTTATTCTGCATATTCATGTATTAACCCCTCCCCACTCATTCATTGGTGTCTATTAATACAGTATTCAAACTTTATTGGCTTATGGAAATTCTAGTGATGTAAATTAAGCAGTTATAAGTTTTTTGGGACTCCTAAATATACACCTTAAATTCTACTGCACTACAGGACCTGTGTATTAAGAAGAACATGTTGGCAGATTAAAGTGTTTGTCCAGCATTGATTCTGTGGCTGTTGCGTTACTTTATGGGCCTCCATCTCAGTTTAAAAGATGCCGTTTAAAGCAATAAAGCAAGTGACTTTTTATCCATTCCCCAAACAGAATTTGACCAGCTCATCCTATTGTTACAGACAGGCTCTTCTATTGATATTTCAGATACTTAAACCGATTGGCAATGTAATTTCCAGTCATGATCATGGCATGAAAGCTTCTCATCATGAAAAAGTCCCATGTTTCTGTCATGTTTTTGTCTTTCAGTGACTATTTGAATGTAACTCAAAGGATAATCAGAATTTTTGTGTGGTTATGCTCTCAGAAATCAGTAGAAGCACTGGTAAGCCCATTCATGCCTTTCTCATAGGAAACTACAGGAGGTTCTTTGTAGAGATGCAACAATACCACTTTTTTCAAACCGATACCATACCAATACTTGGATTTGAGTACTTGCAGAAACCGAGTACCGAAATACTGATACTTCTACCATACAAAAAATTGCGATGAATTGAAAGGCAGGTTTTATTTTCTTCTCTGATCGTTATAAAAAAATTATGGTGAATTGGATAAAAAGATAAAATATTAATAACAAGGGTTATAAGTAAAATTTCAAGTGAAAAATAAACATTTTCTGTGAAATTATTGCTGAGTTTTCACATTTTAAATATTGGTTAATGGTATCGGTCAACTGTCGATCAGCCGATACTGATACAGTACATAAGAACAGTATCGGCCCCAATGCCAATATCACTATCGCCGCATTCCTAGTTCTTTGAGGACCTTTGGTTGGAGTAATGACTGATGCCATTCTCCACCACCTTTAATGAACTCGCCTTCAGAGACCAAGTATAAAGAAATAGCAGATCCCTTTAGCCTTTTCTTAGAACTCACACTTTATCTTAAAAGTTAAAACATAACCTTGAATTGCCCTTCATCTAAAGAGTATTCCCGTTTTGGAGAAGGTGCTGTAAAGAGTAGGGATGGGTATTGTTTAGGTTTTGTTTGACACTGGTGCCAAACCGGTATTTTTGAAACAGTGCCGGTGCTTAAACGGTGCTTAAAGAATGAAAAACCTACAAACTTCTACCAAAAACCCTCTTATTTTTTATATTTTTAGTAGGGCTTAAAAACTTTGATCTAACTAATAACAGGGTAGCTGTGGAATAACCACCATTCTTAAACATGACAAAAAAAAAATTCTGTGTAAATAAAGAAAAAATCTAGATGCACTTAAAATAATCCAGATAATCAACTGTCAGAAATTACTATTTTCCCACAAGTAAACACTAAGAAGATAAAACCCTGGTTCATAACAACAGGAAATGAATGCTCTTATTGGGAAGATGAACACAGCTACTTCCACTAATAGTTAGTACTAATTTAAGCCAGAAAACATCACTTCAACTGAATAATTTCGTATTTTTAAGGCAGCGCTATCTCACTATGAAATGTACTCCAGCTATACAGTAAGCCAATATGCATAAATATACATAAATACGGAGCATTTAAACTCTGCACCGCACAAGGCAAGCAGACATCCAAAGCGGACAGAAAATTCTAACAGACAACTTATAATAACAACACAAAACCATTATGCAAACAATAATATACTCACATGTTATTTAGGATCACATATACATGCTGCTGCACAACAATCTGCAGTTTGGCTGGTTAGGAAGGACTGATGTGGTGCCTGCTGAATTATAAACAGGGCACTGTTCTGTGTAAGCATTAATTGCGTAAAAACAAAAGAGAAAGTTAATTCTAGGAATTAATCGACCCGCGTTGGTGTATTAATTTTGACAGCCCTAACTTGTTTTTTTCTTGCAAAAAGATATCAATGTGGACTTTTTCTGGTGATATAGGGCTTTGCTCTTGGCTGATAGCATGCCCAGGATCCATAGTGGTTAACATCTGTGGACTGAAAGAACTGAAATAAGGCACCGAAATGTGTGCTGCTTTTCAGTTTAGTTACTACCGTTTATGTCAGAACCAGTGCCATTATGGCACCGGATATCGGTACCCATCACTAGTAAGGAGACATACAAGTATCTGAATTTACAGAATACTGTTTGAAATCTAATAGTTTGTGACCAGCTGCATGAAACTAGCAATCTATAGTATATAAGACTGTGATTAAAACATCAACAGCATGTGGTGTTCATGATGATTGTTACGGCACATGCAGTAATGGTCCATGAACTGCCACCGAACCCTGGACACCGTCAGGGACAAGCTACACTTGGGATCAGCACTGCGGCACACCAGCCCATGCTCCCATGCTTCCCTGCTGAACTAATTCAGCATGGATGTTTTATATCCTAAATGATTAACACTGAAGAAAATTTGTAAAATGATGGATCAAAAAATATATTAATATATTAGCTTATATATATATATTAGTTTGATAAACTCTTCTATTACTTTGTTGTATATTAATGTTGAATTCAAACCTTGAAAATAAGCTTCCCTGTTGTTTGCTAGGTGACTGACATGGCTCCTTTTTACAGGGGGTGGGTGCCACTTCCTACTGACCAGTTATCATCAGCTGCCCCTCTCTGACCGAATCAGCATAATCAAGAATTTGATACATTTCTAATGCCTGTTTCACTGTTTCCTTCTTCTATAAGCATTTTCTTGACAACAGTTTTATATGGATTATAACCAGAGCTTGAATACAGCAGCTAGAATCTTGGTGCCGTGGTCCCTCATCCGCGGGAAAAGTATCCAATGTGAATAATCAAGAAGTCAAACTGACGGCGGTGGGAGTTAAAGGTATAAATAACCCAATTTATTTTGAATAAATCTTTTTGCTGAAATAATAACATGGAAATACAGAACATACATGAATAGAAAAATTCATAAAGCAAGGAACACGTAAGAGTCGATTAACTAAAGTTATAACACTTCTATGTGTTATAGAACAAACTACCGTACAAAAAACCTGCAGAGACACTGAACTCTTTTAAATCTAAAATAAAAACATACCTATTTAGACTTGCTTATTTGTAACTGATACTATTATTGCCAATACTATTATTCCTACGTTGTTGTTTTTAATTAAATGCTGTTGTTTGTTTTATAAATGGCCATTTATGCTTTCTCTTATTGATTCTATATTTTAATTTTCACATTTCTGTTTTCATCTAAATCACCTTGAATTGCCTTGTGTCAAAAGTGTGCAATACAAATAAAATTGCTTGCCTTCAAAATATGACACCCTTCAAAATGACTGCCTTGAAGAAGTCACTCTGGTTGCGTTTACTGGTGAATATACGTTATGTTGAGGCTGTGTGGTAAATTATTTGTTGCATTCAATGGACTTCTTTAGTTTTACTGGGCTTCAGAGCTGTCTTGTTAAACTCAGAGGGCCAGAGTTTAGTTCAACCCGTTAATTAGTAGGCCTAATTCCCATTAGTAGTATTATTGTTTATTATTGTTACTATTATTGGTTGGTCTAAGTTCACTTTCTTAGTGGCTTGTTTATAAGCAACCTTGGTTGGATTTTGCAGGGCATTGCCCCGCCCCATTGAGTTAATTTACTTTCTATACTTCTTTATTATATGTTATTTCTTTGATTTACTTTATGGACTTATGTGAATAAAACCCGGTCTAAATTTACATCTACCCGCATCCTCTGTTATGTTACCCCTCACCTTCACATTGAACATCTTCAGGGTCGTTACAATGATGATTGCCAGGAACAATGATGAGAGGCCGGAACATTGTTTGGGGGAAAATGAAAATGCAGAATAACTGCAGAAAGAGAAATCCAGAGATGAGAGTGAATCTTCCTGTGAACTGGGTAGTTTAAATGTAATCAGCTGGAGCTTACTTCACTGATGGTGGGTTGAAAACCATGAAGAGAGAGCTAAGAGTTTTGGATGTCTGTGAAAGCTTTTTGCTAAATTCCCGGAGAAGTGGTGATGGAGGAATCTAGGAGCAAGGACGGAACATGGAGGATGGGCAGGCATGGCGATAGAGCTTGGATCACGAAGGAACCGGGAGCTTAGAGCACACTTAGAATACTGGAGATCACATGGAGGACTTAAGGTTTACCAAGACAGTTTAACACCCAGGCAACAAAGTTCTGACAGCCGACTCCTTTTATCCTCAGCCTAGGATGAGCTTCTGTGCAGGTGCAGCAAGGAGGCTCCAACCCTCATTTCGATGGATAGTTCCTCAGCTCAGCCAGGACCTCTGGTGGTAGTCTCCAAAAAAGTGAAGAAACAAGCAGGAAGCAAACAGACACAAAAACAAACAATTTAGACTCCTAGCACAGTATCCTTAAGCACCTAGCAGTAGGTAATATAATGGGAATTAGAAAAAAAGCTGGGTCTTCTCCTGCTTTTTAGAAGTTTCCGTCTATGGTTCTATGTTGTGTTCTGTATGGTTGTCTTGGTTTTCTGTTCATAGTTTATGTCTTGTTTATTCTATACAGCTAGGTAGTGCTAAATGCAGATGCGGCCATCTAATTGGAGATAAAACCGATTCAAGATGCAGCTCTCAAAACAAAACAATATAATTTTCTTCAGATATCTTAAAGTGGACCCCAGTAATTATAAAGGTTAGGAACCACGACAGAGAATTCTTTAGATCCCTCCAAAAATATTAATTACGAAGTATTTTTCAAGCTCTAATATGCGTTAATACACACTGTCATCTTAGCAGTACCACAGAAGCTAACCCTCCATATCTCTACCGTTGGAGGTACAGTCAGTTAGCAGTAAAGAAAATTAATGCCACACCAGCCAGTAGTGTGTCAAGTAGCATTAAGCCTCGTTAACCAGCTGCAGTTTCTTTTAAATGTTTCAGGTATGCTTTGCGAAAAGATCCTTGAATATGAAAATTTTCCGTGATTGGTTTTCAATTACGTTCCACAGAAACATCTGTGAATTGATTAATAGTGAAAACTGAATCATGGAATCATGGGGGTCCACTGTAACTTTTTGCATTACACTTTGATGCAGCCCACTATTAGGACAAATTGAAAAATGCTCAATGTCAAGCTTATGTAAAAAAAAAAAAAAACATATTCCAGCAGTAAACTTTAGCCATAACAACCTGGGGCCATATTCACAAAGAGTCTTAGGGCTAAAAGTATGTTCTAACTGCCGAATTTAGGAGTAACTCCTAAAAAATTTGGGCGTGTCACTCTTAAATTTAGAACTCCTAGTTTCTTAAGATAAAAGTAATTTACAAACACTTTTAGGCCTAAAAGTAGCTTCTAAGTCTGGGAGTCTTTAAAAGAAGTCCATAGAACTCCTAACTCCCTAAGACCTATTCACAAAGACTCCCAAAATGGCTGCAGCCAGACGCAATGTGTTGGACACTCTGGATGATTCGGAATTAACCAAACGATACCGACTAAATCGTTTATTACAGATGTGGTGCGGGATGCAATCACGTCTCCAAATAAACGTAACAATCCGATCAGTCCAGAAATTAAATGTTTAGCGAAACTAAGATATTTAGCCACAGGGAAAATGCAACTTTGCAACGCGGACGACTTGGATATATCACAACCCTTTATCAGCCGATCAATCCACCAAACTCTTAAAGCGCTCTGTCGACCACACATTATCCAACAACTCATCCATTTCCCATTAGACATCCAGCAACTGCATCGAATTAAAGCCAATTTCATGGCGATTGCAGGTATGCCGGGGGTGCACAAAGAAGAAAACGTGCACGTCTTCCAATTTATGCGACATGTTGGGATGCCTATATGACGGACATTGCCTACCTGTTGCAGCAGCATCCTTTTTATAAGTGGCGATCTCGAGCCGACACTGGGACTGTAGAGATTACATCTCTTCTCACAGTCTTCTGCCGTTCGAGACACCGCTGGATAAGAGGCATTTATGTCTCTGCTCATTTCCACCCATGCCTCCCTTTTCTTCTTATTCGAAATCCCGGCTCCGAATCGCCCTTTGAGGACCGTCCTCCTCTCCAGTACCAACTGTGCCAGTAGTAATAATTGGTCCTGCGACCAGTTAGGTCGGGGGGGGGGGGGGTCTATTTAAGATGTGGCTGATGTGCTCATTAGACAGCCTAATTGTTTACAGCCTACTTGCAAATCATTCCCTTAATATGATGCATCCATCCATTATCTATACCGCTTCCATCCAATTCAAGGTGGAGGGGGGGCTGGAGCTTATCCCAGCTATCAGCAGGCGTTAGGCAGGATAATATGATGCATTTCATGTTTTTTCGTTTTTAAACTTCACCCTCTCTGTAAGTAGGCTATTGTGTTTAAGTTGTATGAAGTGTCAGTCTCGTGGCTGACACAAAGATGTCATTATGCATTATTTCTAGTATTTGCACTGTTCATAATTACGCTTTTATCGACATTGAAATTTTCCATTTCTTAGTTTCATGTCATTCAACAACCAATCACACTTGTGTCCGTTTATTTACTCATGCTTAGGAAATTACGTTTTCCATAGCAACGGGACGTCACACTTAACTTACTTTTAGGGATTTGTCCTATGTAAAAGTAGCTCTTAGTGCATTTGTGAATAGGTTTTAGACGACAACTCCTACATAAGACCTTTTAGCGCGAGTTAGTAGTAACACCTAGCGGTAAGATAAGAGTCTTTGTGAATACGGCCCCTGGTGTAGAATTCCAAGAGGACAGTGGAGATTATTGTGGACTCATTCAGCTTCTGGGGTACCACTATCACCCAGGACCTCCAGTGGGAGATCAACTGGAGCTCAACAAGCTCCAGTTGGTACAGCATGTGGCTGCACGTCTATCAACTGACATTTCCAGAAACACGAGTATGTACTCCGTTTTATCCTCCCTGCATTGGCTGCCGATTCATTTTAGAATAGATTTTAAACTTTCATTGTTTGTTTTTAAAGTTCTTAATGGTTTGGCACCCCCTTAAATGTTCAATTATTGGGTTTTTATGCAAGTTTTAGATTTCTCAGGTCATCATTGCAGTTCTTTTCAAATGTTCAAAGAACGAAAACCAAACATTGGGGTTTATCAGGCTTGATTGGTAGCAGCACCCAGACTTTGGAACGAGATTCCCCTGGATCTATGCTCTGTTTCTTACCTGGCTCTTTTTAAATCCAGACTTAAGACCTTTTTGTTCTGAAATGCTCTTAATACTTAGTAGCAATATGATGTTTAATTCCAGATTTTTACTTTGTCTAATTTCTTGCTTTTTAATTGTTCATCTTTTTTGTAAAGCATTTTGGCTGTCTAACTGTTTTAAAGAAAAATGAATTCAAAGTGAAGCACCTTCATGAAAAAGGTTGGCCTAAAAAGGTGCCGAATTGTAATGCATGTATTGTCCACCAATAGGAGAAAAAGGTAACTTGATGCTACCACCGTGTTCCCCCTGCCACTGACGTGTCCTCTCAAAGCAGAAATAATGAGAGAATGTGAAAGCCCTTGGCAGTGTCAGTCCCAGTGTTGGAGGCTGAATGTAGCAGGAAAATGAGTGCTAGCCTCTTTCAGAAATGTATTGATTTGTGAAGTTCATAATCTGTGATAGCAAAGGGGGGTGGGGGGGGTGGCTCCTTCCAGCTTTTGAGACATACACTTTAATTATGTCATTTATCTTTTATCTAACATTCTCCCTCAGACCTCAACCAAGTACACACACACAACAACCAAACACACACACGACCTGTTAAAGTTATCCTTATTAGGACATAGCATTTCATTTCACATACTATGGATAGTCTAGTTCAATGTGTAAACCCCAAGTTTAAACTGTAGATCAAAATCTGAAATCACAACCTATGGCATGTATTATTGGTCCCAATTGGGAACATTGATTGTTGGACACTGGGTTGTTATGGGGTTAAAAAGACAAAAAACAAGAGGACACGCCTGAACACTTAGAAACTCATGTCCTCTTCCTCTAAATGATTAAATGAACCAGGAAAGCTGCAGTATTAGTAGTACACAACCCTATGTACTTTAATATTCTCCTTAAATCTTTGTAGCTGTTTTGTGGATCTATAGAAGACTTACAAATATGTTCTGTGATTTGGTGCAAGAGGCCAAGATGGATTTTAAAGACTAGCCAGTCCGTGATCTGCATCCTCAACAAGATTACCTGATTTCCAATTCAGTTTAGTCTCTACCTAGCCTGGGTGCCAGCCGAAATTTATCCCGCCCACAACATGGTCTGGAAGTTAAGACTGGCATTCCTCCGTTGAGAAGCAATTATACCCCAACAAGATCTGTTTGGACCAATCAAATCAGGCTAACGATGATTGACAGGTGAACCAAAGAGCGCCTGGATTGGCTTTCACTGGAGAACTGAGATGAGTAGATTCTGCCATCGAGTCTGTTCTAGAAGATATCGACAGTGCATTCATTTTAAAAGAGGAATTTTAAAAGAGGAACAAATAGCGTCTGTTACTCTGCAGAGCAATGACACACACTTCCGTTGCTCTGATTGGTTATAGGTCTATCCATTTGAATGAAGAGGCATTTTTTTTCCTGGTTCGGTTAAAACACGCCCCATAATCACAGCCCAATGGAGCAGTATCAGAGTCACATTCTGATTAGAATTCAGAATAGCTACGTCAGGCTAATCTCTACCAGGGACTGCTGTATAAACAACAGTAAAATCTGTTGTACTAGATTCTAGTATTTCTTACACTTTTTCCTGTATGACTTAAAATATTGCAGTTATTGGGTCACACAGAGCCATCGGGTGGCGTTAATCTACAGTCTAGCTCTCCAGGATGAAGAGGAAACCACACTCCCACAGGAAGTGGGGTGGAGGTATCTATATAAGGACCCTTCTGCCGGAAGTTAATTCTTCTTCAAAGCAGTCACCAGGGTTGCTCCAGAGAAGATGCTCATCAACCATCTTCCTTCGCTGGTGAAAGAAAGCACGTGAGTTTCTGGGAGAAACTCACTCCAAGGGAACTGCCGATACCAGGTGAATCGCAAACATTGATGAAACATACCCATTGTTTTACCCTCAAAGCCCCCCGAAACCTTCCCTGAGTTACAGACTGCCAAGAGAGGAGGAACCGGAGCCAACCCACGTATGCAGTGGACTGAATTGAACCACCCGAAGCCGCATTCATTCGCTGCCTCAGAGCCAATAAGAGTGGATGCCCTGTTGGAGAGCTCCAGAAAGGTACCGTTCCAGTGAGTGCTGGAGCTGATTGCCACGTAGTTGAGCCAGAGGGATCCGAAGTCAGAAGATTCCAGCACTACTAGCCTGCTAACCAGATTGGCAATCATTTGTTAGCCTACTGGCTAACGCCCTTTAGAGTCCCCCCATCGACACGGAGAAGCCTGGAGAAGTTTAATTGTTCTATAAGGTCTGTTCTGGGAAGAGGCAAGATTAATTTAGGACACCGAAGATTTAAGGGTTATGTTTTGAATTTGATTTTGGTGCTGTGTATAAGATATCATCGGCTATATGTTTGGGTAATCCGCGCCTTTCAGGCTGAAGTTAACAAGTGTTTTAAAATATTTCCCAGAAAAAGAGTCGTTTTAAATCCTGCAATTTGAGTTACTCAATCCAACAGGAGTTTCCTTTTCTTTTTTTGCTATTTAATAAACGTATTGGAGTAGCTCCAAACAGCACCACGTGGGTTACCAGTTAGCTACAGGTTAAGATAAGCCTACGTTTGGTCTAGGCCTGCATTCCATTAATAGACTATCAACGATTTTCAAAGAGAGATCGATTCAAAGTACATTGTTTAAGAACAGAAATTTTATATTTTTAACCATGTTTGAACCCAACTTAATGCATCAAAATACTTGAATTAGATTGTTTACTGCCGTGATCAATCAATGAATACAAGTAATCTTCCAAATGTTAATGACTTCTTATCCAGGTAATTTTAAAACAAAACATTACATGATCCAAATAATGTTTTATTTTCCCTTACATTGTTTATTGATTTAGACATAAATCAATGGTGCTAATTAGTTAAACTAATCACAATGGTTGAACTAATTCAACTTTCATTCCAACTTTGCAATATAAGCCTTGGTCTTAAAGCAGATTGAGATCCAGATTCGTCCAGAACTGACATGGTGTAGTTTATATATTTTCAACACTTAGATAAAGTAATCAGTAGTTACAAGGATTTATGAATACTGTCTCAAGAACATATAATGTTATCTATGTGAGGTAAGCAGAGCAGATAATGTTCTGAATGTGGTCATTGTTCTGAGCAAGGTATATGGCCCTGGGCGAGATTTATGTAGTTGGTTTATCCATCCTCTGCTTAGCAGAGTCCTCCTTAAACTTTTTTTGAACTTTTGTAAGGTAAAATCCCCTCTGTAAGGATCTGCTTTTGTCACAGTTTTGTTGATTGAAGAAAATACCTCCCCTTATGTTAATGTATCATGAATGTATATTGTCTTACAAACCTGTGAGAACCAATGGAATAATGTCATAATAATGACTAAGATGGCATTGCAGTGACGGAAAGTTCTCCACGTCCTGCAACAAACTTCTGCATCAGTTCTGTTGCTCTTTCTGTGTTTCTGTTCTGTATCTCTGTTCTGTATTCTCCAAACCACAGACGGTCTCGGCAGATGACTGCTTGTGCTGAGCCTGGTTCTGCCGGAGGTTTCTTCCTGTTAAAAGGGAGTTTTTCCTTTCCACTGTCGCTTCAGGCTTGCTCAGTGTGAGGGATTGCTGAGAATTACACGACGCAATCTTCTGTGTTTCTCTAATTTCTATAGTAAACATTGTACTGTAATAACTCTTCTTGTAAAGTGCTTTGAGATGACATCTGTTGTGAAACGGCGCTATATAAATAAACTGAATTGAATAATGTAGAAATGTGATATCTGACATACATTGGGCATGGAACTTCCTCCAAGGAAAAGAACAAAGCTGCTTTTGAAAATCAGTTTGATGATCATCCTACTCACTGTTTGTCTTGTCTCATCTGGAATAAACTTTTGGATTCTGAGGAAAATTCACTGCCGTTTCTAGTTTTGACTTCCTTTTTATAAACAGTCAGATAGCTTCAGAGTAAATTAAAATTGAAGAATTAGAGTAACATGTCAAACACGACAATGGTTTATATTTTATTGCATTTTTATCCATTCATTTTTCTTTTCTTTGGTGGTAGTTAATTAACTTTATTAAGTGTGTTTGTTTCTAGCTTGGGTCATTAAATGTTCTTTTGTAAATAAACTTTTTATCTTGGAAAGTTACTGTCAATTTATTCTACATACATACATTGGCAAGGTGCATGTTCAACGCACGTCTAGCACTCATTCCTTCATCTTGTTTTTTTCACCTCAGCCTTACCTAGCTTCGGTGTGCCGTAGTACACAAGATAAACAATTTCAACTCGTCATGGGACGGGGCAAGTGTGTCTGAGAGAGGGAGGGCTTTTCCGTAGACCATGCCGGTGATGTAGACGATGAAAAAGATGTACCGCTCTCAGCTAACTACAATATTCAAATGCAGTAGCCCCACATTGACCATGAGCGGCAGTACTAAGACATTTTTTGACCAAAACATTTAGAATGTAACAAGTTTACAAGAAAATGTAAAAAAACATACCCTTAAACTGAAATATTGCATTGGTAAAGAACCATTTATACAGTTTATTAGCAAAAAATAATTGTTTTCTAATTTAGTTACTCTTTAAATACATACTTACATCTAGATTCCATGACTTTATCTGTTTTCCACTTATTAAAATCTTTAGCTTATGAAACGAAGATAGTCACTACAAAGGAAGATTTCCTTCCAAGTTAAAAGTTTGTATGCATAAAGAAAGAAGTAAAGTTTAGAGGGGATAAAAAGCATTTATTTATCTGGGTAAGGCATCTTTTTAACATTTTCTTTATTACACACGTGCTCTATCTTGGGCCCCAGGCACACCCAGTCCACAAAGCTTTTGTATGATAAAGAAAGGAATGACTTTGGTAAATCTCCCCCACAAATCTTGTACACCTCTAGCTCCAACATTGTGCTGCATATCATGAATAATGCAAAGTGTTTCTCAGCTTCCCATCTTGTTCGCATATGACCTATAGTCAAAATGATTATGCAGATTTAGAGAAATATATAAATAATCAGATGTTATAAATGGTGACCTGAGGCACTGGAGATTAGTGTGCATTTATCAGTCAGTAGGGAACACAATGAAGGCTTGATATCCTCCAGTTAGTTTTTTCCATTCTTTAGCAAAAGTGATTGGTCTGGATTAACCAGCTAATATGGTTTCTGCTGTTTGCATAGACCTTTAAAATGTAATTATTTCATCTTTGCAACTGGGTGATGGCAACAGAGCCTTTAGCTCATGGATTATCTTCCCTGCTAAAGTAAAATAACCGATGCAGCCTGTAGTTTATAGCCGCTCCTTATAGACCACTTCCATAGGAGGGAATCCTGCAAATCAAGGACTCAATGTAATCTGCCGGGATCCCTTTTATAGAAAACTATTAAACTGATTGTAATAATGAATTGTAGTTTTAACTGGAATATATGAATGCTTGAATTGAAAGGACTTTTCTTGTAAAGTCCCTTGAGAGTGTTTTTCTCACTGATAAAACATGACGGTTCAAAATAGAATTCCTCCTCTGTGTGGTCCAAATGGCTCTGTCAGGGGCGGGCTGGGCATCAGGAGGTTTGGGAGTTTCCCAAATGGCTGTTTTATTCTAGTGCTAGGCTACTGATATGGCACACCATCTACTGAGGATTGCTGTCAGTCTGCAGAGCCGCTCATGTTGTGAATACACAATTCAGTAGTACCTAATATTTCAATACATAGTTTGATTCTGAACGTGGGTTAAGATATTTTTCATCCATTCATTATCTATTCCGCTTATCCTCGTTGTGCCCTTTGGCAAGACACTTCATCAGTTGCCAACTGGTGGTGGTCAGAGGGCCCAGAGCCACCTGTGTCTAGAGCCTCGCCTCTGTCAGGGCGCCCCAGGAGAGCTATGGCTACAATGTAGTAGCTTTCCATTATCAGTGTGTGAAAGTGTGCGTGAATGAGTGAATGTCTGAATGTAGTGTAAAGCGCTTTGTTGTCCTCTGGCCGAAAAACCACTATACAAATGCAGGTCTTTTACCATTACCAATTGGTGCCTATCAGCAGCGGTCATTGGGCAAGATGCGGGCTACACCCAGGTCAGGTTGCAAGTCCATCGCTGGGCTCCATCACTGGGCAACACAGAGACACACACAGGAAAAACAACCATGCACACACAAACTCATACTTTATACCAATTAACCTGATAATGAACTTTTTGGACTGTGGGAGTGCACGGCAGTACCGGAGGGAACCCATGCGTGCACAGGGGGAACATGCAAACCTCATGCAGAAAGAACTCAGGCCAAGATTCAAGCTCAAGCCTCCTTGCGGCAAGGTGACAGCGCTACCAACTGTGTCACTCTCTAAGTCCTTCAAAGATCTTCATGCAAGGCAACAGTTTTAGGATTACAGCAACTAGGTTATGTTTGTAGTCACAAGCATCGTAACTAGTTAGTTTGCCAAAGGAATGTGTCTATCGTTACTGGGATTTAAATTAGGTGATTATTCTAGCGATGAGTGTGTACATATTTTTCTTTTCTACCTCATCTTCCTCGCCTTTCTTTTACCATTTGATTCACTGTCTAAAAGTATTAGCATAGCTAGTACTTGTTTACATTTCCTTGTCGCCACCTGGACCATTTAAGTGACATATACTACGTCACTAGTGATATTGGCTTTTGGCAATATTGGCAATATTATTTTGGTTAAAAACTGACTATTTATGAGGCTGAAAATACTTTTATTATTTATCTAGTTTCTCTTTCTGAGGCTGAAAATGGTGTTTGCCTGTCATTACTGAAGATGTGGTCTCTAGGGTGCAGTTCAGCTGTTTTCAGTTACATTTTCAAAGAATGGATAAACCTCCATGTTTATGTTGAATAAGTTTTGCACTATTATTGATTTGTACAGCTCCTAAATGGTCTGAGGCAAGGATTAATGTTGCCACTAGGGCTTCAACAAACGATCATTTGGATAATCAATTAATCGGATGGGCTCTCGACTTGATTAATCGATTAATTTCGACAAAATTTAAAAAGTGCTATGGATACGTTTTTTCTCTCCTTCCTTCACTTTATTTAACAACTGAACATTATTAGAAAACAGTTTAATAGTTTGCAAAAGAACATGCTATCCTCTCAAATATATTACAGCTGTTGAAATATTCAATAAATAACAAATGAAAATAGTTTTAAATTTAAGTTTTTAATGGCTGTGCTTCATCAAAAAGGACAAATGAGCCATATTACCCACATAAAAATAAGTATTTGTGTTGCTAAAAGTGACCTAAGCTATTAGAAACATAACAAATTAAGATAAAAATCTAAATCAAAACATCACAATATGCTCCCACCTTAGATATCCGACAGCTGTTGAAATTTCAAATAATAAAGAATGAAAATAGTTTAAATGGCTTTGCTTTATCAAAGTTTTTTTAGGACAAATTTGGCATAAATCAACATAAAAACAATTAGCACAATAGATCTAAACACATTCTCGACCATCACGCATAACCAAATACTGACCAAATACATGATAACATAATCATAGTGTAAGCCACTTTTATGAGAACTTTAATTTTGATTAGTACAGTCGGCCAGGATGTGGTGCGTAATGCTTTTATTGTGAAAACCGGAAATCTCATGTATGTAAGGGAGAAAACTTGACAGCTATAAGTGAAGTGGGGGAGACTGAAAAATAAAGCGCCTCTCGAGTTCACGGCTGTCATCCTTTCTTTCCATTAAGTTTTTAAAACATCAAGGATCATCCTCACCATAGCTTCGGCTGCAACTGATTAAACAACAACAACTTCTGTACTGTCGATTAGTATAGTTAATGCATGTTGCTCATTGTCTAGCCATGCATGACAAGCTGGATGGCGAGTAGAAATGCACCAAACTCTTAGAGATTTCTATTGCCGAGACGCTACAATTCATTACTAAAAAAGTAAACGTTTTTCGCAACTTACGCAGAAACTGAGCTCTCCTTCCTCACTGATGACTAGGCCATGCTTGTGTTCATGATGCTTCATCATCACCGCTGTACTCTTGTATCATGCAAGATCGGACTTACAGATGTTGCGGGTACTCGTGAGGAACACGTTTAAAATAAAATTTCCCACAAACCTTTGGCATTTTTATTGTCTTAGGTCTATCTACTCCTGCAATGCTCCGCTGCATCCTACAGCCTTCGTGAAGAGCTGCTCGCTGTGACTATTAAAGGCCATGCAGAAAAAAAAAGTTGCGTGACTGGCAACCAAATTAGACCTCGTAATCATGCCACACAACAAATCGATGATGAAATTCATTGCCAATGCTTTTTAACATTGAATTTTATTGATTTGTTTTTGCAGCCCTACTTGTCACTGCTAAAAGTATACTTTTTATCAATTTCAATGGCAAATATAAATCTACTTATGAGAAATTTCAACATACTGGATGTCATATTTTGTGATCCACTGCTTTCATAGTGATACTGTCAGGATGTGTGCAGTGGAAGGTATGGACCCAGATGCGGAAGCAGAGGTGGTCGGGTGGGTGTCCCAGATGGCGTCCCCTTATAGGACCCCAAATTGCGTCTTCTGGCTAGATGGAAGTCTGGTGGACTTCCTTCCAGCGGTGGAAGGTATGGACCCAGATGCAGAAGCAGGAGTCCAGGAATGTCTATTGAAATGGAATGCTGACCGAGGTGATGCTGACGGCAGGAATGGAGACACAGGATAGCAGGAGGAAGACAGCAGGGAAACACACACGGTGGACATCTGTAGAAGACATCAATAATGATCCAGCACCAACTGAGGGAATGTGATGGGTTATAAAGGTGTAAGGTAAGGAGGATCTGGTGTGGATGATTGGGGACACTTTCCAAGACAAAGATGACTTCAGATATCTTGCTGTCATCTTCTTCAAGATCTTTTGGCTTTGTTGCAATGTAAAAGCGTAACATTGACAGCTTTGCTGCTTCATACATGTTGCCAATGCTTTCTTTCGTTCCAGAGGGATGTCTATTAGTCCAGCGTCAGTCTTGTTCCATATCCCTGCTTTGCTCTCACCTGTTTGGTTATTTTTTTCTTTAGTATGAATCCATCCAATCTCAAAATTTGGTGTTGCTGTTTGCTTCTTTGTCTGGATTATTTGTTCATGCAAGGTGTTCTCTTGAAGCTTCTGTAGTCACTCCGCACACAAACAGAAAAAAAGAGAATTACTTTCTGCAATGTTTGCACTGCAAATCAATGTTAAGATCACCCTTTACATTACACTTTTACGTCACCACTTATGTCGCAAGGAACATACTAACTTTGAATAAAATAATATCTACTGTACTGGGAAAAAATTAAATAAAGGAAAAAGGGAGCTAAGACATTGCTATTTAGTAAATGGACCATCTTCTACTACATGTAATGAAGTAAGGACAGGACTGATCATCATGTAAGTACAATGATAGATACAGTGGGGCAAAAAAGTATTTAGTCAGCCACTGATTGTGCAAGTTCTCCCACTTAAAATAATGATAGAGGTCAGTAATTTTCATCATAGGTACACTTCAACTGTGAGAGACAGAATTTGAAAAAAAAAATCCAGGAATTCACATTGTAGGATTTTTAAAGAATTTATTTGTAAATTATTGTGGAAAATAAGTATTTGGTCACTTCAAACAAGGAAGATCTGTGGCTCTCACAGACCTGTAACTTCTTCTTTAAGAAGCTCTTCTGTCCTCCACTCGTTACCTGTATTAATGGCACCTGTTTGAACTCGTTATCTGTATAAAAGAGACCTGTCCACACCGTCAAACAGTCAGACTCCAAACTCCACTATGGCCAAGACCAAAGAGCTTTCGAAGGACACCAGGAAAAGAATAGTAGACCTGCACCTGACTGGGAAGAGTGAATCTACAATAGGCAAGCAGCTTGGTGTGAAAAAATCAACTGTGGGAGCAATTATCAGAAAATGGAAGACATACAAGACCACTGATAATCTCCCTCGATCTGGGGCTCCACGCAAGATCTCATCCCGTGGGGTCAAAATGATCATGAGAACGGTGAGCAAAAATCCCAGAACCACACGGGGGGACCTGGTGAATGACCTGCAGAGAGCTGGGACCAAAGTAACAAAGGTTACCATCAGTAACACACTACAACGACAGGGAATCAAATCCTGCAGTGCCAGACGTGTCCCCCTGCTTAAGCCAGTGCATGTCCAGGCCCGTCTGAAGTTTGCCAGAGAGCACATGGATGATACAGCAGAGGATTGGGAGAATGTCATGTGGTCAGATGAAACCAAAGTAGAACTTTTTGGTATAAACTCAACTCGTCGTGTTTGGAGGAAGAAGAATACTGAGTTGCATCCCAAGAACACCATACCTACTGTGAAGCATGGGGGTGGAAACATCATGCTTTGGGGCTGTTTTTCTGCTAAGGGGACAGGACGACTGATCCGTGTTAAGGAAAGAATGAATGGGGCCATGTATCGTGAGATTTTGAGCCAAAACCTCCTTCCATCAGTGAGAGCTTTGAAGATGAAACGTGGCTGGGTCTTCCAACATGACAATGATCCCAAACAACGAAGGAGTGGCTGCGTAAGAAGCATTTGAAAGTCCTGGAGTGGCCTAGCCAGTCTCCAGACCTCAACCCCATAGAAAATCTGTGGAGGGAGTTGAAAGTCCGTGTTGCTCGGCGACAGCCCCAAAACATCGCTGCTCTCGAGAAGATATGGAGGAATGGGCCAAAATACCAGCTACTGTGTGTGCAAACCTGGTAAAGACCTATAGTAATCGTTTGACCTCTGTTATTGCCAACAAAGGTTATATTACAAAGTATTGAGTTGAATTTTATTTATTGACAAAATACGTATTTTCCACCATAATTTACAAATAAATTCTTTAAAAATCCTACAATGTGAATTCCTGGATTTTTTTTAAGATTCTGTCTCTCACAGTTGAAGTGTACCTATGATGAAAATTACTGACCTCTGTCATCATTTCAAGTGGGATAACTTGCACAATCGGTGGCTGACTAAATACTTAGATAGATGATAGATAGATAGATAGAAAGATAGATAGATAGATAGATAGATAGATAGATAGATAGATAGATAGATAGATAGATAGATAGATAGATAGATAGATAGATAGATAGTGTATAACAAATTAAGAAACAGTGCAAATCATTATTTGAAACAACAATAGGATCATCTGGTTATTTATTATTTAATTTTTTTATTTGTAGACTTTTACAATCAATCATAAATACATCCATTCTGCAATACCATTGGTTGAGCACATAGGCTTCATTTTAGCTGGGGACACATGTCCCCGGCTATATTTCTGATTGACAGCTTTGTCCCCACCACTTTTAAAACCTGGTGCAGAATTTTTTACCCGCATAGATCTAACATCCTCCCAGCATAATTTCCTTATAATCCGTATGAAGTCACAGTATTTTTTCTGTGTAGATCTGCAGCATATTCTTTGCAGTTAAAAAACTGTAGCTGAAAACACCTTCAGGCATGATTCAAACCTATGCATACATTTATACAAAAGGTCAACAGTATTAACAAGTGACTGATTAACTCATATATCCTAATGGAAAGTGTTCTAAATATGCAGTGTGACCTGCTCCATGCATGCATTCTCCAGGAGGCAAGGTGGGCACACATTGTAATTTTTTGCCCTTTTTTTCTGTAATGCACAAGTATTTGCAATCAGGTTGTCTTCAGACCTGCATAAATATAATCATTCAAAACTTCTAAAACTACTAAATACACCTAACACTGTTTCTATTTTCTCTTTAGACCACGGGTGTCAAACTAATTTCCATTTTTGGCCACATCAAGCTCATTAATATCCTTAAAGGGCCGTATGTATTTATGAAATTATGACAAACTGTTAAAGTATGAGTAAAAAAAAATATGTCTCCACATTAGACTAGTAGTTCTTTTAATTATATTATGCTGACATCTTTACATAATAATGTGATTCAGGGCTGTTCAAATAAAATTTGATTTTGTTTTAAAGCTGCACATAGATAGAACTTAAAAGCTCTTTTTGTAGGGTCCTCTAGATGGGTCCATAGAAATGGCTATGGTGGGCCAAATTTGGTCCCTGGGCCTTGAGTTTGACAACTATGCTTCAGACCAATTAGTTCAAATGGATTCATGTACAGACACTGAAAATGTTACAACTGACTTCAGCTGTCATGTTGAATATGTAAATGATCCCTCCCCAAAAAAAACTCTTGAAAAAATATAAGTATGACTACCTGTTATCAAAGTTTTAAAGTGTACTTTGTTGTCCAAAGAGATCATTCTGAACATAAACATCTGATTCTGAAGACATTAATTGAATAACCTTAACATATTTGTTCTGTTGTTATTGTGGTATTTAGAAATAGTTTTGTTAATTCATACTGACCCAGAACAAGACAAGTTTGTTCTGATTTAATTCCAGACAGTGGGTAAAACTTTATCTTTTTATTACTTTTATTTAAACTTCTTAAACTACATAAAATCAAATTAAAAAAAAATCTTTGATTGATAACAGGCAGTCATATTTATGTTTTTTAATGAGTTTTGGGGGGAAACATTTCCATATTCAATCTAACAGTTGAATTCGGTGGTAAAATTTTCAATGTCAGTGGATGAATCCAGTTGAACTGATTGATCTATAGAGAATATAGTGGCACTGCCCGTTGTGTCAATGTTAGGTGTATTTAGTAGTTTTAGACGTTTTGAATGATTAAAAATGAAACAGTTTTTTCATTTATTCTGTCTTTTCAAAATGTCCTTGTAAGTTTTTTCAATTTACAACTTTGTTAAAAAAATTTCTAAAGGAATGATTCTACTATTAATAATTGCACAAATTGTCTTTTATCTTGCAGGTAAGCCTGGACGTGAAATGGTGTATTGATAAGCAAAAAATGGAAACAACAAAATGCACGTTACCGGGATCATAATTTATAATACATTAAACCTGAAATATTTTAAGTAAAATCATGAAATATTTATTTTTTGTATTAAAGGATTTATTTTAATATTTTCGGGTCATTTATTTTATTACATGATGTTTTGTCACAAGCAGCATGCGGAGTTGAAAGAAAAGTAATACTTTGCTTAAACTCAAGCCTGCAGGCAAGCAGGTGAAGGATCATCTGTGGTATATTGTTCTAAGATCCCAGCAGATGCCTGGGGGATTAGTTAAAATTTCTTTAGACAATGTTAATGGTGTAGCAGATAAGTAGCCTCCTCCTTAAACTTATGGGTCTACTTTATATCACAATCTGATCGGACAAAAATAACTCCCATTATGTTACAGTTTTTCTCAGTTGCTAAAACACTAAAATCCATTGGCTGAAGAAAGTTCTCAGTTGCTTGAACTCATTAAGCTAACTGTTCAGTCTGTTGTCAATACCTTAAACCATTTCGCATGGTTTAGCAAAACTTTAAACATATTATCATTCTTAAAACACATTCTGCACTCTAATGCACGTGTCATCCATACTGGTAAACACAAGTGGCAACAACTACACATAACACATTACACAAATGTCATTGACTGAACATAATCAGTCAAAATCGATCTCACTTGTTTCAAATGATGTGACAACTAATATAAGCCAGTTCAGAGATCAAACAGGTTGCTAAAGGTGGGAAAAAAGTGTGAGGTGGGGAACAAGGAGAAAAAGGAGGAGGGTAGCCAAAAACAATATTGATCACATTGATCACATGTTTCATTCTTTGATTTTTGTCACTTTCATTGTATATACTGTAATACAGTGCATTGTAGGCTGTATATGGTACAGTAAAGTAATTGTATGGCCCTGAACATTGTGCTTTCCATCTGTTTTCAGTACTGACTGCTGAATAGATTTTGACTGGTTACAGGTTCATATCACAGTATCAGAGTTTTTGAGATGCAGGGTACAACACTGTAAAAATAAGGGTACAAGAAGGAGGAAGAACAAAAAAATGCAGCGCAAAACACTAATTTCATCAATTTTGAGCATTTTGTATAATGACAAACGTGGAATTTGTTTTGAGATTAGAAATGTACTTCTCCCTGAGAACGGTTTTGAACAATGTGTTTTCTATTTTTTGGTGTATTGTTTACTGACTGCTTGATAGGATATGTCATTTTGAGCAATTTCTTTATTATTTGAGAGCAGTGTTTGATTTTGGGCACACGTAAAACTGTTTTGAGGCCAAAGTTTGATTTTGGGCACACGTAAAACTGTTTTGAGGCCAAAGTTTGATTTTGCAAGAGAAGTCAGAGGTTTTGTGAATCATGCTTGAAGCTGAGGTTTTGTGTTTAAGGGTTTGAGAAAATAGATCAAGGTTTCAGGAATTGTGCTTTAGCAATTGAGAAAAACTGTAATAGATCATGAATGCGTAATTTGTGAAGGACCAATGAAACTGAATTTTATCAAGACACCATGAATGGTAATGTTGATGATCAGTTGAATGTGAGACAAAGTTAACGCCCAGATATTGTAAACATGTTGGAAGCTATAAAGATATGGTGTTCAAAGAAGGAAACTGTCAGACTGAGCAGAGCTGACCCAGTGTAAGCAATCACTCTGTAAAATTAATATTTGACCTGTTTCAATAAACTAAAAATAACTGGATTCCTCTCCTGTCATCTTTGATTTGAACATCCGTGGAACTGTAGAGTTCAGAGTTTTAAGCAGGCAGTTCAGTTCCCACAGTATAGGTCTGTGCTCAGATGCTCCATCAATGTGTCTGAGCAGCAGCTGTGCTGTGTGGACACGCTGATGCTCGCTAGTCCGATGTGTGCAACTTGCTACGTAGATACCAGCTTGATGCCCACTTGCTGCGTAGGTACCATAGACTTTGCATTTAATCTAGCTGCGCTGCTGCCTGGAATTGCTCACTGGTGTGAACATGCCATAAGGCCTCCATTCATGAGGCACCTGAACCAATCCCTGTGCCATGCCATACCCCAAATGCTGTGTCATTTAAATCAACAACCTTTTGCACATCAGCCATCTAGGATAAGCCTCTTCTTCAGTCCTTAATCCACCCCAATTATGATTGTATGAATATGCTTTCCACTTACTTTCCTTGTTGGAGTTGTAATTTGTTCTTTTACATAAAAAAATTGCAACTGCTTACTAACACTAAGCAAACTATTAAGTTACTGCAGAGAAAATATTCTAGTTCCACCCCTGAACTGAAGACGCCAAAAATTATTAATGTTAAAACAGCACTACCGTATTTTCCGGACTATAAACTGCTATTTTTTTCCCATTTTTTAACACTGGGGCCTATAATCTGGTGTGGTTTATTTATGGAATTTTACAGCTAGCGGCCACTAGAGGGCCTCCTCGATCTATGGATTGTACAAGTTATATCCTTCACCAAAAGGTACTGTGCCTTTAAGAAGACTGGAGGAGAGAGAGAGAGAGAGAGAGAGAGAGAGAGAGAGAGAGAGAGAGAGAGAGAGAGAGAGAGAGAGAGAGAGAGAGGAGGTTTGCCCAAACAATGAAAGCAAACGTGGAACAGACAGACATTAGCAGAGCAGGACAGTTTGCGAAAAACAAGTTTTCATGCACAAACCCTCATTATGGAAAACAAACGAAAAAATAGATATGACGGAGCTTTTAACTTGAATGCATTCGATCTGGCTTTTAAAGATGGAAATAGAGCGCCAGGTCTACCGTTGGCATCAATGACTCAATGGTGAGACATTGGGGATGCCAGAACTCTCTCTTCAAGCTTTCAGAGGTAATAAAAGCAAATGGCCCGAACTCGAAGTTTCTCTTGAAGATTGGCTGAACACACACAGAGAGGACGGCCAATATATTTCTATCATGCTGAAATGTTAATAAAATGGAACCAAACACCAATCACTTTCCCTACAATGCCCTCTGCACAAACCCTTACATATGATAATTTATTGTTAAAACATTAGGTGCTCTTTAGGGTCCAAAAAATATTAGGAGCCATATTATTGGCTGAAAGCGAATACGGCTGGCTAGTGATGAATTTGATTGACAGATTAATTAGCTAATGGTGACGTTCTCAGCGTCCCGAGAGTCTCAAAACTCACCACACAGAATTCTATCACAAATGCAGAGGTTCACAAATGAGAAGTGGTCCGTAAATGCACATTTAACGATCTGTTTGATCTGGGAGTTTATATTTGAAGGTTCTATTAAAATTATATTTGTGAAACAGCTCATGTGCATTTTTGAACAAAATTGTGTGCATTTGTGAATTTATATTAAAAGTCTTCCCCGAAAATATATTTGTAAACCACAGCGTGTGTATTTCTGAATGAGAATGTGCATTTGTGAAAAACCCTGTCTGAGTGTATACTTAATGAGACTGATCATGCTCCATAGACCAATAGTGTCTTATTTACTCCAAAAAGTCATTTAGGTTACAAGATAAATTGAGTTTAACTAAATACCATTTCTGAACAGAACCATTGAACATGAATTTCGCAACAAAAAACATTTCAAAACATAAAGTCTCAAAGGAAAACTGTATGTACAGCCAACATTTGCATCGTCAATATTGAAGTTCATATTTTAGTGTTCAAAATGCAAGTGGGAGGTTCCTTGCTCCATGTTTGTGCTCAAGAAACACATTTGACAAAAAGGGCAATAATCATCTTTTTGAGTCTCTTAAGTCTGTGTAAACAGTATGGGCCTGATCCATGTCCTCAGACCTCTGCGCACCATGCGTCTGTCCTTTTTGTTGTTGTTTTTTATCCCAGCCACTGCTGTTTCTGGAATGAGTAAGTTTCATGTGGGAACTGCTGCTAAACGCTATTTAGTTTTCATAAAGACATGCCAGTTCAAAGTGAAACCATGAAATGCTGTATACGGTTGGGAGATATGTAAAAAAAAACAAAAAAACATTGATCTCGATTATTTATTTTATCTTAGAAATTAAATGTAGCAGGTTCATGGACGTTTTTATAGAAATTTCAGTTCAAACAAAAGCTTCCCTCTAGTTTGATTTAACAGAAAAAACGTCGGAAACACGGAAAGAGCAACAAAACTGCTGCAGAAGCAGAAGTTGGTAGCAGGATGTGGAGAACGTTCCTCCACTAGAATGCCATCTTAGTCAGGGTTGTCAAGCAGGGCGGGTCAGGAGCACCTACTGTAGGAAGAGACTAAGAGAAAACAGGTTAGCGCTTGAATTGACAACACATCATGCAGTTGGAGAGAAGTAGGAGAGAAAGTAGGAACTGATTCTAATAATGTCCTCCAACAGTGTAGCCTAAAGCAGCATAGCTACTAACATTAACCTGTCTCCTAGCTACTAGGAGACCTAGCTACTAAAACTATCTACCTGGCTTACATTAATCTATCTCTACCTAGCTATACTACCTGACTACTAACATTAACCTGTCTCTACCTAGCTACCTGTCTAACCTGTCTCTAACTACCTGTTAACCTGTCTCTAACTGTAAGCTTTGTCAAAGAGGAAGGTTTTAAGCCTAGTTTTAAAGACAGATAAGTTGTCTGCTTCACAAACCAACCCTGGGAGCTGGTTCCATAGGAGGGGAGCCTGATAACTGACAGATCTGCCACCCTTTCTACTTTTAGAGCTCCAATGAACTACCAGTAGACCTGCAGTCTGAGAGCGAAGGGCTCTGTTAATTGCATTCTGTGGACTTCCTGATAATAAGGAATTACAGTAGTCCAGCCTTGAAGTAACAAATGCATGGACTAGTTTCTCTGCTTCACTCCTGGACAGGATGTTTGAAATTTTAGCAATATTGCGGAGGTGAAAGAAAGACATTTTAGAAACCTGTTTAATATGGGATTTAAATTTCATGTCTTGTTCAAAAATTACACAGAGGTTCTTTACTGTATTACCAGAGGCCAAATTAATGCCATCCAGATGAAGTGATTGATTTAACAGTTTCCTTTTTAAAGGTTCTGTTCCAAAGACAACAACTTCTGTCTTGTCTGAATTTAAAAGTAGAAAATTCAGTCATCCAGGTTTCTATGTCTTCCAGACATGCTTGTAATCTACCTAACTGATTGATTAAATCAGGTTTTACAGATAAATATAATTGTGTATCATCAGCAAAACTGTAGAAATTAATTCCATGTTGTCTAATTATATTACCAATTGGAAGCATAAATATATAGTAAAAAGAATCAGTCCAAGCACAGAACCCTGTGGTACTCCACAAGTAACCATTGAGTCTGAAGAAGATTTATGATTAACATGTAAAAACTGGAATATGTTGGACAGATAGGATTTAAACCAGCCTAGTGCTGTAACCTTGATACCTACAACATGTTCAAGCCTTTCTAAGAGAATATTATGATCAACTGTGTCAAAAGCAGCACTGAGATCCAACAAGCCCAGAGCAGTCACAAATCCATTATCTGAGGCTATTAGAATATCATTAGTAAAGTTTACCTGTGTTAGCTTCACTCCATTGGCTCCCTGTTAAATTCAGAATATAATTTAAGACCCCTATGATGAGTCACATTATTGAATCCAGTGTTCCCTCGCCCGGACGGGGGTCACCGGGGCCCTACTCTGGAGCCAGGCCTGGAGGTGGGGCATGGTGGTGAGTGCCTGGTGGCCGGGCCTTTACCCATGGGGCCCTGCCAGGCTTAGCCTGAAAAGGGAACATGGGCCCCCCTTCCCATGAGCTCACCACCTGTGGGAGGGGCCATAGAAGTTGGGTACAGTGCAAGAAAGGCAATGGTCAAAGGCGGGGACCTTAATGGTCTGATTCTCGGCTGTAGAAGCTGGCTCTTGGGATGTGGAATGTCACCTCTCTGGTGGGGAAGGACCCAGAGATGGTGTGCAAGATTGAGAAGTTCCGACTTGATATCGTCGGCCTTGCCTTGACGTACGGCTCTGGCACTGGAAACTGTCTCCTCGAGAGGGGTTTGACTCTCTCCCACTATGGAGTTTCCCCCGTTGAGAGGCGCCAAGCTGGGGTGGGCATACTTGTTGCCCCCCATCTCGGCACCTGTACATTGAGGTTTACCCAGGTGAATGAGATGGTAGCCTCCCTCCACCTACGGGTGGGGCAATGGGTTTCTACTATTGTTTGTGCTTATGCACCAAACAGTAGATCAGATTGCCCAACCTTCTTGGAGTCCTTGGACGGGGTGCTGGAGAGTGCTCCTTCTGGGGACTCCCTCATTCTGCTGGGGGACTTCAACGCTCAGTTGGGCAACGACAGTTAGACCTGGAGAGGCGTGGTTGGGCGGAATGGCCCCCTTGATCTGAACCCGAGCTGTGATTTGTTGTTGGACTTATGTGCTCGTCATGGATTGGCCATGACGAACACTACAGTATGTTCAAGCATAATGGTGTTCATGTGTGGACTTGGCACCAGGACACCCTAGGCCGCAGTTCGATGATCGACTTGCTTGTTGTTTCATCTGATCTGCGGCCGCACGTTTTGGACACTCGGGTGAAGAGAGGGGCCGAACTATCCACCCACCACTATCTTGTGGTGAGTCGGCTCTGACGTGGGGGAGGACGTCGGACGGACTAGGCAGGCCCATACATTCTGTGAGGGTCTACTGGCCGAACTATCCTCCGACCACTACCTGGTGATGAGTTGGCTTTGACGTGGGTGAGGACGTCGGATGAACTTGGCAGGCCCATACCTGTTGTGAGGGTCTACTGGGAACGTCAGAAGGAGTTTCAACTCTCACCTCCGGCAGAACTTCGAACACATCCCGGGGGAAGCGGGGGACATGGAGTCCGAGTGGGCCGTGTTCCGTGTCTCCATTGTCAAGGTGGCTGACTGTAGCTGTGGTTGCAAGGTGTTAGGGTTAGGGTTGGCTTGTTGGCTTGTCGCGGTGGCAACCTTCAAACCCGCTGGAGACACCAGTGGTGAGGGATGCTGTCAAGCTGAAGAAGGAGTCCTATCTGGCCTTTCTGGCCTGTGGGACCCCAGAAGCAGCTGATAGGTACTGACAGGCCAAGTGGAGTGCGGCTCGAATGATTGCTGTGGCAAAAACACGGGCATGGGAGGAGTTTGGAGAGACCATGGAGAACGACATCCATATGGCTTCAAAGCGGTTCTGGTCTAGTATCCGGCATCTCATGGGGGGAAGCGGTCTGTCACCAACACTGTTGACAGTGGGAGTGGTGTGCTGCTGACCGCGACGCGTGACGTTTTGGGTCTGTGGACTGAATACTTCGAAGACCTCCTCAATCCCACCGACAAGCCTTCCTATTTGGAAGCAGAGTCTGGAGACTTTGGGACGGGCTCTCCAATCTCTGAGACTGAGGTCACTGAGGTTGTTAAAAAGCTCCTTGGTATCAAGGCTCCGGGGTGGATGAGATTCACCCAGAGTTCCTCAAGGCTCTGGATGTTATAGGTTAATGCTGCTCTGGAATATTGCGTGGACATCCGGGCAGTTCCCTTGGATTGGCAGACCGGGGTGGTGGTCCCCCTCTTTAAAGAGATGGGCCACAGAGTGTGTTCCAACTATAGGGGTATCAGACTTCTGAGCCTGCCTGGGAAGGTCTATTCAGGGGTTCTGGTGTTGAGGGGATCCGTTTTGTAGCCTCAGGATCAGGTTCTGTTTTTTGGCAGATGATGTGGTCCTGTTGGCTTCATCTGAACGTGATCTACAGCTTTCGCTGGAGCGTATTGCAGCCGAGTGTGAGGCGGCTGGGATGAGGATCAGCACCTCCAAATCTGAGACCATGGTCTTGAGCAGGAAAAGGGTAGGGTGCATTCTTCGGGTCGGGGATGGGGGTCCTTCCTCAAGTGAAGGAATTCAAGTGTGTGGGAGGCTCAGGGTAAAGCCGCCGCTCCTCCACATTGAGAGGAGCCGGTTGAGGTGGCCTACTGGACACCTCCCTGGTGAGGTGTGTTGGGAAAAAGTATATAGTTAAATGCAGGTTTTCTTACAGAAATGTTTGAACTTTAAGAAGGCATCTAAATGTCTCATGAGACCAGGTTCTTACCAGGTGTTATGGGCATGTCCCACCGGGAGGAGACCCAGGGGAAGACCCAGGACTCGCTGGAGGGATTATGTCTCCCAGCTGGCCTGGGAATGCCTCGGGATTCCTCCCGAGGAGCTGGCCCAAGTAGCTGGGGAGAGGGAAGTCTGGGTCTGTCTGCTTAGGCTACTGCCCCCGCGACCCGACCCCGGATAAGCGCAAGATGATGGATGGATGGATGGAGAAGGCCTTTTGATTATTTAAAAGAGTGTGTTTATTGTATTATGCGTATTTGTCCTACCTGCTGTGTTAAATGCCGGGAGATGCTCTATTCACCAGAAATAAGTACCTAAATAGGTTCTTTAATTATTTAGAATGCTCACATATTCAAATAATGGCCTACATAAATTTAGGCTGCTCCCAGCCATGTTAATGATACTTCAGGTCGAGCCTGGGAAATTTAATTTATGCATTTCTTTTCAAGCGTGCACCTAAGCCGCAGCGTTACAGCATCATTATCCATCCATCCATCTTCTATACCGCTTACACAGCTATATCTATCTACAAATCCTGATGAATCCAATCAGTTAGATAGACTACAGGCATGTCTGGAAGATATAAAAACTTGGATGACTCTAAACGTCTTGCTTCTGATTTCTGATAAAACAGAAGTTGTCATCTTTGGTGCAGAAGCTCTGAAAAAAAAAGATACTACTTACTCAACCTCTTCACCTGGACGGCATTAAATTAACCTCCAGTAATAAAGCAAAGAACCTCTGTGTTATATTTGACCAAGATATGTTATTTAGATCTCACATTAAAGAAGTCTCTAGGATTTCCTTTTTTCACCTTAGGAATATTGCAAAAATTAGAACTATCCTGTCCAGGACTGATGCTGAAAAACTAGTCCATGCCTTTATTACTTCAAGACTGGATTACTGTAACTCTTTATTATCAGGTAGTCCACAGAATACGGATAAAAGTATTCAGTTAGTCCAAAATGCATCTGCAAGGGTTCTAATGAATAAAAGAAGAAGAGATCACATTTCCCCTGTTTTAGCTTCTCTTCACTGGCTCCCAGTAAAATCTAGAATAGAATTCAAGATCCTCCTTCTGACATATAAAGCTCTTAATAATCTAGCTCCATCATACATAAGAGACCTGATTGTTCCATATGTTCCTAACAGAGCCCTTCATTTTCAGACTGCAGGTTTACTGGAACTTCATGGGATTTCTAAAAGTAGAATGGGTGGCAGATCTTTCAGTTATCAGGCTCCCCTCCTATGGAACCAGCTCCCAGGGTTGGTTTGTGAAGCAGAAAACTTGCCTGTCTTTAAAACTAGGCTTAAAACCTTCATCTTTGACAAAGCTTACAGTTAGAGACAGGTTAACAGGTAGTTAGGAAGAGACAGGTTAATGTTAGTAGTCAGGTAGAGCAAGTAGAGATAGATTAATTTAAGCCAGGTAGAGAGTGTTAGTAGCTAGGAGAAAGGTTAATGTTTGTAGCTATGCTGCTTTAGGCTAGGCTGTTGGAGGACATTATTAGAGTCAGTTCCTACTTTCTCTCCTACTTCTCTCCAACTGCCTGATGTGTTGTCAATTCAAGCGCAAACCTGTTTTCTCTTAGGGCACGGTCACACCTACGTTCTACCCGGGACAGAAAAGCAGGGGGTAACGTGTGTCACGGTTAAATTTCAGTGTGACCGCAAGCCCCAGCACAGAACATCTGGCCTGAGCGTGGATCCTTAGCCCGACTCTGGAGGTTGTTCTGTGCACGGTTGCTTCAGCTCGATTGCTTAACCCCACCCACGTGAATAAAACGTAATGAAAGTATGAATGTGCGCCGCCCAGGTGGAAGCGCTGCCCACCGAGGACGTATTTATACAGCGTCTGCAACCCTGAAAGCATAACAAAAAAACAGAAGAAGAAGATGGCTTCAAGCAAAGGCTGCATCCGTAGTGCTCTAGCATTTTCAGATCTATGTCTTTCTTCCTTCACGAGCACTGCGTAAATCTGGCTGATTATAAAAAGCAAAGGCAGAAACTGCGCGTTGCTGTTATCATTCTCCATGTCGAAAATTGGAATGCCACTGTTTTTCTTTTCTGCAGTGGATGTTGTAATAAAACATCGCTCAGATGAAAACAAAGCTAATATATATTAATTAATATTTAATCTCTAGCTATCTTCAAACTAGACTCTGGTTCATGGTTATTGTCCCAGGCTATTTCAAGAACAAACTGACAACCATACACTTGAAAATATATTTGTCGGAGAAGCATCTGGATCCATTTGTCTGTTGTTTTTTCAAAGAATTCCACACATAGCAATGGATTGTGGGTAATACACTTTGCTGAAGCCCGCATCGGTGCGGACTTCAGCGAAGTGCGGAGCGAGGGTGCAGGAGACGGATTCTCTGCTCTGGAAAATCGTGAAACCCTATACGCACTTGTGCCCCTAAACCGGAAGACGCAATTGAAGTGCACAAGGATAACTCCAATAACTCCCTGGAGCTGTGTGAGGTCCCCTCCTGCCTCAAACGCTCCACCATCATACCGGTTCCCAAGAAGTCCCCAGTCACTGGATTAAATGACTACAGACCAGTTGCCCTAACATCTGTGGTCATGAAATCCTTTGAGCGTCTGGTACTGACCCACCTGAAGGACATCACAGATCCCCTGCTAGACCCCCTGCAGTTCGCCTACAGATCAAACAGGTCAGTGGATGATGCCGTCAACATGGCTCTACACTACATCCTGCACCACCTAGACTCTGCAGGTACCTACGCTCGGGTCCTGTTTGTGGACTTCAGCTCTGCGTTTAACACCATTGTCCCAGAGCTCCTCCACCAAAAACTGTCCCAGCTCACCGTGCCTCCCTCCACCTGTCAGTGGATTACCAGTTTCCTGACTGACAGGAGGCAGCAGGTGAAACTGGGTAAGTTCACATCCAGCTCCCGTTCCCTCAGCATCGGCGCCCCCCAGGGATGTGTTCTCTCCCCACTGCTCTTCTCCCTTTACACCACTGACTGCACGTCGAGGGACCCTTCTGTGAAACTCCTGAAGTTTGCAGATGACACCACCGTCATTGGACTCATCCGCGACGGCGACGAGTCTGTGTACAGAAAGGAAGTGGAACAGCTGGTTCTCTGGTGCAGTCAGAACCACCTGGAGCTAAACCCGCTCAAAACTGTGGAGATGACAGTGGACTTCAGGAAGAGACCACCATCAACATCTCCTCTCATGATCCTCAACAAGCCAGTCCCCACAGTGGAGTCTTTCAGGTTCCTAGGATCCACCATCACACGGGACCTGAAGTGGACCTCACACATCAACATAATAAGGAAAAAGGCCCAGCAAAGGCTGTACTTTCTGCGTCAGCTCAGGAAGTTCAACCTGCCCCAGGAGCTGCTGATCATCTTCTACACAGCAATAGTCCAGTCTGTCCTGACCTCATCCATCTCTGTCTGGTTCGGATCCGCCACCAGGCAAGACAAGGACAGACTGCAGAGAACAGTCAGGACTGCAGAGAGGATCATAGGAACCGATCTTCCCTCCATTCAGGACCTATTCCGGGCCAGGGTCAGGAAGCGGGCCAGGAAAATCACCACTGACCCCTCACACCCTGGCCACAATCTGTTTAGGCTCCTCCCCTCAGGTCGGCGTTACAGAGCGTTGTACGCCAAAACCACCCGACACAAAAACAGTTTTTTCCCCCAGGCTGTCGCTCTGACGAACTCTGTCTAGTCACAGTGTGTGAGTGCACTCACATAACAATAAACTATAACTCTGCACTTCTGTACATACTCACTGTAAAATAACCCCGGCTTGGTGTATATATTATCCTTTATTATTTACGATCTGATATTTATTTGTATTTTTACTTATTTTTGTTCATATTTTTCTTTTTTTTATTTTTTTTTTTATTTCACTTATTCAAGTTCTGTACTGGAGGAAAAAGTTTGCCGGAGTCAAATTCCTTGTATGTGACATACTTGGCCAATAAACTGATTCTGATTTTGATTCTGATTCTGATACAAGTGCGGGTATTGAGACAGGGCCTTAGGCTCCCTACAGGAAGGGGAGGAGACTTAGGCTCCCCATACTGGACTCCCACTCCCTCTGCCACTCATTAGAATGGAAAGGTTTGCAATAGCATTGTAGTGGCTGGCATCTAAGAATTTAGCTGGCAGCTAGCTCATGAACCGTTTTATTAGACGTGTGTTTTCTTCTTCTTCCGACTTTATAGAGGTTAGCAAGCCACTTGAGATACAATACTGCCACCTTCTGGACTAAAGTGTGGACTGGGACAGCTTTAATGGCTTAATTCTTACGTAAATACCCGTTACACTTAAAGATCAAAATCATGTTAAATATCTCCACTACACTGTTGTAAAATAAAATTTATCCATAAAGAGATATTCCACCCCTATTTATAATTTGCCATCCTTCCCAGATTTAGATCAGTAAGAAAAGGCATTTGGTAGCTAGCCCAGGATTCTCCTGATCTGGCAGCAGTGTATCTGATTTAGGTTAGCATAAACAATGTAATTGAATGGGAGCAACTAGTATGTTGTGTGCAAAAGTGATTAAACTTACTCAATAATGAAACTCATAGGATATATTAAATAAATAATATTATTGACAAATAATAAAATAATAAAAATGGCAAATTTTAAGTAAGAACAAACTCAAAGGAATTACAGGAGCTGATTTAGATTTGGGACCCTAACCCTGTCCCTTCACCAAGAATAATTAGAATCTTTATAGAGTAATTTTAATCACTTTTGCACACAAAATTCTAGCTGTTATTATTCACTAATACAGTGAATAATACTCACACAGTTTGTGCTAAGATAATGTAAGTGGACTATTGCCACATCATGAGAATCCTGGGCTAGTTACAAAATGCTTTTTCTCACTGATCTAACTTTGGAGAAGATAGAAACAGTTCATTAGGGTTGGAATCTCCCTTTTAACTCAACTCTATTTTTCACAATCTACATGTTCAAATGTTGCCTCTTGCCCCCCCCCCCAAAAGAAAAACAACAAAAAATTCAGTGTCCCATTAATCTGGATTGAATTATTAGATTGCCTAATTATTGTTATTAAATTTAATTATTATTATGTAATAATTACACCTCTTTGGAAAAGTAGACACCACCAGCAGTTGGACGTTTAACTTAAATTCAGAGTGGAGAAAATGACTTATTTTATCCAAACTCCCAAGACCTAACAGTTAGTAATCAGAATCAGAATCAGAATCAGCTTTAATGGCCAAGTATGACACATACAAGGAATTTGACTCCGGCAACTTTTCTCTCCAGTACAGAACTTAAATAAGTGAAATTAAAACGTAAATAAAAATAAATACAAATAAATAATAAAGGATAATATATACACCAAACCAGGGTTATTGTACAGTGAGTATATACAGCAGTGCAGAGTTTTAGTTTACTGTTCATGTGAATGGACTCACACTCTGTGACTATTCAGAGTTCATCAGAGCGACAGCCTGGGGGAAGAAACTGTTCTTGTGTCGGGTGGTTTTGGCGTACAGCGCTCTGTAACGCCGGCCTGAGGGGAGGAGCCTTAACAGATTGTGGCCAGGGTGTGAGGGGTCAGTGGTGATTTTTCTGGCCCGTTTCCTGACCCTGGCCCGGAATAGGTCCTCAATGGAGGGAAGATCAGTACATATTCTCCGAAACCAAACTGAATAAGCGAAGATGGAAATGGTCAGCTGGTCTCTGAATGCTATTGATAAAATCTACTCAACTCTACGAAGCACCGGTAAGGGTCAACCGGGGTGTCAATCATGGTGATCGGGTTTCTGCTGATTGGAATGGGCAGTTACTGGAACTACCGAAAAATGGCAACAAAGATCTGAAACACGGTCGAGATTGGTCACTGTTCTGGAAGCGATTGGACGGCTGAAGGAACAGCTGGATGCGTTGATTCGTACTGATGGGACTCAGAACCAAATGCTGGGGGAGCTGGGACGCAGAACAGACGCTGTAAGAGGCGATCTGGCTGGCGCTCTGGGACTCATCCGCAATTTGTCATCGGACTTGGAGAAACTGTCGGTACGGATTGGGGCAACTGGAAATTAATTGGATTTGGAACTATTAATCTGGGAATTAATTTGGATTTGAACTTTAATTTGAACTACAATTTGGCCGAATTAGACTATAAAAAGAAACCACTGACAGAGTGAAGGGACAGAGAGGAATATTTGATCTCTCCCTGCAATCCAAATAATTTATATTTTGGCTCCCATGAAGACCTTCAACCTGGTCTTAATCAAATGTCCCTGAGAAGAATGTCAACAGAGTCTCCTCTCCCCCGTACACCTGCATCTACTGACGCACACACTGACATGGTTACACACACTCACATTCACACACACCGTCTTGCTGTATCCTTAATTCTCTCTCCTGCAACAGGAAGCTGGATAACAGTGCGCCTCGATGGCAGCGCGTTAACCTGTGGACTGGAGCTCATACCTGCCCATCCTTCCTGATGTGTCATTTTTATTGTCTGAATATGTGCTTAAATGTTTGTTGGTGTGGTTTTTTCTATTACCTGCGTTGTGAGAGCTGTACGGACCCACAACACAGTTGAGCGTTTTTTTCCCCTCACCGTGGAACCCTCCCATACCCAGTATTTCTCTATGTTTCATAAACGGGAGCGCCGCTCGGTGGCTGCATGCCCAACAGTGACCTGGATCTGTTTGTTGTTGTCGTTGTTTGTAATGATCTTGGACAGGTTGTACTGTATCTGTAAATTCCTTGTATGCGTCATACTTGTATGTGTCATACTTGGCCATTAAAGCTGATTCTGATTCTGATATGATCCTCTCTGAGGACCTGACTGTTCTCTGCAGTCTGTCCCTGTCTTGCCTGGTGGCGGATCCGAACAAGACAGAGATGGATGAGGTCAGGACAGACTGGACTATTGCTGTGTAGAATATGGTCAGCAGTTCCTGAGGCAGGTTGAACTTTCTGAGCTGACGCAGAAAGTACAGCCTTTGCTGGGCCTTCTTCCTTATAGAGTCAATGTGTGAGGTCCACTTCAGGTCCCGTGTGATGGTGGATCCTAGGAACCTGAAAGACTCCACTGTGGGGACTGGCCTGTTGGTGATTATGAGAGGAGATGTTGATGGGGGTCTCTTCCTGAAATCCACTGTCATCTCCACAGTTTTGAGCGGGTTTAGCTCCAGGTGGTTCTGACTGCACCAGAGGACCAGCTGTTCCACCTCCCTTCTGTATGCAGACTCGTCGCCGTCACGGATGAGTCCAATGACGGTGGTGTCATCTGCAAACTTCAGGAGTTTCACAGAAGGGTCTCTTGACGTGCAATCAGTGGTGTAAAGGGAGAAAAGCAGTGGGGAGAGAACACATCCTTGGGGGGCGCCGATGCTGAGGGACCGGGTGCTGGATATGAAGTTACCCAGTTTCACCTGCTGCCTCCTGTCAGTCAGGAAACTGGTAATCCACTGACAGGTGGAGGGAGGCACGGTGAGCTGGGACAGTTTTTGGTGGAGGAGCTCTGGGACGATGGTGTTGAATGCAGAGCTGAAGTCCACAAACAGGACCCGAGCGTAGGTACCTGCAGAGTCTAGGTGTTGCAGGATGTAGTGGAGAGCCATGTTGACTGCATCATCCACTGACCTGTTTGCTCTATAGGCGAACTGCAGGGGGTCTAGCAGGGGATCCGTGATTTCCTTCAGGTGGGACAGCACCAGTCGCTCAAAGGATTTCATGACCACAGATGTCAGGGCGACTGGTCTGTAGTCATTTAATCCTGTGACAGGGGACTTCTTGGGAACCGGGATGATGGTGGAGCGTTTGAGGCAGGAGGGGACCTCACACAGCTCCAGGGAGTTATTGAAGATCTGAGTGAAGATGGGAGCCAGCTGGTCAGCACAGACTTTCAGACAGGACGGAGACACTCCATCAGGACCTGATGCCTTCTTAATCCTCTGTCTCTGAAATAGTTGGCGCACATCCTGTTCACAGATCGTCAGCGCAGGCAGGGGGTCAGGTATGGGGATGGTTTGGGGTGATGCTAGGCCTTTTGTGATGGAGATGGTGGGGGAGGTGGAAGGTGTGAAAGTTGTTTCAAACCTGGAGAAAAAGTCATTGAGGTCCTCAGCCAGGCGGGGGCTCCCCACAGGGTGGGGGGATGGTCTCCTGTAGTTGGTGATGGTCTGCAGGCCCTTCCAAACTGCAGAAGAGTCGTTGACAGAAAAACGCTCCTTCAGTTTTGCACTGTAGTTCCTTTTTGCTGCCTTGATCTCCTTTGTCAGCTTGTTCCTGGCCTGCTTGTACAGGTCCCGATCCCCACTCCTGTAGGCCTCCTCCTTGTCCTGGCGTAGCCGTCTCAGTTCTGCAGTGAACCATGGTTTATTGTTGTTGAACGTGCAGAAGGTTTTGGTCTGCACACACATGTCCTCACAAAAGCTGATGTAAGATGTCACAGTGTCAGTCAGTTCGTCCAGGTCTGAGGCTGCTGCTTCAAAGACGCTCCAATCAGTGCAGTCAAAGCAGGCCTGTAACTGCATCTTTGACTCATCTGTCCATCTCTTCACAGTTCTTACTACAGGCTTAGCAGATTTCAGCTTCCGCTTGTAAGATGGGATGAGGTGGACCAGGCAGTGGTCAGAAAGTCCCAAAGTAGCACGGGGGACGGAGCGATATGCATTCTTTATTGTGGTGTAGCAGTGGTCTAAAGTGTTCATGTCCCTGGTGGGACACCTCACGTGTTGTCTATATTTAGGCAGTTCAAGTTTGAGATTTGCTCTATTAAAATCCCCGAGAATGATTAGCAGAGAGTCCGGGTGAGTTTTCTCCACGTCTGTGATCTGGTTGGCGAGGTGATGTAACGCCTCCGTTACACACGCCTGCGGTGGAATGTATACAGCGACCAGCACAGACGAGGCGAACTCCCGCGGTGAATAAAATGGTTTACAGTTTATGAAGAAAGACTCTAGGTGAGGGCTGCATGTCTTCTTTAACACTGTGACATCTGTACACCAACCTTCGTTAATGTAGAAACACGTTCCTCCTCCCTTTGACTTCCCAGACAGTTCCGCGCAGCGGTCTGCTCGGAACAGCTGGAAGCGCAGCAGCTGTAGTGCGCCGTCCGGGATGTGTTCACTGGACCAGGTTTCAGTGAAGCAAAAGGCGGCAGAACGACGAAAGTCGGAGTTCTTGGATAGGAGAAGGAGCAATTCATCCATTTTGTTAGGCAGAGAGCGGACGTTCCCAAGGTGTATGGATGGGAGAGCAGTGCGTAATCCTCGCTTTCACAATTTAACGAGCACACCAGCTCGTTTCCCTCGTCGGCGTCTCCGTCTAAATCCACAGAGCGCTGCTGCTCCTCCAGTCAGAATCTCCATAAAGCAGTCTGGTTGATTAAAAACCGGTGAAAAAAGTCCGGCACTGGATAGCCCTATTTGTAAGATGTCCTCTCTGCTCATTTTAATAGCAGAGGGAGTGCAGAAAACTACGCAAAAAAGTAAAATTGTAACAAGTACTAGGGAGCGAAGTACCGAGGCGTCCATCCGCGGCGCCATCTTAGGTCTTAAGAATTACACTGTAGGACTACCTAGGGCATTTGCGTCAAGGCAAAAACTGTGATGCCTTGTTGGAGGGGTCATCGACCAGTTCTTGGGATCCTGTGTTTTTGCTGGTGTTTGGGTTTTCTCCTACCTTCTCTGCAGGGGGCGTGGCTTATCTGGGCTCATCATCTCCAGCAATAAAAGAGGGACGGGAGCTGAAGACTGATGGCAGACAGTTCTTGCTTCTAGCGTGGTCCTGACGCTGAAACCTCTCTGTCTTCTTGGGTTTCTGCTTTTGATCTTTGCTTCTCTGGAAGGACTATTTGGAAACCACTTGGTCACCTTCTGCCTGTCCGCCGTCCACTTGCCCATCTGCCCGCTCCTCCTGCAACAAACATAGTCAGAACTCTGTCAATCTACAAACCACCTCTGGTACAGGATCTCACTTCCCTGCGATCCATACAATCCTCCCTCCTGTAAGTAAAGAACATCCAGTTACATACTCCCTGTACAATCAGCTCCTTCTAACACCTTGCTATTCTACTGCAGTCTTCTGTCTGCCTCCTTAGTTTCGCCGTTCGGAGATTTTCCTGGAAACATTACTCACCCAAACTCTGCCAATAAAAATCATTTTACTACAAACTAACAGTCTGGTTTTCTGAGTTTGGTGCTGCCTTAAGAGTCCAGAAATCTGACATCATGACACTGGAATGATACTCTCAGTAACTGAACATCCTCCATGTCCTTTTATGAACTATTTACTTTATTTCTGTGTCCCTGCTCTGTCTTCTCAAACCCCCAGATGGTTTTGGCAGAAGATCGCTTGTACTGAGGCTGGTTCTGGTTCTGCTGGAGGTTTCTTCCTGTTAAAGGGGAGTTTTTCCTCTCCACTGTCATGCTTGCTCAGTATGAGGGATTGCTGAGGTTAGAGTATGAATCGGTGGGGAACAACCTCACGTAAATGACTCGATGGGATTCCTTAGAGAGAAAACTTTTAAATTCTGGTATTTAGGAAACTGAATCTTTTTTCCCTTACTGTACATAGAGAAATATTTCTAGCTTTTTTCTTTCATTAAATATATTTTGCTTTATTTCGATGTCGGCAAAGGCTGACTGCAAGGCAGTACAAACTAAGGTTCAAAGGGCAGACGTGTGTGAATTAGATTGTAATGCAAACTCTCCCATGAAAATCCCATGCATTTCCAAAATGAACCAGCCTCCACTGTGAGTTTTAGATGTTTCTGACTTTTATTGTGTTCTCAGTACATGTAGACTGTCTGAATAATCTGAAATCTGATGCAATATTGAATATCTCCAAATTGCCAGTGTTATATTTAATCCTTTTTCCAATTTCATTAAGCTATTCAGAAAACATGGGTAAAAAAGAAGATTCCTGACACAGTCTTTATAGAACAACCTTTGGCGTTCTCTCTCATTTTAATCTCGTCTTTAATGTATTTCACAGTGATAAGGGTTGAAAGCCTCTAAGGCGCTCAGGACCAAAGAAGATCTAGAGATAGAGATGAGCTAGCGGCAAGCCTGATAAAACCACAGTAGATCCAGTCGTGTTTCCTATGACTCCAGCTTCACTTTGAATCCCAGTAGAAAAGCTGCAGAGCTTCATTACTTTCTGCTAAAACTGGTCTGACAAGAGGAAATTTATCCAGGCATTTAATACTTTTTTAGACTATTTTAAAAACAGCACGTTCAATGAGTCTTCAACACATTGTTTATCTCAGTTTAAATATTTCAAATGTGGCCAGAGAATTGCATAAATTCACTCCAGATATTTCCAAAAATCCAAGAAATCCATACAGAAAAAAAAATCCTAGCACAATCCAGAAAGGAAGTTATGGGTGTAAAACTGGAACGATACACGGAACAACTACTAAAAACAGAGAAGAAAGTGCAAAAAGGATAAAAACAGAGAGGAACAGCTGAAATCTTTACATCTTTTCTGCTGCTTTCTGCAAATTAATATTAACTAACCTCAGGCAACTGTCTACTATCATTCCATGTTGGTCCAGGAGGAGTCAATGCTGCAAGTCAATCACTCAATGATAGAAAACTTTTAAACTGATTGGAATAATGAACGGTGTTATTAACTGGAATGTATGTATGAATAAAAAGAAATTAATGCTTTTTCAGTGTGTTGACAGTTGGCATCATATGAAATAAACTGAACTAAATTAACTGGACACAACAGGTTTAGTTTGTCATCAAAAATAGGTATTGCACGAATTCTAAATGGCCTCTGTTCATAATCACTATGTAAAATTCAACTGTTGAAGAAAAAACATGTTGAAGCTTGTTTGAAATTTGATGCAAATGATTTGGGAAAATTTAGTGAAATGCTGGGAGAATGTGTTTGGTCAGATGAGACCGAAGCTAAAATGTTTTGATGTCATTGCACAATCCATGTTTGGAGCAAAAATGGTTCTGCACATCACAGCAAAAACACCGTACCAAAAGTGAAGTTTGTTGTGGTACAATCATGGTGTGGGCTGTCTGGCAGCCTGTGGTACTGGAAGACTATATCCGGTGGAAGGATGAATGGAGAAAAGTACTAAGAAGTTCTTGATAAGAGTTTGAAAATGAAACCAGAGTAGATGTCCAAGCAAGACAATAGTCCAAAACACACAGCAACTGAAACTCTTCATTGGTTTCAGGGAAATTCAATTAAACTGCTACAATGGTCCATCCTACCAGCAGCAAAAGTATTTACACTCATTTGCTACTTTATAATGGACACTTTTCCAACTGCTTGTTAATGTAAATTTCTAATCAGCCAATTACATAGCAGCAACTCAATGCATTTAGTCATGTAGACATGGTCAAGAATATCTGCTGCAGTTCAAACTGAGCATCAGAATGGGGAAGAAAGGTGATTTAAGTTACTTTTATTTATTTATTTATTTATTTATTTATTTATTTTCTTCTTTTTTAACGTGTCCTGTCTAGCAGTATGCTACTCAGAATTGGTGTCTGAGTACCAAGTACAAGCCCAACAGTTTTACTTTCCCAAGCAGAGTATTACAGCTTCGCTGTAGTACGCCACTTGATGTATATGTATGAAAAATCTTTATTAGTGATTACTGTGGGTTCAATTTCCTGACGTCATGGACATTAAACTGAGACAAGAAGGGAGAAAGGAAGAAGGTGAAGAAAAGAAACCGGACCAACAGAGGGGCGAACCGATGACACAAGACAGGGAGGCAAATAAAGAACACAAGAAAACATCCCAGTCCTCCACCTCTGCCGGACGGCAGAGAAACAGTAATACAAAACAAAAACAACAAAGTGTACAGAACCAAACCAATAGTTCGGATCTGGTAGAATAAACAAAGAATTACACATTCACTACACACAAGCATTGATTAATGAACATAATACAAATGTTTCTGGTAAGCTCCTGTGAACAACTAACTAATGATGATAACCTCAGCTTAAGATATGTCCGTCCTCACCTATGTCCCCACACCTATGTGTGTGCGAGCATGCAGGTCGGAATAAGGTTTCCCCATGCAAGTGATTGATAGCTGGTGTAAGGAACCGTCAATCCGTCCTACAGGAATCGGCACAGACATGGAGGAGGCAAGAGATGTATGCATCCAGCGTCCCACAGAGTACAGAGTCCACAGGCGGATCAGCGCAGGGTCGATCACCCGCCAAGAGGGGAACAGATGGAAGCCCCAGGGGAGCACCCACCAGCCGCGATGCTGGGGCCCGAGAGATCGCAGTGACGAGCCCACGGGCTCCGCCGGTAACCGGCTACGCCAGGGCGGGCCCGGACCAGGAACCGGAGGCCACGGGGACCAGGGGCACCCCACCCCCCAGCGGGGCCCCAACCAGTGACCAGCCGACAAGGGTCCCCCGCCGCCGCCGCAGGCAAGGAGGACCCGCAGCCAACCGACGGACAACACACGCCGCCGCCACCCCGGACCAGTACCCACCGCCAACAACCCGGCCCGCCCCCACACATCCACACGCCAGGGAGCCACAGCGGATGTACGCCCTCCCCAGGCCGCGCCCAGCCGGCACCTGGACATCCAGATCTTCCAGCTCCAGGGTCCAGATCCCGCCCCACGTGGGGCGCCAAGATCAGGGGCCCAGCCAATGCCGGACAGCCCCACCAGGCGAACAGACCAGCCAGCTGAAGTCCTGGAACCGGCAGGAGGATTGGGCGCCAGGCACGGTCCCCACCGATCCACCGGACGGCACCAACCTATTCTACAAACCCGGCACCCCCATAAGAGGTGCCCCAGTCAATCCAAGGAGGACATCGGCCCGAAACAGCGGCCGCCCGACACACCGGACCACCCAGGACCCGCCCGACATGCACCAGGACCGAGCCGGGCCGCAACCGGGACCCCCAGCCCCAGGCATCGAGAGTCATCATCAACCAGCGGGCAGGAGCAACCATCACCGACGGGGAGTGACGGGGAGGGAAGAAGATGCATCAGGCCAGAGAGCAGCCAAACACCCAACCTGACAGGTAGACATAGACAGACAGAGACACTCATACGTACCCTCCCTTTCTTGTGTACACATTCTTACAAATACAGGACATACGAAAAAAGGACGCTATACCCTCATTCATACCCCCCATACGTACACTATACTCCATACTCCCAGGCCCAGGGACAGACACCCCAGTAGAGAACCCTGCCCCTGCACCCAGGAGACAGACCCCTTTGCCCACCAGGACGGGGACAAGTAGACCGCCAAGGCCCCACACCGGCAAGAGCAGCCCACCAGCCCAGGACCCCGACCAGACGGCGTGATGTTCTATCCGGGCTCCGACCCCTGATGGTCCAACGAACAGGGGTGTGGAAAGACCCCCCAGCCTCTCTCCCCCAGCTCAATGTGGTGTTGTTGCGTGTTGTTCTAATGTGCACTTAAAACAGAGGGGGGGGGACATGGGAATACTGCCGGGTACCCCCATCTCCCCCCCCGGGCCCTCAGTGTCTAGATGCATTTAAGCAGTGGGTGCCGGCACCTGTGGCGCCACACCGCCAGGTCCCTACATGTGCGTTCCCTGTAAATGTTGCAAGTGTAGTGTCTAAATTGCTCAATAAAATCGGGACCCAGGCCGCCACCGGGTAGCGAAGACGGAAGCTCCATCCCGCACCCCAGTGACGTGCCCACGTCCCAAGGCCTTGTGAATGGTAGAATGAAGGAGCAGGTGGACAGAGGCATGGGGATGGGGAGAAAATAACTGGGGTGACCATTGCCAACCCCAGGGAGCCAGCTCCCCTGCTGACTCCAATAGGCACCCCCGTTCGGCCCGATCCACCAGGGGTGGGAGGCCCCAGCACGTCCAGTCGGGGCCCACGGCAGCGGTACCGCCGAGCCCCATGGGGGCCCCGGCAATCCACCAGCCCCCATGCCAGGGGCATACCTAAATCCTCCCCAACATTCACACTGCTAACAAAACACATGTCACTAGACACCCAGGTTGAGTTTAGCCCCCCCTCACCCTCAACGCCCTCCCCCCTCCCGTCCCAAGCGCACCCCGTTAAAAAGAGCGCCTGTGCTAGATGGTAAAAAGCCTCCCCGCCAATAAGAGACGCCCCAGGCACCGCCAGCGTCCGAGGACCCCCGGGCCGAGGCCGGAACCCGGCGCACCACCGACTCGGGTACCCCGGACATGCCGCGCCAGGCCCGTGAGCAGACCGAAGTCCCGGGCGGCCAATCCCCAGGCCGACATCCTCCAGCCTTGCTACTACCGCCCGATGGCCGGGTGGCAACAGAACCCAGCACGTCCACCCACCAGCCCACACCCCACCAACTGGTCAGTCACCGTGGAGGCCGACCAACACCGGCCAGAGCCCCCCACCCCAGCACCCCCGCGAGGGCTAAGACCAAGACCCAGGAGCCATGTCCAGTGTCAATATAGCCGATCGGGCCCGGAGACGCCGGCCACCCGCCACGGCCTCTCGCCGACGCCCGGACGCGGCAAGCGGCCACCGGGGAGCAAGCGACAGGAACCAGCCCGGGGAGATGGAAAGGGCAGCAGCGCCCGCCAACCACCGGCCGACCACAGCCCCCCCCCAGCCGGCACCGACGGCAGCGGCCCCCCCCGGCCAAGCCCCGCCAGGGCCCCAGCCGGGGGGCGCGCCGCCCCAGAACCCCGAGCCCCAGGCCCAGTCCAGACCCCCCCAGAGCAGCACAGCACCAGGCCAGTAACCCGTGTCCGCCAGCACGACCCCTCTAAGGCGCCGCATGCAGCCACTAGGAGTCACCACACAAAGACCCCAAAGTCCCACCCCAGGCGAGGGTCTCGGCACCTATCGCCGAACCGCAAGCGGACCCACCCCCAAGGACCTCCCCGCAGTCACCACCAACCCTTAAGCTCCACATCGGCAACCGTGTCCCACAGAACGGAATCAAGGGCCCGACCCCACTAGGTGATGGAACTGATCAAGGGTGACCAGAAAGATTGATCAGATGTGGAGGCAGATGCCGTTTCTAAACCAATGTAATCCAGAAGGAGATCTCTATATTGATTAATATTCAGAGTATTTTTATTTTTCCAGTTCAAGAGGATATTTTTCTTAGCGATGCATAAGGCGATGTAAAATAATTGCATAGACTTTGTATCCATGGTAACTTCATCTATATTTCCCAGCAAGCAAACTCTGGGAGCAGGTGTGATATTACATTTCAGACACTTTGATAGATCTTCACATATCTGGTACCAATATTTCTTAACAGGTGGGCAGAACCAAAGAGCATGAATATAATTGTCTGGTAGATTGCTTGTACATTGTAAACAGGTATCAGACGGCGTATAACCCATCTTGAACATCCGTTGCCCTGTATAATGCACTCTATGAAGGATTTTATATTGTATTAATCGTAGATTAGGATTCTTAAGAAATTTGAAGGTTCTTAATGAAATTTGAGACCAGAGGTTTTGGTCTATTGAGATGGACAAGTCCATCTCCCATTTTGAAATAGGAAGGGCTATTGATTCATCTATTCTATTTAATGTTTTGTATATTTTAGATAGCAGTTTGGGAGGGTTAAGATTAAGGAAGTCTAAAACTTTTCCTGGAATTTGTAAATCAACTGTATTGAGCCTAAATTTATTTTTTATAATTGATTTAATTTGTTGGTATTCTAAGAATTTATTCTTGTTAATTCCGAATTGTGTAACCAATGTATTAAAGGGGATAAAGTCTGTTCCATCAAATATATGCTCCAGGTATTCAATTCCTTTACAACTCCAGCCTGGAAAGTTAATCATGCATTTTTTTTGTAAGATATCCGGGTTATTCCAGATGGGTGTACGCCTGCATGGGACTAGTGAGGTCTTTGTCATTTTAAGAAATTCCCACCAAGCTGTCAGAGAGGAGCTGATATTTATACTTTTGAAACATTCATTTTGTTTTATATTTGAGCTAACAAAAGGTAGATCTGAAAGTTTTATCTTATTGCATAGTGTCTGTTCTACATCTACCCAGCACTCATCGATATAACTGTGTTTTACCCATCTTGATGTGTATTGGAGTCTGTTGGCTAAGAAATAATGACGAAAGTTTGGTAGGTCTAGACCTCCTTTATCTTTGGACTTCTGTAGTGTTTTTAAGCTGATACGTGGGGGTTTATCTTTCCAAAGGAATTTAGAAACAGAAGAGTCCAGAGATCTAAACCAATCAGGTGATGGTTTGCTTGGGATCATTGAGAATAAATAATTGATTCTAGGCAAAACCATCATTTTTATTGTAGCTACCCTTCCAATAAGTGATATTGGAAGGGATTTCCATCTTGCCAGATCATCTTCCACTTTTTTTAAAAGTGGGACGTAGTTTAGCTTAGATAAGTCTGCCAGTCTTGGTGAGATATGGATACCTAGATATGTAATATTTCCCGACCGGAGCTGTAAAGCAACAGGACTCTGGTAAGAACAGTTGATTGGAAGGACTGTAGATTTTAACCAATTTATGGAATAGTCTGAAACTCTTGAGTAAGATTTTATTAACTCAATTACCTGATACAAGGAAGTTTGTGAATGCTGTAGAAAAAGTAGTACATCATCTGCGTATAAACTGATTTTATGTTCTATTTTGTTGCATTGTATACCTTTAACATTATTATTTTGCCTGATTGCTGCTGCTAATGGTTCAATAAAAATAGCAAAGAGGGAGGGAGAAAGTGGACATCCCTGCCTGGTACCTCTCTGAAGAAAGAACCTTGATGATGTTTGATTATTGGTCCTAATACATGCTGTTGGTGAGCTGTATAATATTTTTAACCAGTTTACAAAAGAATTACTGAATCCGAATTTATTTAAGGCTGCAAATAAAAATTTCCAGTTAACTCTATCAAATGCTTTTTCTGCATCTAAAGATAATATATTGGTTTGGACGTTTTTACAGTGGGAATAATCTATTAAATCTATTAATCTACGTGAATTTGTGGAAGAGAGCCTACCTTTTATAAAACCTGTTTGATCCGGGTGGATTATTAGAGGTGTTATTTTCTCTATCCTTCTTGCAAGAGCTTTGCAAATTATTTTCAGATCCACATTGATAAGAGAAATCGGACGATAACTGGTAGGAGACATAGGGTCTTTTCCTGGTTTTAATAGAAGATTGATGTAGGCAGAATTCATGTTTGGTGGTATTCGACCATTTTCCTTTGTTTCCTGTAACATTTTGTAAAATGTTGGTGCCAGAATATTCCAGAATTCTTTATAGAACTCTGCTGGAAATCCATCTGGACCTGGAGCTTTATTATTAGGCATAGATTGGAGGGCCTCCTGGAGTTCAGACACTGTTAGCGGTGAATCCAGGGCCTTTGCTTGACTGTCTGAAAGTTTAGGAAGAGTTATTTTATCCAGAAATTGTACAATATCATTATTTGAAGGGTTTATCTCTGGTGTGTATAACGTCTCATAAAATTCTTTGAAAGTGTTGTTTATTTTTTCAGGGTCATATATTATATTCCCAGTTTTGTCTTTGATTGCAGATATAGTTGTTTTTTCTTTATTTATTTTTAACTGATTAGCTAAGAAGCTACCTGATTTATTACTATGTTCAAAGTTTTCTATTCTAAGTCTTTGGATTAAGAACTGCGTCCTTTTATTAATAATTTCATTTAACTCTAATTTTGCTTTCCTTATTTTACTTAAGCTCTCTTTATCCAGGGAAGGTTCTAATGATTTAATAGTTTCTTCTAATTCCTGAACATGTTTATTTTCTGTTCTCTTTTTATTTGATGAGAATGAAATTATTTTACCTCTAATCACAGCTTTCCCTGCTTCCCATAGAGTGGATGGCGACATACCAGGGAGATCATTAAATTCCATGTATGAAGCCCATTCTTTTTCAATATATTTAATAAATTCTTTATCCTTAAGTAATGATGTATTAAATCTCCAATTTTTATATTGAAGGGTTGCAATTTTATTTGCTAAATTTAAAGAAACAGGAGCGTGATCGCTGATCACTATAGGATGTATCTCAGTGTCTGAAATGTCATTCAACAGTGAGCTGCTGACTAACAAATAGTCCAATCTAGAATAAGAATGATGTACGTTTGAGTAAAAAGTGTATTTTCTGTCGTTGGGATGAAGCGATCGCCATGCATCGCAGAGTCCATAATCGCTCATGTACTGTTTAACTATATCTATGGATTGCCATCTGCGCTGAGTCCCTGCTGTACTGAGCCTGTCTATTTCTTCATTTAGTCCAAAGTTGAAATCTCCCCCAAGAACAAGTGAGCAATCCATGTGATTAGCCAGAACCGAGAAGAAAGTATGAAAGAATGAGGGGTCGTCAACATTTGGACCATATATACTAACTATACATAACTTTTGGTTATTTATAAATAGTTTTAATATTATAAATCTACCTTCTGGATCTGTAGCTGTGTCTATTACTTTAAAATTAGTATTTCTATTTATTAATATTGCTACTCCTCGTTGTCTAGAGTTATAGCATGAAGAATGCCTTGTTGATGCCAGAGGTCAGAGGAAAATGGCCAGACTGGTTGGAGCTAATACAAAGGAAACAGTAACTCAAATAACAACTCGTTAAAACCAAGGTAGGCCTATGCAGAACAGTATCTCTGAACACACAACACGTTGAACTTTGAGGCAGATGGGCTACAGCAGCAGAAGACCACACGGGGTGCCACTCCTGTCAGCTAAGAACAGGAAACTGAGGCTACAATTCTCACAGGCTCAGCAACATTGGACAAGATTGGAAAAACGTTTTCTGGTCTGATGAGTCTCGATTTCTGCTGTGACTTTCAGATGGTAGGGTCAGAATTTGGGGTCACCAATATGAAAGCATGGATCCATCCTGCCTTGTATCAATGGTTCAGGCTGGTAGTGGTGTCATTGTGTGGGGGACATTTTCATGGCACACATTGGGTCCCTTAGTACCAATTGATCATGCTTGCATTGCCACAGCCTAGCTGAGTATTGTTTCTGACCATGTCCATCCCTTTATGACCACAGTGTACCCATCTTCTGATGGCTACTTCCAACAGGATAATGTTCCATGTCATGAAGCTCCAATAATCTCAGACTGTTTTTTTTTTTTTTACATGACAATGAGTTCCCTTTACTCAGATGGTCTCCACAGTCACCAAATCTCATTCCAATACAGCACCCTTGGAATGTGGTGGAACGGGAGATTTGCATCATGGATGTGCAGCTTACAAATCTGCAGCAATGTGTGATGCTATCATGTTAATATGGACAAAATCTCTGAATAATGTTTCCAGTACCTTGTTTAATCTATGCCACAATGGATTAACGCAGTTCTGAAGGCAAAATGGGGTCCGACCTGGTACTAGCAAAGTGGCTAGTGAGTGTTTATCAACTATGTGACTCTGGTGGACACTGCGTTGGTAAGGCGTATCGCGTCATTTCCTGTTTGTTAACTCGCTTGGCTGAAGCATCTCGATGCTCTTGCCCTCTTTAATTTATCTAATTTTCTCTATCCAGAAGCTTTTCTGAGTTATTATCACAAACACATTGAAACACTTATTTTCTTTTGGTGTTCTTTACGTTTTGGGAACACGTTAAGTGTTATACTGGTTTTCTGGGCTAGGTAAGGTATCGCTAGGTTAGCTTAGGTTTACTGCTAGCAGGGCTACGGCTGCTATCTCTCCTGTCCCTCCGTCTCTCTCTCTAAATCTCCTCTCTCCTGCTCTCTGTGTCAGATGTTTAGTTACTCCTCTGCCTCCTTTAGCGAAGATGGTAGGTGTAATAAGTGCAGCATTTTTGTAGCCTTGGAGTAAGGATTTCTGAGCTAGAGGCCCGGCTCCGCTCTGTAGAACAGCCAGGCCCAGCAGTAGCTAGTGCAGAGCCAGTTAGGACAGGACTCTTAGCCGTCCTCCAACAGCTCCCGTGCAGCCGGAACCTCAGGCGAGCTGGGTGACTGTTAGTAAGGCAAGGCAGGGCACTTTTATTTGTATAGCACACTTTCAACACAAGGCAATTCAAGTTACTTTACATGATTCAGTGATAATGAAACCACATGATTACAAACAAAACATATGAGATTAACAGTAATCAATCAGTAAGAAAAGATAATGTAAGGAACAAATTTATGTATTTAATACACAATCACTTAAAAAAGAAATAAAAAAGTAAGAATAGAAATTAAACCACAACAATAAAAAATAATTTAAAGAACAAACGTATGCAATTAAAACAGATAAAACACAATCGGGTAAACAAAACAAAACAAAACAAAAAGTGATCAGAAAGCGCAATTTAAGATTCAAATGCAGCTCTGAATAGTAGAGTTTTAATCTTTGATTTAAAAGAGCCTAGTGATTCAGCGTTTTTGCATTCGTCTGGGAGTTTATTCCACATTTGTGGAGCATAGAAGCTGAAAGCTGCCTCTCCCTGTTCAGTTCTGATTCTAGGGATGATTAGTACGCTAGAGTTGGAGGACCTGAGTGGTCTGCTGGGTTGATATAGTGACAGCATATCTTCAATGTACTTTGAAGCTAAACCGTTCAATGATTTATAAACAAGTAGGAGTTTACAAGTCTATTCTCTGAGCAACAGGGAGCCAGTGGAAGGACTTTAGAACTGGGGTGATGTGTTATACTTTCCTGGTTCTAGTGAGAACACGTGCAGCAGCGTTCTGGATCAGCTGCCAATGTCTGATTGATTTTTTAGGTAGACCTGTGAGGACGCTGTTGCAGTAATCGATCCGACTAAAGATAAACGCATGGATCAGTTTCTCACTGTCCTTCTGTGACATCAGTCATTTAATCCTAGAAAAGATCCTCAGGTGATAGAAAGCTGAACTTGTTATTGCCTTTATGTGACCTTGGAGGATCAGGTCTGAGTCCATTATTACACCTAGATTATGAGCCTGATGAGTAGTTTTTAGTTGTATTAGTTCAAGCTGTGTGCTGACTTTGGATCGTTTCTCCTTAGGTCCAAAAATAATTACTTCTGCTTTGTTTCTGTTTAGCTGGAGAAAGTTATGAAACATCCAGTTGTAGATTTGTTCAATGAATTCATTTAAGGTCTGGATAGAATCAAACTCACCTGGTGATAATGTAATGTATAGCTGTGTATCGTCTGCATAGTTATGGTAGCTAATCTGATTGGTTGCTATAATCTTGGTTAGTGGGAGCATGTAAATATTGAACAGGAGGGGCCCCAGGATGGAGCCCTGGGGGACCCCTCATGTGATTTATGTTTGTTCTGATGAGAAATTTCCGATGGACACAAATAACTTCCTATTTTTGAGGTAAGATTCGAACCATTGAAGAGCTGTACCATTCAGTCCGACCCAGCTCTCTAATCGTTCCAGTAATACTGTATGATCAACAGTGTCAAATGCTGCACTGAGGTCCAACCGAACCAACACTGTAGTTTTACCGCTGTCTGTATTTATGCGGATGTCATTGAAAACTTTGACAAGGGCAGTCTCAGTGCTGTGATGAGCACAGAAACCAGATTGAAAATGATCTAAGGAGTTGTTCGTTGTCAGGAATGTGTTCAACTGTTGAGATACAGCTCCCATTCATCTTACTGATGAATGGGAGATTAGAGATTGGCCTATAATTCTGCATCAAGGTATTGTCTAGGTTGTTTTTCTTTAATAGGGGTTTGATAACTGCTGTTTTGAGGGCCTGGGGGAAGACACCTGACTGGAGGGATGTGTTAACTATTTGCATCAGATCCGACTTAATGACAGGGAGAACTGTCTTTAAAAAAGCTGTGGGTAAGATACCGAGGCAGCAAAAGAAGGAGTTCAGTTGTTTAATAATTTCATCAAGATGTGATTGATTCCATTTTTTGAAATCAGACATCTTATCTGCATTATTTTTAAGTGGGAATGATAATGTTGGTGGGTTGGTTGCTGCTTTACAGATTGATCTTCTAATTTCTAGAATCTAGAAAGTTGGCAAATTCAGTACAGGTCCTAGTGGAGTGTAGCTTAGGAGCAGCTGTCACTGGGGGATTGGTTAGTCTTTCAACTGTTGCGAATAAGTTCCAAGGGTTATTAATGTTTTTGTTAATGATTTCAGAGAAGAATGATTCCTTTGCAGTTTTCAAGGTTGTGTTATATTTGTTCAACCTGTTTTTGTAGATCTCATAGTGAACCTGGAGTTGAGTTTTCCTCCATTTTCTTTCGGCCTGACGGCACTCCCTTTTTCCACTGCGTACTAGAGGATTGCTGATCCATGGAGACTTGTATCTACCTGAGACTATTTTTACCCTAATTGGAGCAATGGTATTAATGATGTCTGAGACTTTAGAGAAAAAGTTATCTTCCAGGTTGTTAACAGAGTGTGTGTTGGGTAGTTGGGGTGGTGGGTCTTGGGGGAGGGTGAGGTAGAGCAGTAAATTTGTTTAAAAATTTCAGCAGAGCTGTCAACAAGAGGTCGTTTTCTTACTACGGTGTCATTTTGATTAGATAGTTTAGCCGGGATAATGCTTTCAAAGAAGATGCAGAAGTGGTCAGATAATGCAACATCCAATACGGAGATGTTAGAGATTTTTAGTCCTTTGCTAATGATTAAGTCTAAAGTGTGACCTTGTTTGTGTGTCGGCTGTTTGACATGCTGGGTTAGACCAAAGCTTAGGAGAGTATCACTTAGTACCTTAGGAGAGTATCACTTTGTATTTTAGTCTGTCTCTCCTGGAGATTGTCGGTATGAATGTTCAGATCCCCCACAATAATTAGTTTGTCATATTAAATATACATATTAAAGAAAGAAGGTCATTGAGATCGTTAAGAAAGTTTGAGCTCGCTTTGGGTGGTTTGTACATATTTATGACCTAGTTCGGTTCTTTTATCTCTGTAGCAAGGTATTCGAAGGAGTGAAATGTACCCAGAAGTATCTTTTTAAAGTTCAGTGTATTTTTAAAAATAGTTCCCAGACTCCCCCCCCCCTTCTTTGTTGCCTGTTTTCATTTAGAAAGATGTAGTTAGGTGGTGTGGCTTCTAGCATTAAGGTTCTTTCATTATTTGCATCCAACCAAGTTTCAGACAAAAACATAGCCTTTACATTGTAATTGGTAATAAGTTCATTAGTTAAAAAAGATTTATTTGATAGGGAACGGACATTGAGTAATGCTAATTTAAGACATTCATTGGTAGTTTTTAAATTATTCTGACAGGCAATATTTATGAGATTTTAAATGATGGGGGGGGGGGGATTTCACCGGAATGCTATTTTCTCTGTAACCAGACTGGTGCTGGTTGACAAGTTTTCTTGGAGAAAAGTCTGGCAGCCTGAAACATCACACATCAGTCATCTGCAATGATGGGAGGGCAGAATAGTCATGTCCAGTCGATCTGAGTGAGAACCTTGGGGTCAGCTGCGTTCCCTTAATAATCTGATCCTGTAGTTTTTTGAAGAATTCAATCGGTGAGCCTAGTTTTGCTGAGTCATCATTATCGTTGTCAGAGGTCATCCATTTGTGAAGAGATCTGATTCTAGAGAAACGTTCGTCCTTACCTTCTGGAACTGGGCCAGAAATGCAGGTGTTTGAGATATTGAGTTGGCTCAAAATTACCACCAGTTGTGACAAATCAGCTCTTAATAATTCACTCTGACGTGGCGTGATGTCATAAGGTCCAGCATGTATGATCAGTGAGTGAATTGCAGGGTGAAGAGCAAGAATTGAGGGGATTTTTTCCATAATTTGTCTTATATTGTTTTTTGAAAAGCAGTGAATGCTGATGTGATTACTAAGGAAGTGATGAATCCCACTTATGGAGCCGTCATGAATAATCGAACCTTAGCTCGGGGGGTTACTTTAAAATGTGTACGCTCTTGTTCTTTGTTTCTTTTTGCCTTTTTTCCATCCATAGTGGTGTTCCTCAATTTATCATGCTGGCCTTGACCGGTCGGAGGGTTTGTGTCCTGCAGACAGTCTAAGGCTGTAAATCTGTTCTTTAAGGGAATTCCAGGGAGAGAAAGGGATGCCTGGAGCTTCCTCCTCTGCCTGTGTCTCCTGGGGACTGGTGTCGAGGTATTTCCAGAATTTCGTTTCAGAGGCGGCCAGTTCTCCTCAAAATTTGAGTTTGGCGTTCTGCCCATTCCTGGTCTCGGTAAGGGAACGGTACTTGTCGGTGCTCCCTGATTGAGGCTGGACCGAACCACGGGGCTGTCGAATTTCTGTTGTTGCTCCTTCGTCTGTATTGTCGTCTTATTGTTATATCCAGGATTGATGTCATAGTTTATCTCCAAACGGCTTAGTTTTTCTTCCATATTGCGGAGCTTTTCCTCCAGGGAATTCTGTCTTTGGAGTAGCTTATCAAAGTTCTCGGCTGAGCAGTGTGCCAAGTTGTTAATCACAGTCTTTTCAGAGGTGTCCGGGAAAGGTTATCTGGTTTAGTAGGTAGCTGGGCACAAGTCTTCAGCTTAGTAAAACACCATGATGTTTATCCACAGTCTTACAGAGGTCCTTTGGAAGCGAGCCACTAAGAAAATTTGGTTTAATAGTGTAGTTCCAGAGGCTCGGCACATAAGTTAAGATGAAGGAAGCTTAGCGCCAGACCCCAGCACGCAGCCTACCTCCAACCCCTTTCTGTGAACAATAGGTCCGCCCTGCTCAGCGGGAGAAGCCGATTCTTGTAATTGGCAGCTCCATAGTTAGGAACGTGGCTCCAGAGACACGAAAGACCACCGTCAAGCTGCCCTTCTTTCCAGGAACATTGATAGGGTTATCTGTAGTTCCTCAATGCCGTGACAACCCAGAGTCCAGGTCAGGGAACAGGGACTGCCACCCACCCGTTACCCTATAGAGACAGTTTCCGGTCCACTACCCAAAACTAATTAATTAAAAGTTAATGCTACTGGAGCAAAGTATAAAAATCTCATAAAGATAAATATAACTCCGACTGAACAGAAAAATAAATCAATTAAATGTGGTTTACTAAACATAAGATCTCTCCCCTCAAAAACACTTGGTAAATGACTTAATTTGTGATAATAATATTGATCTGTTTTGTCTTGCAGAGACATGGTTGCAGGAAGAGGACCATGTCACCATAAATGAGTCATCTCCCCCTAGCTACTTAAACTTTAGTGACCCTCGAAGTACTGGTCGAGGGGGTGGAGTAGCCACCATCTTTCATTCAGATTGACCAAATAATCCCCCAAAGAATAATAGTTACAGTTCCTTTAAGCATTTAATCTTTAGCTTTCCTCATACACATAACAAAGCAGTAAAACCTTTTGTGTGTGGTCTTGTATCGTCCACCAGGCCCTTATTCTCAATTTTTAGATCAGATCACAGATTTTCTATCTGACATAGTTTTAAACGCTGATAAAGGTATTGTAGTTGGAGACTTCAATATTCATTTTGATAGTGAAAGTGATAGTCTAAATACAGCTTTTAACAATATCTTAGACTCAATAGGCTTTACTCAAAAAGTGCAGGGACCAACCCACTCTTGTCACCACACTTTAGATCTTGTGCTGACTTATGGCATTGACTGTGAAGAAATACGAGTCTATCCACATAACCCTATCCTGTCTGATAATTTTCTGATCACTTTTAAACTCACTCTAACTGACCATTTCAAACCTGAAAGAAAACTTAATTATACCAGAACGTTATCAGACAATGCTGTAGCAAGTTTTAAAGAAGCTCTTCCAACTTTAATTTCCTCAGTATATAAAAGTACGATAGAAAATAGTGATTTAACTCCTGACCCCTCACAACTTGACATTCTAGTTCATAGCGTTAATTCCTCCCTGCGTCTGGCAATAGACAAAGTTTCCCCCTTTAAAAGGAAGGTGGCTAGCCATAGACGATTAGCTCCCTGTTTTAATTTAGAGCTACGTACCCTAAAGAAGACTGTTAGAAAACTAGAGAGAAAATGGCGCTCCACGCATTTACAGGATTCTTATTTAGTGTGGAAAAAATAGTCTATTGCTTTATAAAAAGAGCCTTCGAACAACCAGAACAGCATATTTTTCAACTTTAATCGAGGAGATAAAAAATAATCCTAGGTTTTTTTTAATACAGTTGCCAAACTCACACAGGATCAAAGCTCTGTCGAGCCAACCATTCCCTCAGCTCTTAGTAGTGACGACTTCATGAAATTTTTTATCAATATAAAGACTCTATAAAAAATAAGATAAATGGGAACCTTCCCAATATGCTTGCTTCTTCCTTAGTTAGTGAGGCAGCATCAAAAATGTTTGAACCTAATATATGCTTGAACTGCTTTAATGTAGCCGAACTTTCCGATCTACTAAAATTATTAGCTTTATCAAAACCTTCAACTTGCATGTTAGACCCAGTCCCAACTAAACTTTTAAAATAAGTTTTCCCTTTGATTGCTGCTCCAATTTTAGATATAATGAATCTATCCTTAATCAATGGATATGTACCACAGGAGTTTAAGATTGCTGTAGTTAAACCTCTACTGAAGAAACCATCTCTTGATCAACACGACTTAATTAACTATAGACCGATATTCAATCTTCCCTTCTTATCTAAAATTCTTGAGAAAATAATTGCACTTCAGATGTGTGAGCATTTAAACAATAATGAGCTGTTTGAGAAGTTTCATTCAGGATTTAGAGCTCATCACAGCACTAAAACAGCCGTGGTGAAGGTTATAATGATATTCTCATAGCCTCAGACAATGAGCTGGTGACTATTCTGGTCCTGTTAGATCTCAGTGCTGCCTTTGACACTGTCGATCACAATATTCTCATAGAAAGCCTTCAAAGTGTCGGTATAAGAGTAACAGCACTATGCTGGTTTAAATCTTATTTGTCCAACAGATTTCAGTTTGTTCAGGTAAACAATAGATCTTCCTCGGCCTCAATGGTTACTTGCGGAGTACCACAGGGTTCGGTGCTTTGGCCGATCCTTTTTACTATATATATGCTTCCTATTGGTAAAATCATTAGGCAGCATGGGATACATTTCCATAGTTACGCAGATGATACACAGCTATATCCATCCATAAATCCTGATGAATCCAATCAGTTAGGTAGACTACAGGCATGTCTGGAAGACATAAAAACTTGGATGATTCTAAACTTATTGCTTCTGAATTCTGATAAAACAGAAGTTGTCGTCTTTGGAACAGAAGCTCTGAAAAAGAAACTACTTAGTCAAGCTCTTCACCTGGACGGCATTAAATTAGCCTCCAGTAATAAAGCAAATAACCCTTGGTGTTATTTTTGACCAAGATATGTCATTTAGATCTCACATTAAAGAAGTCTGTAGGATTTCCTTTTTTCACCTTAGGAATATTGCAAAAATTAGAACGATCCTGCCCAGGAGTGATGCTGAAAAACTAGTCCATGCCTTTTTTACTTTAAGGCTGGATTACTGTAACTCTTTATTATCAGTTAGTCCACAGAGTACAATTAAGTCTTCAGTTAGTCCAAAATGCTGCTGCAAGGGTTCTAATGAATAAAAGAAGATATCACATTTCCCCTGTTTAAGCTTCTCTTCACTGACTCCCAGTAAAATCTAGAATAGAATTCAAGATCTTCCTTCTGACATATAAAGCTCTTAATAATCAGGCTCCATCATACATAAGAGAACTGATTGTTCCATATGTTCCTAAAAGAGCCCTTCGCTCTCAGACTGCAGGTTTACTGGTAGTTCCTAGGATTTTTAAAAGTAGAAAAGGGGGCAGATCTTTTAGTTATCAGGCTCCTCTCCTGTGGAACCAGCTCCCAATTTTAGTTTGTGAGGCAGATACTCTGTCTGTTTTTAAGACTAGGCTTAAAACCTTCATTTTTAATAAAGTTTATAGTTACTTATAAAGACACTAGACCTTATAATCCCTCTCCGATTTCTAACAGTAATGTATTAATTTACCAGAATAAAATTATTAGAGAATTCAACAAAGGTTGAATCATGAATCAGGACAGAAACAGATTTACACCAGGTTTTAAGGATAGAAAGTGATGGACAAAGAGGCTACTGACAGCGTGCGTTGGTCAGTGCACTGCCTTCGTCTCCCTATTCCAAACTGGCCGGTCAACGTATGTATTGTCATATTTTGCTCCTACATTATTATCTTCTGCTGTTTTTAGGACCAGAATTGAGTTTGATGGAAAATGAGCTTTAGACCTACATGATTTAAGATTATTTATCTCCAATGTCATATGTTTTATAATTAGGATTTTTTTTTCTTGTAATTTTTCTAAAATAATTTACTGAATACACTTACCACACAAAAAAAGAGAATGAACACCAAGACAGTTTGTAGTTTTTGCTCTGGCTGCATTTAGAACAATGTCGCCCCAATACTAGCATCTGTATCGTTGCATGATCCCTTCCACAAAATTATATATCACTATGGTGGATTTTATTTGCTCTACAGACATTACAGTTTTTATTTTGTTTGTCTCTTTGCAGGACCACTTCTAAGCTTGAGTCTTCCCAGAAAAAACATCGCTTTGCATTCTCATATGGCCTCTATAAAGCCAGGACATTCCTTGCTGCATTGGACTACTAACACCATAACCACCTTCCAGTGCATGTGAACAGCTCTCAGCTCTGCCGCGGGACTCCCAAAAAGAAGCATTCAGCCAGATGACCCCATGGCCCTGGGTCCTGTCTCCAGGATCATCCCTCCTCCTACAAGTGAATTGGTGCTGACACCGCAATGCAGAGGAGAGATAATGATGATAACCAAATGTCTTCTCCATTTTGGTGGAAGAAAATGATATAATTCTAATTTCTTTATTTTATCCTTTTCCAGGACTTGATAAGTGATCCCCTAACAAAAGCTGATAACATATTAAGCCGAACACAGCAAGTTTATGTATGTAATTATGACAAATACATATATGCAAGAATATTTTGCTACAATAACAATAAAATTAAATAATATTTCTGAGTTGGTAATGAGTTTCATGTTGGTTTCTGTGGAACGGGACTTCTTTAAAACCAACGTAAACCACAAATGGGTCGGGGGTTTTGTCCCTGATCCTCCATACACAGCATGAAGAAAATCACAAGCTGATTGTCTGCGGCAAGATGTCCATGTTGCTATATACTCTGTAGTCAGAGTAACGATACTCCCGGTTACCTTTCCAAATTCTTGGCTGTCACGCAGAGCCACCATATCACTCCACGTCGGCCGAGCCAAACCTAAGATTCCTTCATCCAAGAAGAACAAGTTAAAAGGAGCACGTCTGCTCAGACACCCTTCTGGATCCTGTCTACAGTACTTATATTCCAGGTCTGAGGGCATCAGTCGGCAAATGCAGCAGGTGCACCGAGCTCACTGACCCTGGTGTCCCTCTACCTGCTCCTCTCCCTGCTCTTCTCAGAAACTTGTGAATAATCTGTTGGACTGGATTCCTCAAACAAAACATAAGAAGGTTTAAAGGTTAATGTGATGAAATGCATGGTTTATATAAACTTAACTGAAACAAGGCATAAAGTGTTTCGGTCAGGGTTTTGCGTTTACAATGAAAAAGACAAAGTTGCTAATACTTTACCTTGATGCAAAATACAAACAAATGTGGGTAGAGTACACAAAAGTTGTACTCAAGTAATAATAGCAGTACCTTTACTTGAGTAAAAGTAGCTGTCAAAAATGCTACTCAGTGAAAAAGGTTTTGGTAAAAAAGTTGCTTGCGTGCTGTGTAACATCTACTTTTAAAATATCAGACATGAAATTCTTGATAAATTCTGGTATTTCATATAGAGTAAAATAAAACAAAATAAAATGATTACAAAAAAATAGTTTTGAGCAGAGGAAACCCTTCTTGAAGTAATTTGTTGAAATATAAAACTAATACAGTAGGTAATATATCTTACAAGGTAAAATGTACTTCCAGTGAACATTTACAGCGTTTACTGTATATTCACTTGACCTCAAATTGAAACAAAAAGCTCATCATTCAGATTACATTAAAAATTATATGTAGAAACAGGAGCTTTCCTTTAACAGAGTGTAGCTTCGTGTCTGGTTTATTTTGGATTAAAATATGTTTGCTTTTCATTCTGCGAAGCATCTAAAATTTAACTCAAGTGGGATTAGCAATGCTTCATTATATTACTCAAGTAACATAAAAATAAAAATAAAAGAATAAAAAAATACATTAACATTTGTTTTTTATTTGTAATTTTTTCTTCCATCCATCCATTTTCTTAACCGCTTAATCCTTAATGGGTCACGGGGGTGCTGGTGCCTATCTCCAGCTGTCAACGGGCGAGAGGCGGGGTACAGCCTGGACAGGTCGCCAGTCCATCACATTACTTTTTCTTCAAAAAATTAACTCAGGTGATTTATTAATCAACATGATTTATTAATTTATCTTTATTATTTGGCTTCGTACTTGATTCACTTTGCTACAAATTTTCCCACGTATCATATCCTAGAAATACACTAAAATTGATTTGGTCTAAATATCTTCCATCACATTTATTATGATCACTTGCGAGTGCACGTACAACATACACGCCTCATGCACGAGCTTACCGCTAAGACTGCAGTTACGCGTTTGGCCTGATGAGGCAATCGCAAGCACAAAATTTCAAACTTCCTTAGAGTCCCTTTAAGGATAAAGAATTTATTAAATATATTTACAAAGAAAGGGAAAGCTGTGATTAGAGTTAAAATAATCCCATTCTCTTTAAAGGGCCTATATCATGCAACATCAAGTTTTTGGTAATGCAATTTTCTCGTAAAAACCCCACCAGAGTGGTTTTTGGCTTAATTCATGCATGTCTGAGTAATCCTCCTGAATTCTGCTCTCTGAGCAGTCGCCCCTCCCTCTCCTAGAAATCGACTGATTGTTCAACTAGTGACATCACTAGTTCAAAGTTGAGTGCTAGAGGTCTCTGCACCACCCCCTGCAGGCAGAGCGGCTTACCTGTGATAGAGTTCAAACACACCCTCTTCCTTCTCAGAGTTCATTGCTGCTTCGCTTTTTGGCAACTTAAAACACTTTGGACTTATTGTTGGATTTTTTTTTCTCTGTTTAAACGCCAGTTTGGCTGCATGGATTACAGGATTTTATTCTACATTCCTAAAGAACTACAGCTGGATCAAAGAACAAAGACGCCCAATGGACAGATAAGTATTTAGCTACATGCTAATGCTAATGTGTGTTAGCCATTTATCAAGCAGCTTATGTGATCTTATAACAGCATTGTGTGGTTAATTAATTGATCTGTAGCATCTCAGAATGTTCAGTAAACGGGTGCAAATAACACCCACGGCTTTTTTATATAGTGGGCTGGAAAAATTTGTTTAGTAGACTCAGCGAGTTGTTTTCGTCTCTGTCTAAAGCATGGAGATTTAGCAACTGATATAGGCTTTATTGACTGCGTTTTTTTACAAAATACAAACCAAACGTCTGAGCCCTTAATATAGTTTCATTGTGGTACGTCTTGTCGTGTCTGTTGAGTCTTTTGTTAATTTGAAGAAAATTTGTTTGAAAAAAATGTGTATTCCATTTTAAATGGAAATGCGTGGATCAGCTATATAAATCTGAGCCCTTAATACAACAGAGTTTCATTGTGGTTCTTTGTGCTTTTCAAATTCACTGTCAGAATACTGTTTGAGTTAAAGCTCAGCAGTGTTTCTCTCAGTCTGAGCTGCTGCTGCTCTAAACAAGAGGAGCGGAGCGCGCAGTTGGGGGGTGGGGATGCAGGAGGCGGGATTATGAAGAAACGAGCCGTTTTACTTCATGGTCCAACATTAACTACTGAATACAAATTAAATGTTATATTAATAATGTATAACGCCTACGGTAACATTTTATCATATGTATGTCTATCCCAGAATTTGAAAGCTGTAAAATAGCATGATATAGTCCCTTTAAATAAATAAAAAAAAGAATTAGAACAAACTATGAAATTATTTGAAACTTCCCTGGATGAGGAGAGCACAGGCAAAATACGTAAAGCAAACCTAGAATTAAATAAAATTACTAATAAACAGACCCAGTTCTTAATTCCAAGATTTCAAATAGAAAACTTTGAACATAGTAATAAATCAGGTTGCTTTTTAGCAAAACAGCTTAAATTAAATAAAGAAAAAACAACCATATCTGCAATCTGAAGTATATTAAACGTCTATTAATGTTTGGATTAAGATGTTTTACCTACAATGCTTTGTAATTATACCTTTAAGATTGTTTTAGAGGTATTTTGCAGAGTCAGCTCTTGTTTGGGTCACACAAAAACAGGACATTGAGCAGGAAAGCACAAGCAGATAGCATCACCATACAATTGACAATGGAAGGATGAATGAAATAACGCTTAGCAGAAAATCAAGTTAGAGCTGTGTAATGGTAAAATTAATGCCTTCTCCTATGTTTTAGATAAATGTAATTCCTATTTGAATTAGTGTTAATGATATAGTGGGAATATTTATTTTAAGCATTTTTTTATTACATAGATAGTTCTTATTTGAATAAGTGCTGATGCCTTTTTAATTCTGACTGTGTTACTCATATATAGATAAAATGTTATATTGATATTCTAACGTACAAACAAGAACCAATTGTATGTAAACATCTAGTGTTACACTTATGATAGATCATGTGAATGTCTTTCTCAGCATTATACAAAGTGTCCCTTATGTTATATCCAGTGAAACTATCTCCTGATTGTTTACTGCTGACTAGTGAAGTGAAACATCCATTATTGCCTCATGACTGGTGTTGTGATTATCATCGGATGCATGGTTGTAAGGAGGCAGGTCTTGGCAAAGTTTGAATGAACCAATCATGTTTTGTGTGCCATATGTAAAGTTGTGTGTGTGTGTGTGTGTGTGTGTGTGTGTGTGGGGGGGGGGTTCTGTAAATTTGTATTCAAAAATAAAACTTTATGTTTCGGTTATATACTTTGTCATTCCTTGGTAGGGTGACCCAGAGAGGGTAATTTATACCACTCTGTAAGATAAATATCTAATCTGTTTTAAGAAATTCTGTAAACTAGTATTTAATCTGTTGTAAGAAACTCTGTTAACCAGTATTTGATTTCTTGTATTAAAATCTAAAGAAAATAAAATTACTCTCGTCTCCTCTCTGATACAAATGAACACGCATGGAATTTATAGAGTTTGAATTGAATTAAGATTAAAATCCTTCAAATCAAAAACCAAATTGGGAATATAGTATATGATCCTGATTTGTAAGAGGCTTTATACTCATCGGAGATAAACCCATCAAATAATGAAATCGAACAATTTTTGGAGAAAATAACTAATAATAATTATCGGTCAGCTCCAGACCCAGATGGATTTCCAGCTGAGTTCTATAAAGAATTCTGGAATATTCTCTCACCAAAATTCTACTAAATGTTGCAGGAAACGAAGGAAAATAGCAGACTACCGCCAAATATGAACTCTGCCTACATCAATCTTCTATTAAAACCATGAAAAGATTTCAACAGCATGTATCAGAGAGGTACCAGGCTGGGATGTCCACTTTCTCCCTCCCTGTTTCCTATTTTTATTGAACCATTAGCAGCAATCAGGGAAAGTAATAATATTAACCTCTAGTATGGTGTTCGGGTCTGTGGGACCCATTTTCAGCTTTGATCAAAATATATATGAAACAGTTGATTATTTTTTCAACCTGAAATTCACTGGCTTTAGCTCATTTTCTGTGAAGAACATAAATCAGAACAAATATTCAATGACAGCATACTGTACACCACCCCTACGTATTTACATTACATACAAGGTGTATGTCCTGTGTACCTACACTCTGTCTTCCTTCTTTCTGCTGCTGCTGACAATGTTTTCTGCCCCTCCTGCTCCCGCACAAAGTTGGAACATTATCGTAAACCCTAACAACCAACGATGCCTTGCAACTGATTTAGGAAGAGAGAGAAGCATCTGATGATGTAGAGGAAGAGATTTCAGAATGTGACGTTCACATTTCTGAAAATTCAGGGTCTAATTGTGACATTGAGGATGAGGTTGAGCACTATTTAGAACTAAAATGAAGATGAGCGAACAAAGCCCACAAGATAGCAAATGAAGACGTGTGGATGTCTAAAAATGGTGACATTGAAACGTCTTCATGCCCAAGAAATGAGCCAACGTGCAGAGCTGCTAATGCAGTAAGGATGTAACCAGGGCCAATACAGCTGGCAGTTACTCATGTGAATAACATCAAGTCTGCATTTGAGCTTTTCATCCAGGATTCCATCAAATTTTCACTGGCCACTGCATTTTAAATGCTGGAAGTTCCCCGGGGGCTTCCCTCTTTTCCTACCTTCTGAGGTGTGGTCGGCCCTATGTTAGTCCGCCGGGGGGTTCCTAGACTCCAGGGCCCTCTGGGCGTCTGTGTCCCTGTCTTCCTTCATGTATGCGTTGATTCCTGTAGGACGGATTGGAGGCCCTTCACGCCAGCTATCAAAGAGTATGGAGTTGTGGTTGTATATTTTTTAGTTCATATTTTTTGGTTTGTTTTGTTTATGTTGCTACATTTTATTGTTTGTCATCCTCTTTCTTTCTTCTCTCTAGTTTTTTAATTTCTGTGTGTTGGGTCACACACACAGCCATCGGGTGGCACTAACCTGCTCTCTTCCACCGGAAGAACTGCAAGCAGAACCTACAAATAGAAGTGCTCAGCCAGCCGTTCCTCCTTAGCCAAGCAGCCTCCCGGCCGGGGTTGGCCCAGGCTAGGCCCTGGCTTCATTCACTCTGAGCCATGGCTGGGCTCTGATCGGGGGGGCCGACATCAAAGAACCTTCCTTCGTTAATGAAGGATAAACATCCGAGTTTGAGGAGGAACTCATTCAAGCAACACCAACAGACAACCAATCAGGTGACTGAAAAACATTGAAAAACAAACCCCGTTGATCTGCCTGAATTCTCGAGACCTTCTGCATGCTGCTGCAGGCCAGGGAAGCAACATAAGACAATCACCGACCATTGTCCTTTGCTGGCGGAGGAAGGCACAAGTTTCTGGCAGAACCATGCTCCAAAGGAAACCAAAGACCACTCCAGGTGAATGTTAAACATTGATAAACAAAGACGTTTATCCCTACAGTCCGATGAAACCCCCCTCTGAGTTTCAGACTGCCAACGATGAGAAACAGGAACTGTGAGCCACGTGTGCCGAGAGCTCATCTAGCCAGAATCTGCATTTCGCCACTGTCACCGAGGCAATAAGAGGTGAATGCCAAACTGGAGAGCTCTAAAAAGGTACTTGTTAAGAGGTGGATGCCAGGGGCCCATCGTTACGCAGCCAGCCAGGAGGAAGCCAGAACCAGGAGCTTCCCATCGCTGCTAGCCAAATTAGCGATCCTTTGTTAGCCTGTTGGCTAACGCACTTTGGAGACCCCCTTCCCTCATTGACGTGCAGTTTTCCTTTCTTTGTTTCATTCAATCACCAACCAAGGCCCCTATTTCTGGTAGAAACTCGCTCCAAAGGAACCCAAAGACCACTCCAGGTGAGTCTTGAACATTGATGAACAAAGACTGTTTAAAGATTGTTTATCCTCAGAGCCCGACGAAAACCCCTCTGAGTTTGAGGCTGTCAACTGCTTAGAAACGGGAGCTGATCCAGCCAGAATCTGCATTTAGGCGCCGTCACCGAGGCAATAAGAGGTGAAAGCCGAACTGGAGAGCTCCAAAAAGGTACTGTTAAGAGGTGGATGCCAGGGGCCCATCGCTACGCAGCCAGCCAGGAGGAAGCCAGAGCCAGTAGCTTCCCATCGCTGCTAGCCAAATTAGCGATCCTTTGTTAGCCTGTTGGCTAACGCACTTTGGAGACCCCCTTCCCTCATTGACGTGCAGTTTTACTTTCTTTGTTTCATTACTAATAAATGTATTTGAGCCATTTCAAACGCCCCACATACATCGCAGACAGCTAAAGCTCGGTTTAAAATTTGATTGTTTAAGAACAGAAACTAGTCTTATTAGCCGTGTTTGAGACTCCTTTTTGTATCAAAATGCTGGAATTAGATAGTTTACTGCAGTGATCAATTCATGAATAAAGTAATTTTTCAAAGGTAATTAGTCTTATCCAGGTAATTATTAAACAAACATTTATTTATCCAAAAAAGTTTGATTTTCCTTTCTTTGTTTTATTGATTACACAAAAACCAATTGTGCAAATTGGTTAAACTAATTACAATTCCTAATGTATTCAGATTCCTCCAAGCATAAATCAAATTTTATATTTTCTGTATTTATTGCATTTTTATCCATTTGTTTCTTTTATTTTTTGTTATACATTTGGTTTGATCAGTAGTGTTGTTTATTTAGTTCTGTAAATAAACCTTGTATTTTGGAAAGTAACCTTTGTCATTAAACACGCATATAAGGTAAAGTTTCATGATCAATAGACAGTAAAAAATTAATTCCTTCAGATTATGAGACTGATATTGATATTTGGCTATTAAAATAGTTCATGGAAACCAAGGTGGTGCCCAAAAAATATTAATAATTTTTCATAAATTATTTGTCTTTTTGACTTCCATAAGAAGTCCTTTGACCGTTAATAGCCAAATAGCTGCATTTTTACCTCATATCCGCAACATGTGTCCATAACTTCAAGAAATTAAGAATATTAATTTGAATACAATTATACAAACATTCCAATCAGTTAAAAGTTTTCCATACAAGGAATCCCACCAGATTTTGTTGTGTCATAAAGGTGAGGTTGTGCCCCATACTTGCGGACTCCAACCACAGCAATCCCTCATACTGAGCAAGCATGTAGCGACAGTAGGCACGAAAACCTCCGCTTTAACAGGAAGAAACTGGCAGAACCAGAACTTGGCTCAGTACAATTGGTAATCTGCCACGAACATCTGGGGGTCTGAGACGACAGAAAAGAGACAGAAATAACAAAAGAAAGTAAAAAGTTGAGAACAGCACATGGAGAATGCTCGGTCACTGGGAGCATCATCTGAACCGGTGCTCCCCATCCAGCAGGGGGCGGTGTAGCTGAGCAGGATACCAGACCAGGTGGAGCTTCTATGGAGAGAAAAACACTCAGTGAAAACAAGGTTAATATGAATGCCACATCTCTCAGGTTTTTATTTGTATAATTTTCCCCCCACTTCACAATAATATTGCTATTTATTTCTCTCTTTTGTACATGATTTGAAAACTTGAAATGTTTTATTATAATGCAATAGAATGTAAAAAAATCCATGCTCTTACGCTGTGTCCACACTGAACGCGATAGGAGCGACTATAAAGCGTGACACACGCCTAGCTGTTCGCGTGCACATTCGCACCTTGAAGCGTGTATAACGCGAACTGGTCGCGCTTAAAATATGGTATTTTTACGTGCGAACTGGCCTTCAGCAGAGCTGGGGCCAGAGTGCATCTGCAGTGGATTATGGACCGATCTGACGGAGGACTGCGTGTTCGGCCCGGGCTTCAGCGGAGCTGGGGCTACAGTGCAGCTGGCGGTGGATTATGGACCGAGCTGACGGAGGACCGAGTGGATTACGTGTTCGGCCTGGCCTCCGGGAGAGCTGGGACCGCTGCACTGGGGGTTTGGTGAGCTACAGATACAGTCTAGGTACGGATCCATAAACAGCAGCAAGCCTCTCATAAACACCGGCTCCTCGCCGCCTGGAGAACGTGACATGCTCATCCAGTTTGTGCCAAGCTTCGCCTGCCGAAACACCAACTACATTTCTGAGCAGCTGTCCATCTGTCTGCGGTTTGTAAAAGTTTATAATATTTGAGCAGCGTGGGACGTGGTGCGGGAGCTGCTACCAGGAAACCAGGTGAGGAGGCCGTTTCAAGGCTCACTTCCAGGCTGAGAGATGCTTTTACAGCATCAACAGGTCTTTTATGAGCCACCCACAAACATCTTAAGAGCATTCCTGTCTAAATAGTTTATTTTTTTATTTTTGTCTCTGTATAGCAAACTGCTTGTGTCATGTACTGATTAGCCACGATGTTTATCAGTATTTCCTCCATGTCCTGCTGAGGCTGTGACTCCATGACAGTCACAGAATCACTGAATCTCTTTCCCCTGATTGGTTGTCGCGAAGCGATTTGACGCTGGAGTTCAGATTTTTCCAACTCGAGCGATAGACGCAATGAGCGCGAATGCACAAAATGCACCACATAAATTGCGGGGCGAATTTTACATCGCATCTATAGCGCGAATTGTTCGCGCAAATCAAGCAGAAAAGCTTTTTCGCGACGCAAATCTGCTTCTGAAGTGTCACAGGACACCAAGTCACGCTTCATCGCGCTCCTCCATTGATTTTACATGTAAACCTGAAGCTCTAGTCTCTCGTATCACGTTTGGTCTGGACACACTGTTATCAGCTCCCCTTTTCACTGAATATAAGGGGAAATGCTGTTTGCTCAGATTTACAATCCATTCCTTAACTAAGGAAATACTACAATTCCCTTAGGAGTCAATAACTGGTGTGGCATGGTAACACAAAATTAAAGATTTAGAGCTTATCTTCATTGTAGGCAGGTTTCAATAGAGAAAGTACTCTAATAAAAGTTGTCCAGATCTGACTGTAAACATATTATGTCTGTGATGTAAAACCATTATCTACTGTTTTAAAAAAAGAAGAAACTGTCATACGGAGGTGTATATGAAAGGAGAAAAATTTAAATTATCCTCTTGCAGCCAACAGAAACTGGAAAAATAAGAACTTCCCCACATGTTCAGCTCAGAAATCTTGATCCTTTCTTTGTGTTTTTTTTTTCATTCTACTTATAATTGTCTAGAATGCCTATGTGTCTTTTTCTCTTCTTACCTGACAAAACCAACATATTTATTTATTTTCCAGTTCCCATTATTAGCCCTCCTCTACATGGCCTCCAGACTATCTTTGTCAGGTTATTTTGTTCGTCATTATACCATTCCTTGGCCGTATCCGTCTGTGACCTGTCTGGCTTCCTTTTCATTCATCGATCTAGGCCTTGCTCTTTTGCTTTGTTTGCCTTCCTCCTTTACACCTTGTGCTGACCTTGACCCAGAAGATTTAAGCTCTATTCTCTCTTAATTAATTCTTCTGTTTCATGCTTTGGCCAAACCCCTCCCCTCCGAGCTTAACAAAATATTTTCTTTTTCTTCTATTTCCAGTTTAAACTACAAGGTGTAATATATTCAGAATGCCTACAGCTTCCACATATAAAACATGAGGAAGAGAGACCATAAGATAAATGCACTGAAATAAAACTCAGATATTCCTGTAGGAAATGGAGCCTCAGTTTTAGATTCGTTTTATTTATATAGCGCTAATTCACAACAAATGTCATCTCAAGGCATTTTACAACAAAAGTCATTTCAATATATTTATACAAACATTATAATCAGTTAAAAGTTTTTTTTTATGTAAGGAAGCCCAGCAGATTGTGCTGAGTCATCAGCTAGCAGTTGTGCCTGGATCATACAGACTCCAACTACAGCTGTTCCTCAGCAAACCCTTATGCTGAGCAAGCATGTAGCGACAGTGGAGAGGAAAAACTCCCCTTTAACAGGAAGAAACCTCCTTCATCTGCCACAACTGTCTGGAGGTCTGAGAAGACAGAGAAGAGACAGCATGGAGGATGCTCGGTGACTTTAAGCAGCCTCTTGACCGATGTTCCCCATCCAGCAGGAAACTCTATTCTGGATTTACCAGGGAGCCAATGGAGTGAAACGAAAACAAGAGAAATGTGAATTCTCTTTAATATTCATCAGAACTCTTGCTGTGCAGGGGGCGACTGTGGCTCAGTGGTAGAGTAGCTGGCTTGCAATCAGAGGGTCATAGGTTCAATTCCAGCTTCCTCCAGTCACATGTCAATGTGCCCCTGGGCAAGGCACTTAACCCCCTAATTCTACATCGTCCTACCGAGCCATGTTGGCTGTCGGTGCATGAACAGATTGTGAATGGGTGAATGTGGCTTCAATGTAAAGCGCTTTGAGTGGTCAGTAAGACTAGAAAACTGCTATATAAGTTCAGTCCATTTGCTGTGGCATTTTGGATCAACTGAGGGCTTTTTTTGGCATTTTGTGGACTTCCATATGATAAGTGTTTGGTCACACACACAGCCATCAGGTGGCAGTACTCTGCTCTAGCCCCACAGGAAGTGGGCACGAAAATCTACAGATAGGGGTGCTCACCCAGCTGCTGATTTGTTCTGTGTTCTGCCAGCCGGGGAGCAACAGAAGACAATCACCAACCAAGGCCCCTATTTCTGGTAGAAACTCGCTCCAAAGGAACCCAAAGACCACTCCAGGTGAGTCTTGAACATTGATGAACAAAGACTGTTTAAAGATTGTTTATCCTCAGAGCCCGACGAAAACCCCTCTGAGTTTGAGGCTGTCAACTGCTTAGAAACGGGAGCTGATCCAGCCAGAATCTGCATTTAGGCGCCGTCACCGAGGCAATAAGAGGTGAAAGCCGAACTGGAGAGCTCCAAAAAGGTACTGTTAAGAGGTGGATGCCAGGGGCCCATCGCTACGCAGCCAGCCAGGAGGAAGCCAGAGCCAGTAGCTTCCCATCGCTGCTAGCCAAATTAGCGATCCTTTGTTAGCCTGTTGGCTAACGCACTTTGGAGACCCCCTTCCCTCATTGACGTGCAGCAACTCGTAGGACTTTAAATGTTCATAAGGTCTGTTTGGGCAGAGGCAAATTAGTTAGGATAGCTAATTTCAAAGGTGTTTCCTTTCATTGTTAAGTTGTATAAGTTTTCATTCTGCTATCTTTGGGTAAACCAGGCCTCGGCCTGAAACTTTAATCAGTGTCTTTAAAAGACTTTCCTGACAAAGAGTCGTTTTACATCCTGCAATTTGAGCTACTCAATCGAACAGGAGTTTTGCTCTCTTTGTTTAATTTTCTAATAAATGTATTTGAGCCATTTCAAACGCCCCACGTACATCGCAGACAGCTAAAGCTCGGTTTAAAATTAGATTGTTTAAGAAAAGAAACTAGTTTGAGACTCCTTTTTGTATCAAAATGCTGGAATTAGATTGTTTACTGCGATAATCAATTCATGAATAAAGTAATTCTTCAAAGGTTAATTACTCTTATCCAGGTCATTTTTAAACAAAAATTTATTTTTCCAAATAATTTTGATTTTCATTTTATTTTTTTAATTGGTTTACACATAAATCAATTGTGCTAATTGTGAGTCATGTGTGCCGAGAGCCGAACCAACCAGAATCCGCATTTAGCCACCGAGCCGATAAGAGATGAATGCCGAACTGGAGAGCTCCAAAAAGGTACTGTTAAAAAGGTGGATGCCAAACGCCACGCAGCCAGCCAGGAGGCTCCCACTGCTGGTAGCCAGATTAGCGATCCTTTGTGCAGCAACTCGGAGGACTTTAAATGTTCATAAGGTCTGTTTGGGCAGAGACAAATTAGTTAGGATAACTCATTTTAAAGGTGTTTCCTTTTTTAATGTTAACTTTTTAAGTTTCATGTGTTATCTTTGAGTAAACCAGGTCTCGGCCTGAAGTTTTAATAAGTGTTCTTAAAAGACTTTTCCCGACAAAGAGTCATTTTAAATCCTGTAATTTGAGTTACTCATCAAGACAGGTTTTTTTCTTTATGTCTAAAGTTTAATACATTTATTTGAGCCACTCTAAACACGACACGTGCATCGCAGACAGCTAAAGCTAACCAAGCCCACCTGTTGGTTTAAGCCGGCGTTTCATTAACAAAGATCACTATTAACGGTTCAAACAGAACGTGGTTTAAAAAATAGATTGTTTTAGAATAGAAACTAATCTCATTAGCCATGTTTGAACTCCCTTTATTCGATCAAAATACGGGAATTAGATTGTTTTACTGTTGTGATCAATCCATGAATTAAGTAATCCACCAAAGGTTAATTACTTTTATCCAGATAATTCTTAAACATAACACTTCTTACTCCAAAGAATGTTTTGTGTTTACTTACATTGCTTATTGGTTTAGAGGTAAACCAGTGGTACTAAATTAGTTAAAATAATTAAAGTTAGTGAATTTAATTCAGTTTCATTCCAGCATCTGCAGATTAAGTCTTTGGTTCTTAACACATCCAAATTCATCTAGAACTGTGACACCAGAATCCATGGTTTCTCATCATATTACATGTTCATCTTTTTGTGTTCTTTCATTTTAACTTTTCATTTATTTTAATTAGTAGTGTGTTATTTTTTTCCTAGCTAGGTGATTAAATTTTTTTTCTTATTTCTCTCTTTTTTAATAAATCTTGTATCTTGGAACATAACCATTCTCTACCCTGTTCAACACACACATATTGCAAAGTTTATGGTCAATAAATGGTAAAGAAATTCATTCCTTCAAATTATGAGCTGATATAGACATGTGGCTATTAAAATAGTTCCTGATAAAGGTGGTGCCCCGAATAATAATAATTGTCCATAAATTATTAATCGTATTGACTGCCATAAGCAGTCCCTTTAACTTTTAATAGCCAGATAACTACATTCTTGGTAATTTTCCCAACAGAGGGAATTATAGTAATGCAGCCTTGAAGTAACAAATCCATGGACTAGTTTCTCTGCATCACTCCTGGACAAAAACAGCTGATGCAACAGTGGCAAACATGCACCTGTCCTCGCTGTAATAAGTTAAACATACACAGAATTTTTCAAAAATAATGTACTTTCTGTTTTTTAGCCTCCAGCAAAAATTTGGATTTTTAATATTCAAACTAATTTATGGTTCAGAACCACCTTCAGTGGTGTTGCTAGCTTAAACTCTGACCAAAAAAATTAATAAATAAATAAATAAAAATAGAGATATTTTCTCCTGGTAAAGATAAACAAAATTTTAGTATAAAACAAATTGCTGCTATAGTTTTTTAACTTTTTTTACTTCGCCATTTTAAGCTCAGATTCCCAAAAAGATTAAAGATGTGAACTCTAAAACCATCCAGTACTGTATATTATAAAATTTTCATTTATTTAAGATAAAGAAAAAAATCATAGCTGAATTTGTAACTGGAAATTACAGATTATATTTTAAAAACTTAAAATTGTCCTTCATTTCTAACCAAAATTTCTGCTGTTCTTTTAATAGTGTAGCACTGTTGATTAGATGTGCATTGACCCGAATACATTTTTTTTTTATGTATTTGGTCCTGTATTGCATAAACTCCAGATTTCCAACAGAATGAGTCTTCCCTGGGGTCTTAGGACATTAGCAACACATGTAGCTTTACAGAGAAACACACCCTGACTGGCAGGTTCTGCTAGGGAGGTAAAGACCATTAGTGCCCTCTGCTGGGCATATGTAGACATAAAATCTGGTTCCTTCTGACAATATAGAGATGAAACATATGTGGTTTTAAACAGATTTGTGTAAACATGTAAAGATAAAACCAGAGGATCTTGCACACCTGCACACTGACTGACACCTGTGTGTGGAATTGTGTATCAGTATGAGTGTGTGTGTAGGTGTTCTTGGGCAAACCAGATGCAACACACAGCAACAGTGTAAGGAGTTGTGTCTCAATAGTTGAATGCGATCCGTGATGTAAAAACACTTTGAGTAGGATTACTTAATTTTTTATATGAAGCAGGTTGAGCAGATCCATCCTGCCACACAGCTTTCTGATTGGCCAGTATCTGGAGAAAGGGAAATACTAGATTTCCATTTACAAATGTATCATCCTTGAGGTTCCGGTGATGTCACCCTCCTGAATAGCAGCCTAGGTCTACTGCTCACTTAAGTTTTATTCAAAATCATCCTGTAAAACCATCATTTTAATTTTTTTCCTCCGATAAGAAAAAGGAGTTAAACGGGGTGAACATGGGGAAAAAAAGAGAAACATGTCAAAAAGGAGTGAATGAAGACAGACCAAGTTATAAGAATAGGCCTCAAATTTTTCCAAGACATCAATTCTAACTGTGTAGAGGAGTTACAGGACTTTTGTAAAGATTTTCACGATTTTAAATCAACACTAACATAACAGCTAACATAGTGAACCAGAAGATTACGGAAGCAGAGGCCCGTGTTCAAAAGGCTGAGGACAGGGTCCAAAGCATGGACGTTGTGTTGGCCAAAATAATAAAAGTTATGAGCGAACAAGAAGCCAAGCTACTCGACCAAGAAAGCATATCCCGCAGACTAGAGACTATACAATGTCAGTGATAGGGCTGTAGCGATACACTTATCTCACGATACAATACACGATATTCAGTTCACGATACGATTCGATCAAATTTGATTCACTAACATCATTTTCTGAAAGATTTAAAGGGAAGAGTGATTTTGGTGACATCTTGTGAATGTTCAATTTACTTGGATTGAAGCAGACAACTTGTCTGTCTTTAAAACTAGACTTAAAAGCTTCCTCTTTGACAAAGCTTACAGTTAGAGACAGGTTAGACAGGTAGCTAGGAAGAGACGGGTTAATGTTAGTAGTCAGGTAGAGTGTCAAAAGCTAGGAAGAGATAGGAAGAGGTAGAGTAGCTAGATAGATAGATTAATGTAAGCCAGGTAGAGAGTGTTAGTAGCTAGGTCTCCTAGCGCTAACCTGTTTTCTCTTAGTCTCTTCCTACAGTAGGTGCTCCTGACCCGTCCTGCTTGACGACCCTGACTAAGATGGCATTCCAGTGGTGGAACGTTCTCCACATCCTGCTACCAACTTCTGCTTCTGCATCAGTTCTGTTGCTCTTTCTGTGTCTCTGCTGCCTTCTCCAAACCCCAGACGGTCTCGGCAGATGACCGCTTATGCTGAGCCTGGTTCTACTGGAGGTTTCTTCCTGTTAAAAGGGAGTTTTTCCTTTCCACTGTCGCTTCATGCTTGCTCAGTGTGAGGGATTGCTGAGAAGTCACAACACAATCTTCTGTGGTTCTCGAATTCCTAAATTAAACATTGTATTGTAATAACTCTTCTTGTAAAGTGCCTTGAGATGACATCTGTTGTGAAATGGCGCTATATAAATAAACTGAACTGAATTGAATTGGATTGAAATAATTTAACTGAAAACTAAAAGCAGCAGTTACATAACATGTATCTGACTGGACAGAGTCTACAGCTTGCAAATGTTGGACAAAATTAATCAAAGATGTGTTGAGAAAATGACAAATATTGTAATACTATGAGTAAGACTAACTATTGTGATTCTTAAAACGGAATTAAACTGTAGAAAATTTGCTAACGCTTTCTAAACACTCTGTGTTTAGTACCTAACAAATTCAGTTTTATTACTAGATTCAGTTGATCAACTGGAACAAAGAAGGTGAAAACAGCCACCAACTAGTGGTGTTACTTCAAATTGTACACAAAATAAATACTGTCATCATTACTGTTTCATTCAAATTCTTAAAATAAAAAAAACATTATTTTATGATTTTGATCGCTATAATATTGTGACATAAAATATCGATATATATTGCAGTGTCGATATTTTTCTACATCCCTAGTAAGCGAAGGGGGCTGAAAGTGGAGTACCGATGGTGGACTTTGTGGAGAAACTGCTACGGGGAGAGTGGGATATTTCCCCGAGCGTGGCCCTTGGTATCAAAAGAGCAAACAGGGCACTTAACCCCTAAGCCATCAGCAAACCGAGAGGAAAACCCATGCTCGATTATCCACGGATTTCCATGTTTCACTACTACAGAGGAAGTTCTGCGTAAAGCATAGACTAAAAAAGCTTATCTCTGGGAAGGAAGAAGATACTTTGATCAGGATTATCCTCTGGCGATCTTACCATAAGGAAAATGCGGAAACAAAAAGAGCTTGAAATGGCACATCAAGTTCCAGACATCCTTTTTGCACAAGCTGAGGGTATTTTACGAGAGAAGATTGCATTACACTAATCTGGCGCCAGCATGCATAACCCGCTCCTCTTTTTTAGCTGTTGAAGATTGGTGTCAATGAGCTCCACCTGCAGACAACCGCCTGCCACGCCCCTGTGTAGAAGGTAGGAGAAAACAAACACTCAAACACACAGCAGAGTTCCAGCACAAAACACAGAATCCCAAAAGTATTGAAACGTGGAACCTTGCCACATATGTGTGCAGAATAAAAATGACAACAGTGATTTACCAAAAACAAAAGTTTATTTACAAAAGTAGAAAAAGACAAACATTTAATCACTCAAGCTAGTAACTAACACACTAGAGATCAAAATAAATGAATAACCAAAGTAAAAGTACAATGAATGGGGAAAAAAGTAGAAACCATTAAGTCCTCCTGATATCTTTGTGTCGATGAGGGAAGGTGGCTCAAGGGGGCGTTAGCCAGTAGGTTATCCAAAGGTTGCTAAGCTAGTCAGACTTTGCCGGAGGCATCAGACTTTGCATGGCGGATCCCCCTCTGGCTCAGCTAGGTAAAGATCGGCTCCAGAACTCACTGGACCAGTACCCTCCTGGAGCTCACCAGCTCGGGCATTGTTACCGGCTGTGGCAGCGGGTGATTGCGGCTTCTGGCTGGTTCAGGCTTGTTTCACGTGGGTCAGCTCTCGGATCCTCGCGCTCCCGGATCCCCTCGCTCTTGGAGGACTGCAAGTCAGGGGAGGTCCTGTCGGGCTGCCAGAAACTGGTGCTTTCTTTCGCCCGCGAAGGAAGGTTGTTGATTTCGTCTTCCTTGTAGCAAGCTGGCGGCTACCAGCCTTGGAGATGGGCGGGCTGCTGGTGAAAGGCTTAAATGCCCTCTCAGCCCACTTCTTCTTCTGTGGAGCTAGAGTGCAGATTACTGCCACCCGATGGCTGTGTGTGACCCTCCAGAAAATAATATCTTTTCTGCCCCAATACAGGCTATTTTAGCAGATAACAATAATAACAAATATATTGACACAACAGACAATCTATGGGCTCATTGTACTCTTTCCATTTGGAAAAATGTTATAACAGATTATAACCTAACAAAAGAAATTGTTTTGTTGAAATGGTATGCTATGATTAAATTTCTTTACCAAATAAAATGGACACCTGATTTAAATTATGGACCCTTAAAAGAATAACAACTTAAGTAAATTGATTGAGAATGGTAAATTTATTAGTTTTGACACACTTAAATTTAAATATGCACTGGAGAAGCAAGATTACTACCGATATTTACAATTAAGTGATTATATGAACGCGAAAAATGGAATAAAAATCAGAGGCCAATACTGATTTGAATAAATGAACTTGTACTAACTCACAGAAATGGAGGGAAAGCCGATGGAAAACTATCATAAGATATTTCATCTCAGATTGACGGAACCCCCCCTATCTGCTGGCGGAAGTGGGCAGACCAACAAGCCAACCACTTTCACATATTTTGGGACTACCCATACATAAGACAGTACTGGAGGGCAATTCATGCTGCTCTGCAGGACATTTTTAAATGTGTAATTCCATTTGGAATGAAAACTGTTTATTTTGGATGTGTATCTCAAGAATGGGTAAAAAGGCAGTAACCAAGAAAAGGTTATCACATGATATCCCTAGTCCTAGTCTTACAGACTGGTGGAAAATAATAGTAGATATTTACAAAATGGAGGAGTTAAAAGAATTCTTAAATTAGAAACAAGATCAGCTCCAAGCAGGCTGGAAAAAGTTGATTACATACATTACAGACCAAAAGTTTGGACACATCTTCTCACTCAATGCATTTCCTCTACTTTCATGACTACATTCTCAATTAAGGGCATCAAAACTATGAATGAACACATGATGTATGGAATTACTGTATGTACTTAAACAAAAAGGGTGAAATAACTGAATACATGTGTTATATTTTAGATTCCTCAAAGTAGCCACCCTTTGCTCTGATTACTTCTTTGCATTCTCTTGAGCTTCCAGAGGTAGTCACCAGAAATGGTTTTCCAACAGTCTTGAAGCAGTTCCCAGAGATGCTTAGTACTTGTTGGCCCTTTTGCCTTCACTCTGCGGTTCAGGTCACCCCAAATCATCTCCATTGGGTTCAGGTCCGGTGAATTTGAAGGCCAGGTTATTTCACAATTTTTGTAAAAGTACTACATAAAGTACTACATAATTCCATATGTGTTCATTTATAGTCTGAAATGATGTATTGGCATCTAATCCTACTGCTTGCCAACTAGATGGCAATATATTTTTTTCTAAGTAGGGTAGTAATTTTTCTTCTTTCTAGCGCATGTTGGACTATTGCAAATTTGAATCTATGTTCAAACAGACTTGACCAGATTGCAATTTTGCATTATGATATTCTGTAGATATTTCTATTACTTGCTGATGAGCGACTTTCAAGTGCGTAGGGAGCTACTGGTAGCTCGCAAGCGAATTTTTTGGAGGCCTCTGCTCTGGTTGCATTATTTACTGTTATTTAAACTGTTCACACTCTCTATAGAAACTACTCCTGGACTGGGATCCTGCTCAGCTGTGATGTCTTGTTGGAGTGGGGCACTGACTGAAAAAGTATGAGGGATTGCTGAGGAATTGCTGGGGTTGCATGATCCGGACACAACCTCACGTCGATGAGTCATCGCCATCTGCTGGGATTCCTTACATAGAAAACTTTTAACTTATTGGAATGTTTGTATAATTGTATTGAAATGACTTTTGTTGTTAAGTGCCGTGAGATGAATTGGTGCTATATAAAAAGAAGTGAATTAAATTGAATTGAAACAACCTGATAAGAAGGTTGGTCCTGTTCTGGGGACGACTGTGGAATCACTGGCAATTATGATATAAAATGTTTAAAAATCCTCACCCTCAGACTTTCATGCAAATAGTATCTTCAGTCAGAGGCTTCTTCACTTTCACTGCAACAAAATACTACAGGAAATCCTTCCTGCCCAAATCATTCATGATCTACAACAACTCCTTAAGTAATTAATTAGTATGAGCTACCACAACACTTAATTTCCCTCTGGGATAAATAACATATTATTTAATTTAATTTAATTGACTGTGATGAAGCTCCCAGTAACTAAACATCCTCCATGCCCTGTTATCAACATTTTACTTTCTTTAATGCTCTAAGTGGGCCGGTACAAAGCAGCACTCAGTACCACCGCTTCTAAAAACAACTCTTTAGAGTTTCACCACTTCTCAGAGCGCTGAGAAGGTTCTCAGTGTCCTGGTACCCTCAATAGGGCGTCTGTTGTCTGCTGCTTGCCTGTATTATGCTGCAACATAGTGCTGCTATGCTACAAAGCCCACCTGTGGTGCATTCAAGGAACGTTTGAAATGTATGGCCTCAGGGCATTTTGAGAGAAAAAACAAAGCTTTAGAAAATGAACAATAACGTTGATTACAGAATATTTTGTTAACAATTTTACTTGTCGACTTTGTTGTAAAGAATTGATTAATCATGGCAGCCCAACTCTGAACATGTCCAAACCATCTCAGTCTGGCCTTCCTGACTTTATCCCCAAAACATCTAACATGAGCTGTACCTCTGATGGACTCATTCCTGATCCTATCCATCCTTGTCACTACCAGAGAGAATCTCAACTTCTTGAGTTCTTCAACTTCCAGTATGTTTCCTGTCTTTTCCTCATTGGTACTGCCTCTAGACCCTACAAAATTGCTTCTCTCACTCTGGCTCCGTAAAGGGGGGGGTAAGCAGTGACGATTCTCAGGGCCCATGACTGAGAGAGGGGCCCAGGGAAGCCCCTTATAAAATTGTGGTGCTAAAAAATATATTTGATAGTAAAAAAAAATATTAAAGAGACACCAGGCAACGTTTTCATGTCAATTAATCATCTTTGTAAGTTGTTATATGGTTAAATGACTCATTACAGGACGAATGAAGACTCTCTCGCCCGCCCCTACTGCCTGTAGACAGAATATCCCACTTGCAAGTTCAGTATACCGACCCGGTGTCTTTCAGTCTTGCGAAGTCTCAGACATCGCGAGAAGCAGGATCAGGTTTCGGCACGCATGCCCAACACTGAGGCAGGCTAACGAAACCCGGCTAAAGACTGTGGCAAACCGATGGCAGAGCCAGCTAAGAAGCAGCGAAAACCCTTGACATAAGATGCCAAGAAAAGAACAAGAGCTTCAGACCGAGCGAGGGGTCACACACGCATCAATATTGGTCAAGCTTTTACCGAATGGAGAGAGCTAAAAGACACCGAAGGCTCCCAGTTGGATACAGACCTCGCAATATCTCACTTACTTTACAGATATGAGTTGAATTAAGATGGCCTACACTTTTATTTTATGTCACTAAGTCAGCGCGTATGATAATAGGGAATAATAATCACGTTGCACATATCATGATCAAGCTACAAAAACATTTCTGACTGGGCAATGTTGGCAAATGCCACTGGTCTCGTCATTACTTGTGGCCATCACAAACAAATAAATAGGCTAAATAAATAAAGCGGAGATGCGGCCGCCTATTGGCGCATCTCAGGTGCAACTTGCAGCGTAACTAGCTGCTCACTCGCTGCTCATCATAACAGTTAATTTTTTGGATAGTGTGTTTGAAAGAAAAATTTACTAACGGACGCTAAGGGGAGCATCATAGATAAAAAACACTCAGACTTGCCTGGTATCCCTTTAACTTGATTCTGATAGCAATTTCCTGGTGTCAAAAAATGTATTGGTTTTAGAAACACAAACGCCCTTCTCCCCCTCTTGATTACTGTAAATGGTTCAGAGCGCCAGCGCCAAAATCATATTCAGAACATCCTCTCAAACCCAAAGAAGACACCGAAGACAAGTCAGATAATTCCTTCCTTTCACTGCTGTGGAAGATCTTTTCTGTCAAACTGTTGCTCAGTTTAGGTCAAGGTAGGATTATCTTCTATAACCCAATGTTAGAACTTTTCAGTTTTGTGTGTCAGCAACTGTGAGATACAGGAGGATGTATGGATGCTGAATTAGCCACGTTGCTACTGGATTGGTAAGTAATAAATGCTTGCTCCTGGGTTTTTTGGGCATGATACTGCGATAGAGTGCTAGGAAAATTGTTTGATGGTTTATCAACTGACACGCTGTCAGTTTGATGTTTTGTTCTTTTGACCGTACTTGTAAACCTGTTCAGAAGCGCTCCATAGAGATTCCCTCATCTGCTTCGGCTGTCGGCTCGGTCTTGCTGATGGCCAGCAGCCCCTATGTCGAGATGCAAAGAGTATACAACTACTGTATTTATGGATGTTTATGCTTTTTGGTTCACTATATGGTTTCAGCACATTTCATAGTGAGTTACCGCTGCATTAAAGTGCGCATTCAGTTAAAGTGATGTTTTCTAACTTAAATTAGTGTTAGCTTATTAGCGGAAGTAGCTGTGTACATCTTCACAATAAGATTGTTCATTTCCTGTTGTGTGTTTTATCTTCTTAGTGTTTACTTTTGGGAATATTGTAAATTGATGATTTTATGCAAATTAATATTTAAAAAAATCTCAGCTGTGTTGGGGGCCCCTGCCAAGATTCTTGTCATGGGGCCCAAAATTCTTAGCAGTGACCCTGCTCTCACTACTGTCTTGTACACCTTTCCCTTCATTCTTGCTGAAACCCTTTTATCACACATCACACCTGACACTTTTCTCCACCCATTCCAATCAGCTTCACACACTTCACCTCTTTTCCACACTCTCCATTGCTTTGTACCATTGACCCACACACGTATTCTGTCTTGCTACCACCAATCTTTATTCCTCTCTTTTCCAATGATTACCTCCATCTCTCTTACTTTTCCTCCACCGCCCTGCTCTCACTTCAGATTACAATGTAATCTGCAAACATCGTAGGTCATGGGGACTCCTGTCTAACCTCATTTATCAGCCTGTCCATCACCAAAGCAAACAAGAAGAGACTCAGAGCTGATTGTTGATGTAGTCCTACCTCCATGTTGAACTCCTCTGTCACTCCGACAGCACACCTCACTGCTGTCTCACAGCTCTCATTCTTGTCCTCCACCATGGTAACATACTTCTCTGCCACTCCAGACTGCCTCATACAAAACCACAGCTCTTCTATTGCCACCATGTCATACGCTTTCTCCAAAAAACACAATGCAGCTCCATCTGACTCTCTCTGTACTTTTCCGTCAGCATCCTTAAAGCATAGAAATGCATCTCTAGTAGTACTCTTTCCCACAGCTTCATTGTATCTGCCTCGCAACTTATATGAATCATTCTCTCCCTCCTTACTACCCAGCCTAGCATACAGGTCATCATACACTCTTTGTTTGGCCTTTGCCACCCCTACCTTCACCATACACTGCATCTCCCTGTACTCCTGTCTTCTCTCCTCAGTCCTCTCAGTGTCCTACTTTTTCTTAGCTAACTTCTTTCTCTGTATATGTTCCTGGACTTTATCGCTCAACCACCAAGTTTCCTTATCTACTTTCCTCCTTCCAGATGACACATAGAGTACCCTCCTACCCGTCTCATTAATCACATTAGCGTCACCTGTCCATTCATCAGAGAGGGCCTTCTGGCCACCAAGAGTATGTCTCAACTCTGTGAAAACGTCACAGCACTCTCCTTTTTTCAGTTTCCACCACTTGGTCCTCTGCTCTGTCTTTGCTCTCTTTGCCTTCCTCACCATCAGTTTCATCCTACAGACCACCATCCTATGCTGTCTGGCTTCATTCTCTACACTCTCATACTCTGTGACAGCACTCCTGTCCAAATTAAATATATATATATTTTTTCATATTATTTGTAAACAACTCACGGTCATTTCTGGAGCACGTCCAATATGTTTCTCTCTTACATGGGTACGCTCCAGCAGCCTCAGTTCTGGAAGTTTACGTACCCCACTGGAGTTTTTTTTCTATATATATAAAGGGATGAACTCCAGCCCTTCGGGCTGTGGTGACTGAAGTAGAACAGAACAGACTGGAATATGACCAGCAAGCTCCTGCAGAAGACACGGCTCGTCAGGTTCAAAATCTGAAACACTCTGGCAGATATAAAGAACTTTACCTCAACAATACAGTAAGTAAAGAACATTAACTTACTCTGGCTGGATGTTGTGAGTCGTTGAATGTGCAGCTGCACACCTGAAAGTGTTTGAATACTTGGAGTTTCCCTTCGTGGACTAAAGAAAACCATTTCATTGGTTATTTTGGACTCTATTGCTGGACTGAGATTGTTGTAAATTAAACCAGGACTGGACTCTCTTTTTTTTTTAATTATATTGAGCTTTTGAGTGTATTGTCAATAAATTGTGTAAATAGTATATATTCTTGGGGCATAAATTTGAATTTAATAATTGAGTTTTTGGTTTGCCTAATTTTTCATTCAGTTTGAGGGTGATAATCATTATTTAATGTTTGCATCCTTTGTGGGGTTTAAAATAGTCAAGTATAAGTTTCTGTTTGTTTTTGTTTTTTCCCTTATATGTCAGGAGAGAGACCTGACTGGCACCCCACTTTAAAACCTGAACTGTTAAACCTCATAACTACTTTGCAGTCATAATCTCCTTCAGATCCTCTACATCAGATGTAGTCCACCTGAATGCTTCTACCTCCAGTCTTATAAGTCACCTAATGTGCTTGCCTCTTCTGGAAGAAAGTGTTTACAACAGCCATGTCCATCCTTTTTGCAAAGGCTATCACCATTTGTCCTTCTGCCTTCCATCCTGGATACCAAACCTGTCCATCACTTCCTCATCACCTCTTTTTCCTTCACCAACATGTCTGTTACAGTCTGCCCCAATCATCACCCTCTCAACTCTCGGGATACATTGTATCAAATCATCTAGTTCGCTCCACAATTTCTGCTTCTCTTCTAACTCACATCCTAGCTGTGGGGCATAACCACTAACAACATTCACAATTATTCCTTCCATTTCAAGCTTCAGATTCATCAGCCTATCTGCCACTCTTTTCACTTCCAGAACGGTCCTAGCAAATTCCTCATTTAAGATAACTCCTACTCCATTTTTCTTTCCATACCCTATGGTAGAACAACTTGAACCCTTTTCATAAGCTTCAGCCTTGCTACCTTTCCACCTGTTCACATAGAATATCCACCTTCCTTCTCTGCATCATGTCCACCAGCTCTCTAGCTTTACCTGTCACAGTCCCAACATTCAAAGTCCCTACTCTTAAATCCACACTCTTGAATTTCCTTTTCCCTCTCTGCCTACCAGCATGCCTTCCTCCTCTCCTTCGACCAACAGTAGTCCAATTTCCACAGGCACACTGTGGATCAACAGCACCCAGACCCAAACTGATAGGATGTGGCAAAGCCATGCACGGACTTACTTGTACATCACCAGCTGTGAGCTAAATGTATTGTAATGGATAAAGCTTTAAAAAGTCATCAGTGACTTAAATGACAAATTCTAGGATGACGTGCAAAAAGACCCAATGACAATGACCTGGCAGGATACAGGGAAGAGAGGGCATGGCCACCAGCCAATTTGCTAGGTCAGGCTTAGAACCAGTTAATAATTTCTGAATTGCTTATTTGCTAATAGAAAATAAATGAATAAATACCAATACAGTGTATTTATGAGATGTTCTGTAGAATTAACTAAAGCAACCAAGATAACTCAGCTGCAGCCCAAGGTAGCAGACATAGCTCAACTCTCCTGGTGCATCTCAAACATCAACTGATTGTTTAGGGAAAGTTTTCTCATTTCGTTTGGGATTCAGATGCTGAGAAATGATCATCTCTAAAATATGTGAAGAGTAAACGGTGTAAAATGTATCTGGTTAATTCAGAAATGTTTTGTGAAAGAGTCAATCCTGAAAAACAAAGCTTTTCTTTTAGTGATAATTTGTAATATGCTCCAATAGAAGGTGAACTAGACGCTATATTAACATGTATTAACTCTTCATGTAGCTAACATCTACATGCAACAGCAGAACTCAGCTGGCAGTTAGTTTGGTAAAAACAATGTTTCTTTCCTTCTGCTGGTTTGCTGAACATGCAGCTCTTTGCATCAGACTCTTACTGGCCGGAGATTCTCTCACTGCAAGCAAATACTTACATTACGTGTATGATGTGTTTAAAGATGGGTCGGAACATAAATTACCGCATAAAATGGATTAAGAATAAAACATGCAATATTTTTTATTTAAGTATTACATTTTAAGCAAGTACTGTATAACAGTATTGTACTTTTATAGTTTGTTAAAAACAAAAAGTATATATGCAGAATGAAAAAAAACAACTCTCCAACTTAAGAGCATCCCCAATAATAGGCTAAGAACACCAATAGATTCATCATGGCAGCAGAGTGTGGAAGTTGAACTGCCAGAGCTGGGAAATAGGCCACTTTTAGGAGCATCATCATGTTATTAAGAGACACGAAACGAGAAAGTTCCTTATTAAAACCAGAAAGAATTTGATCAAACATATAACGTAAACACCCCGCGTGATGTTTGGCATTTATCAGTAGCTACAAACCATTTTTTTATGCTATGCACTTTTTACATAATGTGCTTAATGTGGGGCGCTGTCTGTGCTGGTGCCTGGTGGTGGTGTAGGAGGAGATGCAGGTGGTGGTTGTGGAGGAGGTGCTCTCTGTGCTAGTTGTCGTGGAGACGGAGGAGGGGCTGTCTGTCCTGATGGTGGTGTGGGAGGAAGAGCTGTATGTGCTGGTTGTTGTGTAGGAGGAGGTGCTGGTGGTGGTTTTGGAGGAAATGCTGGTGGTGGTTGTTCAGGAGGTGGTCTCTGTGCTGGTGGTGGTTGTGTAGGAGGAGGTGTTCATTGTGCTAGTGGTGGTTGTGGAGGAGGTGCAGGTGGTGGTTGTGGAGGAGGTGTTGGTGGTGGAGGAGGTGCTCTCTGTGCTGGTGGTGGTTTTAGAGGTGGTGTTCTCTCTGCTGGTGGTGGTTGTGTAGGAGGAGGTCCTCTTTGTGCTAGTGGTGGTTGTGAAGGAGGTGCTGTCTGTGCTGGTGGTGGTGTAAGAGGAGGTGCTGATGGTGGTGTAGAAGCAGGTCTTCTCTGTGCTGGTGGCGGTGTGGTTGTGGTCCATTAAATGTGTAGTTGGAAATGTTTAAAATGTAATCTGTGTCAAAGTCGGCATTAAAATCCATAGTTCTCTATTGATCACGCTGACAGGACTCCCCTACCCCACATCACTTCCGGTCTGGCATTCTCACAAAAACAACTCTAAAAGTGAAAAAATACATTAATACATTTTTATTTAGCAACTTTTCATAATATATTTCTCTAAAGTAGGGTTTAAGAGGGGCTGCAACCCGCACTTTAAGAATAAAGGAAATAAAACTATTCCAGTACACACTTCGGTCCAGAAGGTGGCGGTTACTGTACCTCATGTTGTTGGTTAGCCGGTGCAGTCAGAAAAAAGTAATTATGGCATGGGTGGCTAGCTTCAGCAAGCTAATGGCCAGCTTTGCCAGTAGTATAGCCAGCCAATCAAGGCTAATAGGAGGCTGAGGGAGTTGACAACCCAGTGGGTGACCAGCTTCAGCATACCAGTCGCCACCGTCTCCAATGTAAACAGAAGTTAGTACTCTGACTTTTTCCTGCTACCTTCGACGTATCAGTCACCAATGGTGGTCCATAAATAGTCAGATCAGTCGCCAGCTTCGGAATGGATACTAGCTCCACGGCAGGGAAGTAGTCCTAATTTTGCCCCAATACCGCACCAGACAGGTGCCACAGAAGCTGAAGTGAAAAGGACCCCAGAGACATTTGTTGGCCAATGAGGGTGTTAAACTTTACCCTTTCTGCAACCAAGCCCCTTCAATCGTTTGGCTGCCCCCAAACTATTTTCGCAGTCCGCTGAACATCTCTCACTCTCTTTTTATTTTTTTCATCCCCTTTTGGCGCTCTGTTCCCCCTTCGCGTTTTTCCGTCGCAATCAGTCATATCTTTTTCATCCACACCTGGAAGCTTCCCCTTTAAAGTAAGACTGTTCTCATTTATTTTTATTTCCCAACCAGGGTGGAATGAATTAGAAAGTTCTCTTTTTAATTTTATAAATGCATGATTCTTAACTTCAAGTGAGTCTGTGTCATTTGAGTGCTCCGTGTTAGAGTTTCTGTGCTGTGTTTGTGTTTCTATTTACGGGTAAACTGTGAGCTTTTTGTAAAATTGTGTTGGAATAGTTATTGTTTAATAGACAAGCGGTGTTTGGGTTGATTGCATGTTACTGTCTCTCGAATGTGGGTTTTAACAGCGTCACGGCGCTGCTCCTGAGTGGCAGGTAGACACTGAAAGTCGTTTCCGTCCTCTTTTTACTCAACCTATTCAAGTTTCTTTCTAGCCGAAGGCTAGTCAGGTAGATAAGTGCTACGTGGTCTCTTTGTCCGAGAAACCACCAGGCTTCTTGCTCAGATCATAAAGATCAGCCATAAAACATGCCCCTACTTTCGGTGTTTGCCTGCCTGTAGACGTATCTTGCATCTACGCATGCGTGCGTGATCCGACGTACGTACCTACGAAGTGCCTGTGACGTGCCTAAGCGATGTCATCGCTGGTCGCCATATTGCTCAGGTATAGCTTTGGCCTTGACAGAACCGTTTTGATATATGTAGAGTTTTTTATTTTGGTTGTGTTTTTAGAATAAATTAGTTAAATTGAATCAAATCTCTGGATTCTTTTATTCTGAGTGTGTGTATGAATTATTGCAAAGAATTAATTTCTTTCAGATAAGGTATTTCGGGAAATCACTAATAATTTATAATTATAAGTGAGATTATTGGTTGATAACTTCCTGTTAATAAGATATATATGTTTTTGCCAGATTGTTTATGAAAAACTGGATGGTGCCTCATTAATAATTTGAAGAGATAATTAAATTAATAACTTATGAATTCAAAGGCGTGGGAGGAGTTTGGAGAGACCATGGAGAACGACTTCCGTGTGGCTTCGAAGCGATTCTGGTCCACCATCCGGTGTCTCGGGTGGGGAAGCAGTCTGCCACCAACACTGTTTACAGTCGGGGTGGTTTGCTGCTGACCTCGACACGGGACGTTTTGGGTCGGTGGATGGAATACTTCACATACCTCCTCAATCCCACTGACACGCCTTCCTGTTTGGAAGCAGAGTCTGGGGACTTTGGGACGGGCTCTCCAATCTCGGGTGCTGAAGTCGCAGAGGTTGTTAAAAAGCTCCTCAGTGGCACCGATCCTGTTCATAACATTTATGGACAGGATTTCTCGGCGCAGCCAAGGTGTTGAGGGGATCTGTTTTGGTGACCTCAGGATCGGGTCTCTGCTTTTCGCAGATGATGTGGTCTTGTTGGCTTCATCTGAACGTGATCTACAGCTCTCGCTGAAGCGGTACGCGGCCGAGTGTGAAGCGGCTGGGATGGGGATCAGCACCTCCAAATCCGAGACCATGGTCTTGAGCCGGAAAAGGGTAGGGATCATTCTTCGGGTCAGGGATGGAGTCCTTCCTCAAGTGGAGGAGTTTAAGTATCTGGGGGTCACAAATGAGGGAAAAATGGAGCGGGAGATCGATAGACGGATTGGTACGGCGTCTGCAGTTATGCGGCCGTGGTACCGGTCTGTTGTGGTGAAGAGAGAGCTGAGCTGAAAGGCAAAGCTCTCGATCTACGTTCCTACCCTCAATTCAATTTTCAATTCAATTCAATTCAGTTTATTTATATAGCGCCATTTCACAACAGATGTCATCTCAAGGCACTTTACAAAAAGAGTTATTACAATACAATGTTTAGTGTAGAAATTACAGAACCACAGAAGATTGCGTCGTGGAATTCTCAGCAATCCCTCATACTGAGCAAGCATGCAGCGACAGTGGGAAGGAAAAACTCCCTTTTAACAGGAAGAAACCTCCGGCAGAACCAGGCTCAGCACAAGCGGTTATCTGCCGCGACCGTCTGTGGTTGGAGAATACATAACAGAGACACAGAAAGAGCAATAGAACTGATGCACAAGTTTGTTGCAGGACGTGGAGAATTTTCCGTCACTGCAATGCCATCTTAGTCAGGGTCGTCAAGCAGGGCTAATCCGGAGCACCTACTATAATAGAAAACAGGTTAGTGCTTGAATTGACAGCACATCATGCAGTTGGGGAGAAGTAGGAGAGAAAGTAGGAACAGACCCTAATAATGTCCTCCAACAGCCTAGCCTAAAGCAACATAGCTACTAACATTAACCTGTTGTTTGAGAATGCAGCCCAAAGTGGGTGGTAAACTCCATCTAAGGCTAAATACCGGCACGAGACCGATAGTCGACAACTATCTTAAGGAAAAATAGACAGAACTGAGAGGACAGAGTTGAAGAGGGCGAGAAACGTTTAAGAGATAAACGGGTGGGGTCCGCACAGTCTGCCCGGGGGATTCAACCCGGCAGGTAATGGGCGGCCGCACTGTGCGGGAGGATCCCCTTGAGGGACCTCTCTCCGGCGCTGGCTGGCCCCTGTGGGGCGCATTTCTTCCGCGGCGGTAAGCCGCGACCGGCTCCGGATCTTTACCTGGCTTACATTAATCTATCTCTACCTAGCTACTCTACCTCTTCCTATCTCTTCCTAACTTTTGACACTCTGCCTGACTACTAACATTAACCTGTCTCTTCCTATCTACCTGTCTGACCTGACTCTAACTACCTATAAACATATCTCTAACTGTAAGCTTTGTCAAAGAGGAAAGTTTTTAGCCTAGTTTTAAAGATAGACAAATTGTCTGCTTCACGAACCAACCCTGGGAGCCGGTTCCATAGGAGGGGAGCCTGATAGCTGAAAGATCTGCCACCCATTCTACTTTTAGAAATCCTAGGAACTACCAGTAAACCTGCAGTCTGAGAGCGAAGGTCTCTGTTAGGAACATATGGAACAATCAGGTCTCTTATGTATGATGGAGCTAGATTATTAAGGGCTTTATATGTCAGAAGGAGGATCTTGAATTCTATTCTAGATTTTACTGGGAGCCAGTGAAGAGAAGCTAAAACAGGGGAAATGTGATCTCTTCTTTTAATATTCATCAGAATCCTAGCAGCAGCATTTTGAACTAACTGAAGACTTTTAATTGTATTCTGTGGACTACCTGATAATAGACAGTTACAGTAATCCAGCCTTGAAGTAACAAAGGCATGGACTAGTTTTTCAGCATCACTCCTGGACAGGATGGTTCTAATTTTTGCAATATCCCTAAGGTGAAAAAAGGAAATCTTAGAGACTTCTTTAATGTGAGATCTAAATATCATATCTTGGTCAAACATAATACAGACGTTCTTTGCTTTATTACTGGAGGCTAATTTAATGCCGTCCAGGTGAAGGGGCTGACTAAGCAGTTTCTTTTTCAGAGCTTCTGGTCCAAAGACGACAACTTCTGTTTTATCAGAATTCAGAAGCAAGAAGTTTAGAGTCATCCAAGTTTTTATGTCTTCCAGAAATGCCTGTAGTCTACCTAACTGATCGGATTCATCAGGATTTATGGATAGATATAGCTGTGTATCATCTGCGTAACTATGGAAATTAATGAGAATATTGTGATCAATAGTGTCAAAGGCAGCACTGAGATCTAACAGGACCAGAATGGTCACCAGTCCATTGTCTGAGGCTATGAGAATATCATTAGTAACCTTCACCAGAGCTGTTTCAGTGCTATGATGAGCTCTAAAGCCTGACTGAAACGTCTCAAACAGCTCATTATGGTTTAAATGCTCACACATCTGATGTGCAACTATTTTCTCAAGAATTTTAGATAAGAAGGGAAGATTAGATATGGGTCTATAATTAATTAAGTCGTTTTGATCAAGAGAGGGTTTCTTAAGTAGAGGTTTAATTACAGCAATCTTAAACTCCTGTGGTACATATCCATTGACTAAGGAGAGATTCATTATATCTAAAATTGGAGCAGCAATCAAAGGGAAAACTTTTTTTAAAAGTTTAGTTGGGACTGGGTCTAACATGCAAGTTGAAGGTTTAGATGAAGCTAATAATTTTAGTAGATCTGAAAGTTCGGCTGCATTACGGCAGTTCAAGAATGTATTGGGTTCAACCATTTTTGATGCTGCCTCACTAACTAAAGAAGAAGCAAGCACATTGGGAAGGTTCCCAATTATCTTATTTTTTATAGAGTCTATTTTATTTATAAAGAATTGCATGAAGTCGTCACTGCTTAGAGCTTGGGGAATGGTTGGCTCGACAGAGCTTTGACCCTGTGTGAGTTTGGCAACTGTATTAAAAAGAAACCTAGGATTATTTTTATTCTCCTCGATTAAAGTTTTTCAGCATCATTCCTGGACAGGATGGTTCTAATTTTTGCAATATTCCTAAGGTGAAAAAAGGAAATCCTACAGACTTCTTTAATGTAAGTTCTAAATGACATATCTTGGTCAAAAATGACACCGAGGTTTTTTGCTTTATTACTGGAGGCTAATTTAATGCCGTCCAGGTGAAGGGGCTGACTAAGTAGTTTCTTTTTCAGAGCTTCTGGTCCAAAGACGACAACTTCTGTTTTATCAGAATTTAGAAGCAAGAAGTTTAGAGTCATCCAAGTTTTTATGTCTTCCAGACATGCCTGTAGTCTACCTAACTGATTGGATTCATCAGGATTTATGGATAGATATAGCTGTGTATCATCTGCGTAACTATGGAATTTTATCCCATGCTGCCTAATTATTTTACCAATAGGAAGCATATATATAGTAAAGAGAATCGGCCCAAGCACTGAACCCTGTGGTACTCCGCAAGTAACTATTGAGGTTGAGGAAGATCTATTGTTTACCTGAACAAACTGAAATCTGTTAGACAAATAAGATTTAAACCAACCTAGTGCTGTTCCTATTATACCGACACTTTGAAGCCTTTCTATGAGAATATTGTGGTCAACAGTGTCAAAGGCAGCACTGAGATCTAACAGGACCAGAATGGTCACCAGTCCATTGTCTGAGGCTATGAGAATATCATTAGTAACCTTCACCAGAGCTGTTTCAGTGCTGTGATGAGCTCTAAAGCCTGACTGAAACTTCTCAAACAGCTCATTATTGTTTAAATGCTCACATATCTGGTGTGCAACTATTTTCTCAAGAATTTTAGATAAGAAGGGAAGATTAGATATCGGTCTATAGTTAATTAAGTCGTTTTGATCAAGAGAGGGTTTCTTAAGTAGAGGTTTAATTACAGCAATCTTAAACTCCTGTGGTACATATCCATTGACTAAGGATAGATTCATTATATTTAAAATTGGAGCAGCGATCAGAGGGAAAACTTCTTTTAAGAGTTTAGTTGGGATTGGGTCTAAAACGCAAGTTGAAGGTTTAGATGAAGCTAATAATTTTAGTACATCACAAAGTTCGGCTGCATTAAAGCAGTTTAAGCATATATTAGGTTCCACCATTTTTGAGGCTGCCTCATTAACTAAGGAGGAAGCAAGCATATTGGGAAGGTTCCCAATTATCTTATTCTTTATGGAGTCTATTTTATTTATAAAGAATTGCATGAAGTCGTCACTGCTTAGAGCTTGGGGAATGGTTGGCTCGATAGAGCTATGATCCTGTGTGAGTTTGGCAACTGTATTAAAAAGAAACCTAGGATTATTTTTATTCTCCTCGATTAAAGATGAATAATATGCTGTTCTAGCTGTGTGAAGGCTCTTTTTATATAGCAATAAACTATTTTTCCATATTAAAAAGGAATCATGTAAATGCGTGGAGCGCCATTTTCTCTCTAGTTTTCTAACATTCTGCTTTAGGGTACGTAGCTCTAAATTAAACCAGGGAGTTAATCTTCTATGGCTAGCCACCTTCCTTTTCAAGGGGGCAACTTTGTCTATTGCCCGACGCAGGGAGGAATTAACGCTATGAACTAAAATGTCAAGTTGTGAGGGGTCACGAGTTAAATCACTGTTTTCTGTTCTGCATTTATAAACTGAGGAAATTAAAGTTGGAAGAGCTTCTTTAAAATTTGCTACAGCGTTGTCTGATAACGTTCTGGTATAATGAAGTTTTCTTTCAGGTTTGATATGATCCATTAGAGTAAGTTTAAAAGTGATAAGGAAATGATCAGACAGGATAGGGTTATGTGGAAAGACTGTTATTTCTTCACAGTCAATGCCATAAGTCAGCACAAGATCTAAAGTGTGGTGACAAGAATGTGTTGGTCCCTGCACATTTTGAGTAAAGCCTATTGAGTCTAGGATAGTGTGAAAAGCTGTATTTAGACTATCACTTTCATTATCAACATGAATATTGAAGTCTCCGACTATAATGACTTTATCAGTGTTTAAAACTAAGTCAGATAGAAAATCTGAAATCTGATCTAAAAATTGAGAATAAGGTCCTGGTGGACGATATAAGACCACAAACAAAAGTGGCTTTACTGCTTTGTTATGTGTATGAGGAAAGCTAAAAACTAGATGCTCAAAGGAACTGTAACTATTATTTTTTTGGAGATTAATTAGTAAATCGGAATGAAAGATAGTTGCTACTCCACCTCCTCGACCAGTACTTCGAGGGACACTAAAGTTTAAGTAGCTAGGGGGAGTTGACTCATTTATTGTGACATGGTCCTCTTCCTGCAACCATGTCTCTGCAAGACAAAACAAATCAATATTATTTTCACAAATTAAGTCATTTACTAAGAGTGTTTTTGAGGGGAGAGATCTTATGTTTAGTAAACCACATTTAATTGATTTGTTTTTATGTTCAGTCCGAGTTTTATTTATCTTTATGAGATTTTTATACTTTGCTCTAGTAGCATTAACTTTTAATTCATTAGTTTTGGGTAGTGGACGGGAAACTATCTCTATAGGGTAGTGGGTGGGTGGCAGTCCCTGTTCCTTGACCTGGACTCTGGGTTCCCTGAGCTGGACTCTGGGTTGTCACGGCTTTGGGGAACTAGAGATAACCCTATCAATGTTCCTGGAAAGAAGCGAAGCTCCGTCCTCGGTGGATGGATGCCGTCTCTACGTAACAGTCCAGGTTTTCCCCAGAAGGCCCCCCAGTTATCAATGTAGCCCACATCGTTTTCTGGACACCACCTTGACAACCAAAGGTGGAACGAAAGCATACGGCTGTACATGTCATCGCTAGTACGATCAGGCAGGGGACCAGAAAAAATTACAGAGTCAGACATCTTTTTGGCAGCCCTACACACCGAAGCTACGCTAATTTTAGTGACCTCCGACTGCCGTCGCCGGGTGTCGTTGCCACCAGCATGGATAACGATCCTGCTATACCGCCGTTTGTCCTTGGCCAAAAGCTTCAGATGGGACCTAATGTCCGCAGCCCTGGCCCCTGGAAGGCATTTGACGGTGGTCTTTCGTGTCTCTGGAGCCACATTCCTAACTATGGAGCTGCCAATTACAAGAATCGGCCTCTCCTGCTCGGCGGGTGCGTCGCTGAGCGGGGCGAACCTATTGTTCAGAGAAAGGGGCTGGAGGTTGGCCGCGGACTGGGGTCTGGCGCTAGGCTTCCTACGAACCGTCACCCAGCTCGCCTGAGGTCCCGGCTGCACGGGAGCTGTTGAAGGACGGCTAGGTCCTGTCCTAGTTGACTCTGCGCTAGCTACTGCTGGGCCTGGCTGTTCTACAGCGCGGAGCCGGGCCTCTCATCGATGGTCATGAACTCTGGGTGGTGACCGAAAGAACGAGATCGCGGATACAAGTGGCTGAAATGAGTTTCCTCCGCAGAGTGGCTGGGCTCTCCCTTAGAGATAGGTTGAGAAGCTAGGTCATATGGAGGGAGCTCAGAGTAGAGCCGCTGCTCCTCCACAACGAGAGGAGCCAATTGAGGTGGCTCGGGCATCTGGTCAGGATGCCTCCTGGACGCCTCCGTGGTGAGGTGTTCCGGGCACGTCCCACCGGGAGTAGACCCAGGGGAAGACCCAGGACTCGCTGGAGCGGTTATGTCTCCCAGCTGACCTGGGAACGCCTCGGGATTCCTCCCGAGGAGCAGGCCAAAGTGGCCGGGGAGAGGGAAGTCTGGGTCTCCCTGCTTAAGCTACTGCCCCCGCGACCCGACTCCGGATAAGCGGAAGAAGATGGATGGATGGATGGAACTTATGAATTATATATTTATTATCCTTTTTATCCATTTTAATTGATAAATTCTCAATAGCCCAATCAGCACCGTGAAGGTGAGAGAAGAAAGTATGTTTATATTAATATAAATCTGACTCTAAAATGCATTTGACAAGCTTTAAGACAAAAAATAAGATCTTAAAAGGTCATAAATGGAGTAATTCTTTTAGTAATCAGCCTGCTTAAATTTTGTTCCATGGTTTTCGGTCATACAATGCTAGGGATGGGTACCAACATCCGGTGCCATCATGGCACTATGGATTCTGGGTGTGCTATCAGCCAAGAGCGATTCCCTATATCACCAGAAAAGGTAAACAGGAATATCTTTTTGCAACAAAAAAAAGCAAAAAGTTAGGGCTGGGCTAGCTATTGGATTACATATTTTTGTTTAATCAGTGACATAAATTAATGACACAATGTGTTTAAAGAGTAATTTAAAAATAATTCTTGGTCATGTTTTGTTGGAAAAATGTGTACCGCATTACCAAAAGTATCTGTTATCAAAAGTAGATGGCAAAAACCAACTCTAAAATATGCGGTTCTTTGTATTTATTGTTTTTTAATGTTGATAATTTTATTCATTTGTTGTTAATATTTTTCAGATTGATGAAACTGTCATTCCATTAGTTACGGATAGTGACCTGGCAAAGTACATCCCGAAAGTTGGCGATAGATTCTCCACTATGGCCTTCTGCAGATTAGCAACAGTGTCACGGACATCACCATCTAAGAAAGAATCTATACTCTCAAGGCTATGACAAAGATTGACAGGAGCTGATGGAATGCCTCCTAAAAAGAGATTGGCTCAGTGGGCAGAAAATACAAATACAAAACCTACAGTGAGACGAACTGTTGTTGGCTGGATGGATTTTCATGAAGAGAAGGACAGGTTCAAACAGGGGAAGTGTGCAAGTGGTGGTCAACAAGGCATTTATCCATAGATAAAATTAAACAGTGGCAAATATCAAACTTATGGCTGACGATCTGTTTTTCTCCAATGGTATCTCAAAAAAACCCAAAAGTCTTTCATAATATTCAACTCATATTGAGAGCTCACAGATGCATGTGGATGTTTCCAATACAGTTGATGTGTTGTATAAGCAAAGTAATGTAAGAAATCTGCAACTTTATCTGTGTA